>OZ012735.1:235918429-236465281 GCA_963859935.3 Lathyrus sativus | reverse complement strand
CTAAGTCACTCATCACACTTGACTTCTGATTACCTTGAGGCCAAGAAACCCCTTTTGAGAGGTTTGAACCAAATTGTCATTTTTCCTTCTTAAAAGCCAAAACTTCCCATTCTACCTTCACCCTCACTTTTCCTATAAATAGAGCAATACTCTACTTCATTCAACACACCAGATCCCTTCTCAAAACCAGAGAAATCACAAGCTCTCCTTCTTTCCCTTCTCACTTCATTTTTCCAAAATCTCAAAATCACCAAAACACCAAAATCTGCCTTAGAGCAAAGTGCCTTCCAAAACCATTTCCACACATCCAAACTCGCCAAAAACTATCTGCACAATCCATAAATATAGTGTAGAAGGTGTCCATGCTTTGAAACTACTCAAAAACACCATTTTTCAAAAAGTCAACTTTCACATCAAGTTACTTTGACCACTATGCTCAAAATCTGCTAAATCTCATACCAGGTCTATTTCAGTTGTTTTAACCATCCAAACACCTCACATATATCATATTGCAACTGTCCAAGGCATTGAAGATCATTGGTGAAGCTCATTTCTCAAGTTGTCCTAAGGTTTGCATATTGCTTCAAGAGGAAGAAAACTTCAATTTTGTACCAAAAACAAGATCTATGGTTTTCTTTGCGTTCTAACTTGCTCAACATAGTCTATAAGAGGTATGTAGTCTATGAACTTCTCACTTTACATCACATTTTCATGTTTGGCATTTTTGAGATGTTGTGTTGAAAGAATATGCCATGAACATACCAACTTCCATGACAATCTGATTTTGATTGATGCTAAGGCCCATAATCATTGGTCAAGGTTTATGAAAGCTTACTTGCCTATTTGAATTGTTTGAGCATATGAGAAGTAAGAGTTTTTGCTATTAGGGATGTTGTGGGATATTGATGATTTTGCTGTCAAATCTTGTTCCAACATATCATTTTTGAACTGAAGCATCTTTGGTTGATTTTAAAATTGGAGAGTCATTTGCCTTTATGTTTAGGGATTGTGTATGGTGTTTGTAAGTTCAAATATTCATTATGATTCCAACTGCCTTGTCATGCCTCATTTGCATTTTTTTAAAATACCATGACACCAACACATCATTTTCTGTTTCAGTCAATTCCTACTTGATTTATGTGCTTTGAATCATTGTCATATCTATTTCAATTTGTGTATGCTACCAAAATGCCCCAACTGTCATGAAACATACTTGCTGCATATCAATTCCAAACGGTTTCATATTTCAAACAGCATGCCGAATTCTGCTCCATTTGTTATGAACTTGATTTCAGTGAATGATCATTTTCCTTGACATGTTTATGATGTGTGTATGTTGTTAGCTTGGCATAAAACTCACTGCCTTAAAAAACCACCTGCTGCCACAACTGTCTTGCCAAGACAGATTTTTCAACTTTTCACCATGAGCATACCAATTTCTTGTCTACTTGCAATATGCCTAATTTTTAAGATGTAACTCACTTTTATGCTTGTTTCCAATGTGTGTTGATGTTTGGTTTGACCTCATTGCTTGCAATAATTCCCCTACTGCCTCATCACAATGCTAAAGCTAACTTGCACTTTCCACTCACAATGCCGATTTTGATTCAGTTGAACTATGCTCAAGTTTTGCATTCAGTTTCATCCATCTCCATACTTGTGATATGTGCATCTTGTTTTCATGATCATATTACACCTGAACTGATTGTTCACATACCATGTTAGCATTGTCTTCTTGCATCATTTACTGCCAGCATTTGACTTGTACACCAAGGCTTGCATTTTTGTATTTAAATTCATGGACCTACTGCATTTGGTATGGTAAAGTTGAACATTGTCCACTCCTTGCTTTAACATCATGAGAATATGCATCATTTCATCAAAATTCTGCTCTAAGTCTGAACTTGCATTTTTTGTCAAAAAACTTGTGATCATCATGACACACACATTGAATTCTTGCATATCCCCTCTGCCAGAGTATTATTTTAGGTTTATGAACTTTTAAAGAAAAAAACATCAACTGACCAGAACTTAGGGATTGACATACCAGTTAGATAACTGCCTTGGTTTTTTGAGTTAGTCAATTGGTGTTCCTTGCTGTTTCCACTTGGTATCCATGCTGAGTTGCTTGTGGTTTTAATAGTTGGTAACTTATGAGAAGGGTGATAACCTTTAGCATTGTCATGTTTAGTATATGCATAAATCCATTGCTTACCTCTTATTTTGAATCTGTAACTTTCACCTTAAGACATGTTTGAACTTAATTTGTGTTTATACTCATGGTTCTGCAACTGTCAGGAAATCAGATGTTGGATTTGGCCTGTGTTTCCCTTTTTATGAGACATATGTTGTTTCTGTTTGAGTTAATGTGTATGAGTTTGGATCCATTTACAAGTCAGGATGCACATGTATGATCTGTGTAATGCAAGGAGTATGTGTTTTTAGTTTGATTGGTATTTCACATATTTTTGGTTGTTGATTTCTCTCTAGACCAGTTTATTGGAATTGATCAAAGAGTCTATCAGTTTTCTGTTTGAGATATTTTGATTCTTGCATTTGTTTCTACTCAAACTGTTTGGAAATTGTTATTGCAACTTATGTCACAATTTCAAAACCACCACTCACTTTGTATTCTGGTTTGAATTTAAGTTTTGTCTGTTTTGGAACTTCATGTATATTGTATTTGGAGTGTGTGAGGACCTTCAAAATGTTTTAAGCAGGAGAGACTGGAGCTGTAGCTTTGAAAGTGCATTTCCAACACATAACATGCATTTACTTTCGAATTTCAATTTTTGCCCATTTTTAGAGAAAACTGAAGTTACCGTTGGATTCCTCATTCAATTTCATGTGAGTTAGACCTAAAGTTTGTTAAAAAACATGGAGTTTTGATCAAGTTATGAATTAAATTGCATTGCAGTTCTTCACTTGTTCTTGGTCTTTTGCCTTGCCCAGGAAAACCATGAATATTTTTCCATATATATTTGTGGGGGTGGCTACATCAACGGATGTATAGCCACCCCAGTGGTAGAAACCTTGCCCATAAACACGCCTTTCACCTTGCTAGCCTGGGTTCGATCCCTGAGGAGGATCAACCCTTTTGGTTATTTTTCTCTTTTTTCTTGTTTCAAATATTTTCTCTCTCTCTCTCTCTCTCTCTCTCTCTCTCTCTCTCTCTCTCTCTCTCTCTCTCTCTCTCTCTCTCTCTCTCTCTCTCTCTCTCTCTCTCTCTCTCTCTCTCTCTCTCTCTCTCTCTCTCTCTCTCTCTCTCTCTCTCTCTCTCTCTCTCTCTCTGCCACACGCGTGTGTAGTGGCTCAGTGGTTAAGTATTGCTACTTGAGAAGCCAAGGGCGTGGGTTCAAGTCCCACCATGACCCTTTTTTTAGTCCTTTGTTTTATTTTGTTCATATTTTCACTAATTTCATATTTTTATAACTTGTTCACCTTTTATCATTTTTCACTCATTCTTTTTGTGTTGTGTTAATTCCTACTTCCATGGGATAAAATAAAATTTCATGTTGTTTATAAATCCAATGCCTCTTAACCACTTGGAAGTTGTGTATGTTTTGAAGTCGTTACCCCACGTCTTGTTGACTTTCTTTCTCACCATGCCTGTTTATCTTGTGAACTTGCTTATACTCATTTTCAGATGTTAGTCAACATGATAGGATTATTTTCTTTAGGTTGTTACCATGAGTTATTTTTTTCCTCTGAGAAATATTTTAAGCTTGATCTGTCGTCACATTTCTCGCTTGATCATTTGCTTTGATCGTCATCAATGCATATTTTGTAGTTACATTTGATACCTTTAACATGCTTGCTTTATATGGTTGTCACCATGCTTTTATCTTCATCATGTTTATTACTTTGTTAAGTATTTCTTTTCCCAAGTGATGGAACTCGTTAGTTCTCATCCAAGTTGCCTCCCCTCCGTCCTTCCAAAGGAAAAGTCTTTCCGTTGACCCTTGTGTCATAAACAACTCATCTCCCCCTCGACTTCGTTAAGTCATTCATACACTTAGTTAAGTGGAACTTGTCCTTTAGACTTTTCTTAAGTCTACAAAGCCCACCCTTGTTAGGAGTGCTCTTTCAACTAGAACTTAGGATAGACTTTGTTAACTCTATGTAAGAATCATTGTCATGATTACTTACTTCCCTTTCTTGAGTGTTCAACTTAGATCTAGAGAGTTTCCTTAAACTGTACACAAGCATTGTTATGTTTTCTCCCCTTTGAACCTTGATCATAATCAAGTGTTCTTCAAACTTAGTGAGGTGAACTACGATTGCTCTGATTCTATCCTAGTTAGGATACGTAGGCAGAGGACGCGATGTCTTTGCGAGCAAACTTAGTGTATAAATCTTTAGGTTTTAACCTACACTTTTTTCCCAATCCATATCAAATGCCTAACAAACTTAGCACACAAACAAACAAAAGGTTCCTGTAGAGTACTACAGATGCTTAGGGTGCTAACACCTTCCCTAGGTATAACCAACCCCCGATCCCCGAATCTCTCAGCGTTGTTGTTACTTCGCGAAAAGGGTTTTTCTTTCTTTTGACCTTTCCTTTGGATAAATTAAAGTTCGGTTGTAAAAGAATTAAGATTCAAGTTAATTCAATAGCTTGATATCCGATTTTCACCGCAACAGACAATGGCGACTTCACTAGGGACCGAACTTGAGGGTTTAGCCTATTTTGTTTGTTTATGTGCCATATTTGTGAATATTTGCTTTACATGTATATTTGTGTATATTTGTTTGTTGGATCTTGGGACCTTTTGAGTGGTGAAATGGTCCTATACCCGGACTGGAGTGCAATTGTGATAGGATGGTGGTATATTGAAGAAGGCTTATAGGGAGTTGATTCCCGACCAAGCTAACTTGAGAAACCACCGCTCAGTGTAGGCCCTCTTGAGAGTTTAGTATTGTTGATCGAGTATTCGTGAAAACAACGCTACTTTCAACAAAGGAGCCTATGACACTGTGGACTTTTAGATTACATTCTACCCCACTTTGGCCTTACTAGGACGTTGTGCGATGGCTATAAGGAAGTATTTCTGAAATAGTTGATACGCGATACTACACTTAGATGAGACTCTCTTGAGAATATTATCGATTACCAAGTAATTTGGGAAGTTGATAATATCCGAAAGATGGGTTGATGACTCTGAGAACCATTTAGAACCCTGTTCTACAGGTTTGAAACTCCTAGTACATACCTTTTGGGGATGGGTAGACCTTGGATCCATGCTTGACCTTTAAACCTAGGCCTGTGCTTGTGCATATATGCGACCTTTGCATTTACTTGTGTTCGTGCATTCTTGCATTCATGAACATCATCTCATAAAAGTTTCATGGAACTCAGATTCTTTTTGTTTGTAAACATCAGGGATCACTATGGATGGTGAAAGAAAGAAAACATTAAAGTACACTTACAAAGGTTTTAAACTAGATGAACTAAGAAGGTTGGGTACCTTGGTAACAGATCCAGAAGGTTTCCAGAGTAGGTATGGGAAGCTATTGTTGTTATTGAAGATAAAAGTGGATAGTGGACTTCTTTCTACACTTCTCCAGTTTTATGATCCGCTCTATCACTGTTTCACTTTCCCTGATTATCAGCTAGTGCCTACACTAGAAGAATACTCTCAGTTGGTTGGTTTGCCTATTCTTGAAGATTCTCCTTTTCCTATCATGGATAAGGACCCTAAATAACAAGATATTGCCAAAGCCACACGTGTGGGATTAGTGGGTATTCAAAAGAACATGATCACAAAAGGAGGAGTTTTTGGGTTGAGTGCAGAATTCTTGGTTGAAAAAGCTTAGTACTACACCGATCATTTGAGTATGGATGCATTCGAAGCTATTCTTTCCTTACTCATTTATGGTATCTTTCTGTTTCCCAGCTTTGAGAACTTTGTAGACCTCAGCGCCATTAAGATTTTCTTGAAGAAAAACCCTGTACCCATTCTGCTAGCAGACGCGTATCATTCTGTTCATCTCAGGAATTTTCATAAAGGAGGGATGATTACTTGCTGTGCTCCTTTATTATACAAGTGTTTCACTTCACACTTGCCTAAATCTCACGCCTTTTGGGATCTGAAGAAGGGCGGTGGTCACAGAAGATTATGGCTCTCACGCACTTTGATATTGATTGGTATAACCGTGAATATGATGGGATAATGATCATTGACAGCTGTGGGAATTTTGGTAATGTACCTCTTCTTGGTGCCAATGGAGGAACCAGTTACAGCCCCGTCCTTGCCCGTCGACAGTTGGGATACCTTTTAAGAGATAGGCCCAACAGTGTTCATGTGGAAAACATTTTATTTAAAGAAGAGGGTAATAATCAAGAGCAGAAAGAGAGGATTCTAAAAGCCTGGGGTCATTTGCACAAGAAAGGAAAGAAAGACTTGGGAAAGCCTAATTGTGTCTCCTTGGAACCTTATCTCCAATGGGTTCGAAAGAGAGCCATTGAGTTAAAGATGCCCTACTCTCGACAAGGACCTATGGCTTTAAAAGAGGAGCCCACCCTGATCTTCATGTCTGAAGAGGAGAAGTTAAGGATTGCTTTGAGCAAGGCACGACAAACCGAAGACGCTTGGAAGCACAAGTACCAAGTGGTTGTTGAAGAGAACGCAGAGCTCCAGAAGCAATTAGAGTTGAAGAATGAAGAGGTACTCTCCTGCAAGAAGAGAAAAGCGCAAGAAGATTTATTTTCTTCTAACCCTCAGTCGACTCCACGAAAGTTAATCATGGACAAGCTCATTCTTGAGAAGGCACAGATGGAGAAGGAGATTGAGAAGCTTAACTTGAGGCTGTTAGGAGAACCTTCTTAGGGCTTTTTATTAGCTTTTATTTAGCTTTCTGTTTAAGACTTTTGTAAGATGTACTAAAATTTTGTAATCCAATGAATTTAAATCAACAATGTTTCGATGTTTACCGAATCTGAGTTCCATGATACTTTGCGCATTTGCATTCACATTTATTAATCATTCAAGGAACTAAATATTTTTTTGCAGATATTATAGGATGGATTCTGGAAAGAAAGCAGAGATTGTGTTCCGAAGCCCAAAATTGGAGAACTTGAGGAAACTGGGAAGTTTAGTAGAAGACTCCGAGGCGTTCAGAGAGAAGTATGGGAATATGTTGTCTTTACTAGAAGTTCAAGTATATGAAGAGATGTTGTCCGCGCTCGTGCAATTTTATGATTCAACCTATCATTGTTTCACATTTCCAGATTATCATTTGCTGCCAACCTTGGAAGAATATTCTGCCCTGATGGGAGTAGGCGTCACTCCTAGACCATTTTCTGGAAGAGAAGGGACTCCTATTGAAAGAGTAGTTGCAGAGGCCGCGTATTTGGGGGTGGACGAAGTACGATCGCATATGACTTCTAAGGGAGGGCTATATGGATTTCCAGTTATGTTCCTGTATGAAAAAGCTCAAAGTTATGCCGAGTTGAGGAACTCTGAAGCATTTGAGGCCATTCTAGTTTTACTAATTTACGGATTGTTCCTGTTCCCGACCGCTAATGATTTTGTGGACGCAAATGCAATCAACCTCTTCTTAATCAAGAATCCTGTACCTACCTTGTTGGCTGATGTGTACTTTTCATCCACCGTAGGAACCGTCATGGAGTTGGTCAGATTGAGTGTTGCACCGTTCTCTTGCACAAGTGGTTTATTTCGCACTTGCCATGACTTCCAACACTCTGGGATATGCAGAATGGGCTCTCATGGATAGAGAACCTGTTGTTACTCAAACATTCAGATATTAAGTGGTATGACCCTATGTATGGGGGGATTGCCATGATTCAAAGCTGTGGGGATTTCCCGAATGTACCGCTTATAAGCATTAATGGTTGCATTAGCTATAATCCTATTTTAGCTCGTCGCTAGTTGGGGCACCCGATGGAGAATGAACCAGACCCAACCTTTTTAAGAAGCTTCTACATTGAAGAAGGGAAGGATCCCGCCTACAAGGCTCGGATTGTATATGCTTGGCGTCGCATCCACACAAGAGGAGTAACTGCCCTAGGTTACCGCGACACGGCTGTTTCAGAATCTTACTTATCATGGGTGAAAGAAGCAGCATTAAAGATGTTCTATACTCGCTTTGAGCCCGACTCAACCAAACTTACTCTCGTAGAAGAATTGAAAGCTGCTTTGGCAAAAGCTGAAAGAGAAGGGAAAGATTGGAGAGATAAGTATTTCAAGGTTATGCAAGAGAAGGAAGAGCTTCAAGAATTGATTCGTCAAGGAGGGAAGAAGAATCAACCAGAAGACGAAGGGCCCTCCAGCCATAAAATCTAGGATCTTTTTGTCTTTTGTTGCTGTTTCATCATGTATTTGTATTGAAGACTTGTATTTCAGTTTCAAAATTGTTGTTGTAAAACTCTCAATTATTAATCTATGAAGACTTTGAATTTGCTTTATTTCCCCATTGTTATAATTTTTGCAAATATTTCTTTGGATTCCTTGAATGATTAATTTTGCATTTTGCACCCATAGCATTTCATGTGCATTCCTTGTGCCGTGTCTCATCTTGTTGTCTTATTTCCAGAATCATACTGAATCCTCGCCATCAATACAACACACGAGCCCAAGCTCGCCAAAGAATGGAAGAACACAATGCGGCTCTGGATAGGGTTGATAACGAACTTGAAGATTTACGAGGAAGCGTAGGAAGAAACATGGAAGTCTTACAAGTTATCAATGCGAAAATGGACACTCAGGCCACTGTAGTTTCTGAGATCACTAATACAGTTGTGGAGCCGATCCCAACGGCGGTCACTGTCGCAAGTATTCCACCATATGGGCTCACACCAGGTTTTGTGCCTCCGCCACCAGTCAGTCAACCATCAGTTCCTCTAGGGGCAGAAATTCCCCGAGCTGTTCCGACTTATACTCTAGCCTCTGTACAGACTCAAGTACGCCCTGTTTTTCACAGTCATCCACAAGTGTTTGAAATTCCTGATGGGTCCGAAGAAGAAAGCGGACAACTTGATAAGTTGAAGGAGAGTGTAGAAACTATAGGGAGGAAGGTTAGAGCAATGGAAGGAAATGATATCTTTGGTACTGATGCCAGAGATATGTGTTTAGTGTCTGGGTTGGTAATTCCGCCAAAATTCAAAATCCCCAACTTTGATCAGTACACCAACGCTACTTGTCCTCGAACACATTTGATCATGTATTACCGAAGAATGGCTGCACATGTAGAAGATGATAAGTTAATGATCCATTGTTTCCAGGATAGCTCGAAAGGAGCCCCTGCTAAGTGGTATTTGAGTTTAGATCAGTCTCGCATTCACAGTTTCCAAGACTTGGCCGATGCTTTCATAAAACATTACAAATACAATATGGACTTGGCCCCAGACAGAAGACAGTTGTTGAGTATGACACAAAAGAGTTCCGAGTCCTTCAAAGAGTATGCACAACGTTGGAGGGAGACTGCCTCTCAGGTAGAACCTCCTTTGAATGAGAAAGAATTGACAGATTGGTTTGTGGGTACATTAAGACCTGAATTTTATGAGAAGATGATTAGTAGTGTAACATCTAGCTTCTCTGACATAGTAGCTGTGAGAGTAAGAGTAGAATTGGGATTGAAGAATGGAAAGATCACTAGTAGTTCCAGTGGTTCCAGCAATAACAATGTCAAGAAGTTCAGTGGTAATTTTCATAAAAAGAAAGAGGGAGAAACAAACACCATAACAATGGGGAAAAAGAATCAGACTTGGAAGCAGCCTTACCAACGATATCAATGACCTCCACAAGGTTATAATCAGCAGCCTCCACAAGGCTATGTTCAGCAACCTCGGATACAACCACCGATGTATCCAGTACAGTCTGCTCAACAACCATATGTGGCAGCTATAATGCCCGCTTTCAATCACCTTATTCCAAGTTATCAGACAGTGCAACCAGCACCCAGGTATCAACCAGTTCAGCAACAAGGGTATCAACGAGCGCCCAACGCTCCACCCTATCAGCAATATCAGCAGCCCAGAGCTCAAGCACCGAGGCAGAATTACCAAAATCAAAGACCAACAACGAGTCCTCCATTTCCTCAGATACCGATGACTTACACAGAGTTGTACCCAGCTTTGGTGCAACAAGGGTTAGTAACTACACGACCATTGAATACACCCTCAGACACTTCATCACCTCATTACAATCCAAACACTCATTGCACCTTTCATGAAGGTGCTGCCGGCCATGACTTAGAGGGGTGCCTTGGTTTGAAACATATTGTCAGGGAGCTCATAGAGAAGAAGATTTTGTCTTTTGATGATGTACCGCCTAATGTTAAAAGTAATCCATTGCCGAATCATGAAGGATTTAACGCTATAGAAGAAGTCTCAGACGAAAGGTTAGTTCGTGATGTGTCAAAGATCAAGACTCCGTTGAGGTCACTTCATGAGAAACTATTGAAAGCAGGGTTGATAGAAGGTACCCATAATGACTGTGAAGAATGTTCTGTTAATCTTAAGGGGTGTGGTGCGGTGCAGAAAGATGTGCAAGGTCTGATTGATGATGGATTGTTGCAAGTAGGTATCAAAGTAAGGAAAGAGGAAGTTTCGGTGGTTGAGCCTGTTTTCAATCTACCAAAGAAAAGCGAGAAAGTCCATGTGCTGCCATGACAACCAAAGACAAAGAAATACCAATCACAGAAGGAGATGCTGAAGAATTCTTAAGGATTATCCGAAAGAGTGATTACAAGGTTGTTGATCGGCTTCATCAAACCCCCTCCAAGATATCAATTTTGTCTCTCCTGATGAATTCCCCAGTTCATAGAGAGGCTCTACAAAAAGTGTTAATGCAAGCACATGTGACAAAGGATATAACCCCTGGCCAATTCGATTTGGTGATAACCAATATTATAGATTGCAATACTCTGAGTTTCAGTGATGAAGAATTGCCAAGAGGAGGACGTAATCATAACTGTGCTTTGCACGTATCCATTAGATGTCAAGAGGACACGTTAGCGCGAGTTTTGGTTGATACTGGATCTTCGTTGAATGTGCTGCCTAAAAGGTCGCTCGCAAAGTTAGCATATGCAGGGGCAGAGATGAAGCCGACGTCGTTGATTGTAAAGGCTTTTGATGGTTCAAGAAGAACGATTGTTGGGGAAGTGGAATTGCCAATCATGATAGGACCTCACGTGTTCGATATCATATTCTAGGTAATGGACATTAACCCGACTTATAGCTGTTTGTTGGGACGACCGTGGATTCACGCAGCTGGGGCAGTGACTTCCACTTTGCACCAAAGGATGAAATTTGTGGTGAATGACAAACTGGTAATTGTACATGGCGAAGAAGACTTGATGGTGAGTAATTTGTCGTCATTCAGGTATATCGATGCAGATGAGGATGCGTTGGAAACTTCTTTCCAAGCACTTGAAATAGCTAACTCAGTGATGGTAGAAGATACAGTGGCAAGGAGTGGTCCAACTTTCGCATCCGCTCAGAGCATCAAGTCTACATTAGAAGAAGGTACTCATGCAGGTTGGGGAGAGGTCATTGAAGTACAAGCAAGACTAGGTCGCCAAGGGTTGGGTTACAAACCAACTCATATCGAAGCATCAACACATGCCGAAGGACGTCCAAAGACTATCCAAGAGGTGTTCATCAATGGAGGATTCCAAGTCAGTGCCGTGGGAGAAGATTTTGAAGAAAAGGATATTGAACATTTGGTGTATCATTGTGAAGCTGCTTTAGGAAATTGGGAGGCTATTGAGATTCCCGTGATCTTTCCTGTGTCGAAGTAATTTGCTTGTTTTTCTTTACTTGTTGTTGCTTTTTATCTTTAAACCTCCATAGCCGTGCCCAAGGCTATATGATGCATTTTGTAAGGGCCCCGTGCTTTCATGAATATAATGATTAATGAATGGTTTTGTTAAATCCTTTTGTTGTTGCTCCCTTATTTTCTTTTGTTTCCATATTTAAAAAGAAGATGGCAATTTTCTAAAAAATCATCAAAACAGTTTTCTTGATTGCTGCATTTGTCTTTGTGTGTTTCAATAAATTAAGCCATTCCAACATGCAGTGATACCCCAAAACCCGTTGAATCCATTGACTTTGCTTTCCCTCCTGACTTTGACTCACCAATTTACCAAGCCGAAGATGAGGACGAAGATTTTGAAATTCCTGATGAACTGGCAAAAATGGCATGTTATGAGCACCCAAAGTTTCAACCTCACAAGGAACAGGTGGATGTTATTAATCTTGGCACCGAAGAAGACAAGAAAGAGGTCAAGATTGGGGAAACACTAGGGGCAGAAGTCAAGCAGCAATTAGTAGAGCTTTTAAAAGAATATGTGGATGTATTTGCTTAGTCATATCAGGATATGCCAGGTTTGGACACAAACATAGTGGTCCACAAGTTACCACTCCGACCCGAATGCACGCCAGTCAAACAAAAACTCTGAAGAACTAGACCTGACATGGCTCTTAAGATTCGAGACGAAGTGAAAAAGCAGATTGATGCAGGTTTCTTGGCAGTATCCAAATACCCTGAATGGGTAGCTAATATTGTACTTGTGCCGAAAAAAATGGGAAGGTCAGAATGTGTGTGGATTATAGGGATCTGAACAAGGCCAGTCCAAAAGACGATTTCCCTTTGCCGCATATTGATACATTGATGGATAATACAACTCGCTTTGCAGTTTTCTCGTTTATGGATGGTTTCTCCGGATAAAACCAAATCAAGATGGATCCTGTAACAGCCCAAATTTCATTAAATAATTAATTGTAATAATTAATTGATTTAGTGGGATTTTATTTAATGTTGGAATTAATTTTCTTAATTGGAATTAATAGAGAACTGAGAAGGAAATTGGGAGGAAAGAAAATAAAAGGAATATATAAGTGAGGAAGAAAAGAAAAGAAAGTTAGAAACATTTGGAAAGAAAGAGGAAAGAAAGAAGAAAGAAGAGAAAGAGAGGAGAAGAAGAGGAAAGTAGAAATCATCAAGAACCAATATCAAAGCTCCGATTAATCGAGGTAAGGGTGAGAAATGTTTCTATTTGATCATGGCATGATGTTATATATGTTGGGTTGGGGTTTTGGTGTAGTTTCCATCCTTTTTCATTTAGGGCAAAAGTTGGAATAATCGGTAGAACTGTGATTTAATCGGTTGGAACTGAGCAATAATGCTGTAGAATAGTCGGGTAACATGTATTGATGCTATTTGTACTGATTTGGATGTTTGAGGTTTGGTTGATGATGGATTGATGAAGGAGAGGTAGAATAGGGTTCTGTTCTGCGCAGGTTCGCTGGCTCTCGCCAGGCGAGCGAAGGCGAAGCTTCGCCAGGCGAAGCCTAGCGAATGCTGGCGAGTAATTATGATTAAGTCCCAGTGGACTTCGCTGGTGAGTTCGCCAAGCGAAGGTGGATAGCGAAGGTTCGCCCAACGAAGGTGCCGGCGAATGGTGGCGAATGAAGTCAGTAGCTACTGACTTGGGCTCACTGGGAAGTCTCGCCAGGCGAAGCCTAGCGAGTGTTCGCTGCGAGGGTTCGCCAGGCGAATGAAGGCGAATCAGACAACATTTTTCTTTTGCTGTGTGGTTCATGTGGAGATGGTTTGGTTGCTTCTCATAGGGGAATGCCTCTATGATATGATATAGATATGATCTATTGTGATGATGTGTGCTGTGGGTAGCCTACGGGCGTGAATCCTAGTTGATGTGCGATGCGTATTAATTGTGATAAATAGAAATACATGTGAATACAATGATGAATGTATGTGTATTGTCTAATGAACTTGCGAATGCTTGATGTGTATACAATTATGTGATGAGTATGCATGAGAACATGGTGGATATGTGTGCATAACTTATAATTGTATGATTGGTATTGTGATGTGTATACCTTGTATGAGATGGCATGAGATAAAGAATAAACATACTATGAAAAATGTGTTGTGGATGCATATTGTTTATATGCGATTGTATGTTAAAATACATGAAGAATGCATGAGAGCATAATGATGGATATGCGTGCATTGCTTGCTAAATATGATGTTGTATTGAATTGTGAATATATATATGGATAATGCATGAGAACATATCGCGGATATGTGTGCATTGTGTTAATGTGGTGATATTATTGAATTGCGAATACATTGGTGATTATTGTGATAGGTTGTGTGTGCAATCATGATGTAATTCTTGAAGAGATGAATTATTTGAATGCATGAGATTAAGATGTTGGTCTTAAGTGCATTTGTTGTGGTTGATTGTACATGCATCATTTAGTCAAGAGGCAATGTCTGTTAGTTTCGTGGAAACTAGTGGCTTGTCCCAAACCTAGAAGAGTCGGTTTGAAGGCTTAGAGGACGGGCCTTTGTGGTTATCGGTCTAGAAGAGTGGACCCGGTTTAATGTAAAAACCGAAAAATGATAACGGGTTATCGGTCTAGAAGAGCGGACCCAGTTTAATGTAAAAACCGAAAAAAGATAACGAGAGTCGGTACCGCATTGCATGAGTTGCATTGAGTTGTTGAGTCACATTGATATATGACATATGCATGAAGAGATGCTTATGTGTGAATGATGAGATTGTGGAAATTGTAAGTGTATGCATAATGTGGAAATGCTTTGTGAATATCCATGTTTGTCTATATATGTGTGGTAAATATATATGACTAAGAGAATGAAGTGTGGTGAGAAATGTGAATATGTGTTATATGACTACCTATATATATATATATATATATATATATATATATATATATATATATATATATATATATATATATATATATATATATATATATATATATATATATATATATATATATATATATATATATATATATATATATATATATATATATATATATATATATATATATATATATATATATATATATATAATCTTATGCTTTGATTATTATGGTTATATTTCTCACCCTTCTGCTGTTTTATAATGCTCTATGAGGCATTGCAAATTAGGATGCTGGAGTCCTTTTGTGAAGTTAGTCTTCATTCTTTTGAGTCGGCTGCTCTGATATGTAACACCGGGTAGTTAGACTAGTATAGTCATTCTTTTGTGATACATTGCGATGTATCAGCTGATGTGGTTTTGTAATCTAACTGATATGATGTATTAATCTGGATGACTTATGTGTATTTGAATTAATATTTTGGAACTGATTAAATGATGTTATCTTCCGCTTAAATTAAATGTTGAAATATGATTTCTAAAACTACGAAAATGTTACATATTTTATGGAGCAAAATGTTAAAGAGTTTTGTTGGTGAAATTGTGACATTCTTCCTTTATACCTTATCCTAAAATTTTTACTCTGATAATTTGTATGTTCTTAATTGTTTTATATGCATTTATTTGGGGTATAGAAGGGGGTGTTACAGATCCAGATGATATGGAACAAACCACTTTCGTTACTCCTTGGGGAACTTACTGTTACAAAGCCATGCCTTTTGGTTTGAAGAATACCGGCGCCACTTATCAAAGAGCCATGGTGACCTTATTTCACGACATGATGCATAAAGAAATAGAAGTGTATGTTGATGATATGATCGCCAAATCTCATAGTGAAGAGGACCATTTGAACCATTTGTTGAAATTGTTTGAGAGACTCAGAAAATATCAGTTAAGGCTGAACCCAGCCAAGTGTACTTTTGAGGTGAGATATGGGAAGTTACTCGGTTTCATTGTTAGCCACCGAGGGATTGAGGTAGATCCAGATAAAATTCGGGCCATTCAAGATATGCCGGCTCCGCGAATTGAGAAACAAGTCAGAGGTTTCCTTGGAAGATTAACTACATATCCAGATTTATTTCCAATATGACTCCTACTTGT
The DNA here is from genome assembly GCA_963859935.3 of Lathyrus sativus. Taxonomy (NCBI): domain Eukaryota; kingdom Viridiplantae; phylum Streptophyta; class Magnoliopsida; order Fabales; family Fabaceae; genus Lathyrus; species Lathyrus sativus. The sequence goes on along the minus strand of OZ012735.1, from coordinate 236,449,462 downwards.
GAGCCCATTTTTAAGTTGTTACAAAAGGATCAAACAGTTGTTTGGAATTCAGATTGCCAACAAGCATTTGACAAAATTAAAGGCTATCTTCAAGAGCCTCCGATCTTAATACCTCCTGTTCCGGGAAGACCTCTTTTCATGTATTTGACAGTACTCGAGAATTCAATGGGTTGTGTGTTAGGTCAGCAGGATGAGTCCGGACGAAAGGAACGTGCCATCTATTATTTGAGCAAGAAATTCACCGACTGCGAGAGCCGATATTCACTTTTAGAGAAAACTTGTTGTGCTTTGGCATGGGCTGCCAGACGTCTGAGGCAGTACATGATTTGTCATACTACTTTATTGATTTCAAAAATGGACCCGATAAAGTATATCTTTGAGAAGCCCGCACAAATAGGAAGGCTCGCCCGATGGCATATGTTGTTATCAGAATATGACATCCAGTATGTGGCCCAGAAGTCGATCAAGGGCAGTGTTTTATCAGATTATCTTGTAGATCAACCAGTTGAAGATTACGAGCCTCTCAAGTTTGACTTTCCAGACGAAGACATTATGTTGGTAAAATATTGTGAAGAACCAGGTCCTGAGCCGGGTCTTTGGTGGAAAATGATGTTTGATGGTTCCTCAAATTACAGTGGGCATGGCGTAGGAGCCGTTCTGATGAATCCCGAAGGTGGGTATACTCCATTTACAGTAAGGTTAGACTTTGAATGTACCAACAACATTGCCGAATATGAAGCATGTATTCTTGGCCTTGAAGCAGCTATTGACCTAAGAATCAAACTTCTCGAAGTAAGTGGAGATTTAGCTCTGGTTATTTATCAAGTTACAGGTGAATGGGAGACCAGACATGAGAATTTGATCCCTTACAGAGCCTATATCATTGAAATGATTAAATATTTTGATGAGATCACCTTCAAGCATGTTCCGAGATCTGAAAATCATATTGCTGATGCTCTAGCCATGTTAGCCTCAATGTGGAAAGTCAAGCACCTCAATGATGCTACTCTCATTTGAATTGAACGCAAGACTGAGCCAGCCTACTATCAGACGGTTGAAGAAGAAGTTGATAACAAGCCATGGTTCCACGACATAAAGAATTATCTGTTAAAGTAGGAGTATCCGGTCGATGCTACATCACTGGATAAGAAAACCTTGAGAAGATTGGCCTCTAAGTTCTTTCTCAGCAATGGTGTGCTCTATAAAAGAAATCATGACATGGTCCTGCTTAGATGTGTCGACAGACGAGAAGCAGATTTGTTAATGCAAGATATTCATGAAGGAACATTTGACACTCATGCCAATGAATATGCCATGTCCAGGAAGATTTTGAGGGCTGGGTATTATTGGTTGACTTTGGAAACTGACTGTATTCAATATGCCAGGAAATGTCACAAATGCCAAATTTATGCAGATAAGATGCATGTGCCTCCGACGTTGTTAAATATGTTGACATCACCTTGGCCATTCTCTATGTGGGGCATTGATATGATTGGGGTAATCGAGCCAAAGGCTTCTAATGGACACCGATTTATTCTGGTCGCTATTGACTACTTCACAAAATGGGTTGAAGTCGCATCCTACGCCAATGTTACTCGACAAATGGTGGCCCGTTTTATAAAAAAGGAGATTATTTGTCGATACGAAATCCCAAGTCGAATCATAACAGATAACGGTACCAATCTGAATAACAAAACCATGAAAGAGCTGTGTGGTGACTTCAAAATTGAACATCACAATTCCTCTCCTTATCGTCCCAAGATGAATGGAGCTGTCGAAGCTGCGAATAAAAACATCAAGAAGATTTGGCAAAAGATGGTGAAGGCATATAAGGATTGGCATGAGATGCTACCATTTGCCTTGCATGGGTATAGAACGTCCGTTCGCACTTCAACAGGGGCAACCCCTTTTTCTTTGGTATACAGAATGGATGTAGTACTTCCTATTGAGGTTGAGATACCTTCGTTAAGAGTCATAATGGAAACCGAACTTGAAGAAGCTGAATGGGTGAGGGAAATATTTGACCAGTTGAACCTTATTGATGAAAAGCGCATGACTGCGGTATGTCACGGGCAGTTATATCAGAAAAGGATCAAGAGAGCGTTTGACAAAAAGGTTCGTATCCGAGAATTCCGAGAGGAGAACTTGTACTCAAAAGGATTTTGCCAGTTCACAAAGATGCACGGGGAAAATGGATGCCCAACTATGATGGTCCGTTTGTTGTAAAAACAGTCTTCTCAGGAGGATCGTTAATTCTCACAACAATGGATGGGGAGCAGCTTACACACCCGATGAATTCTGATGCAGTACGAAAATATTACGCCTAAAAGAACCCGATAAGTCGAAAACCCACAAGGGCGTATTATGCAATAATGGGTATCCCGCTGGATCATAACCTATGAAGGAGGTCCAGGCAAAAGTTAGGGACGAAATAAAAAAGATATAATGAGCTCGCTAAGTTGAAAACCCGAAAGGGTGGCTTAGGCAAAAAAAAGCGTCCCGGTGGATTGAAAACCTGAAAGGGAAATCCAGGCAAAAGTTAGGGACAAAGGTGTTTCACTGCATCAGTTGGGTTGTCACCTCTGCAGAAGATTTTACAAGGAAGTCCATTTCAACCGCTCTTGTCAGAAGCAAGGTTTTGGAAAGTTTTAGTCATTAGGGGTAGAATTGTCAGTGGATTCAATGTAACCTTTTTTATGTTGCCATTTTCAATTGTAAAAGTTCCATGGAGTTCTGTCATTGACAAACTTCCATTCTTAAATGAAATCAGTTTTTGGACCATTCTTTTGCAATTTACCATTTTCTTTATTTTCTTTGTTATGCAAAACATCGTTTATTGATCAATGATAATTTTTAAAGTACCAGGTTAGAATTTAAAAATAACTTTTAAGGACTAACAAAGCATAAAATACTTTGGCTTACGGAAAGACTCGGTGGAGATCATACCTCTCGAAAGTTTCAAAGCGGCAGAAAATTTGACGTGCAGTCTCATTACATCTCCCAGTGAATGTCAGTTGAATTAACTTGATAAGTTGCTCATTCGGTCGTGTGTAGTCATAAAAATTGAAGATCCTCTCCCTAGGTTTCTTTATGAGACGCGTTCTTGTGATGGTAGCCTCATCCCCAGCAGAAGAATTCAGAGCATCTATTCAGAGTTACGTTGTCAATCCTGGCCAGCATCCCTGAAGCTTTATTCTCCAAGCAGAGTGGGTTTATTTCCCAAAAATCTACAGGCACCTTTGTTTTGTGAATTCAGATGATTCATTGCGTCCCCAGTGAGATAGATGTGTTTATCTATCTTTCCCCTTGAGTCTCCAGATTCTTCCGCTTCTCGTCAGAGTCAACTCCTGTATACCATTAATCATTGGCATCATGGCATATCATGTGCATTTGTCTGGCCTCTGTTTGGTCTTTGATTGTTACCTTTTGTCTTGATTGTTTCCTGGTTGTTACCAGTGGTCTTGTCTGTTGTTCTTTGGGTGTTCTCTGTCCTTTTGAGGTGTTGGTCGTCACCAATTTCTCTACCTCGATTGTTACTAAGTTTGTGTGTGGTTATAGGTCGCCACCTGTTTGCCTGGTCGTCACCAGTTTCTCTCCTTAAAGTCTAGTCGTTACTACCACCCCCCATACCTTCTGAAAGGTCCAGTGGTAACTGGCGTTGTTGGAAGTCCAGTGGTAACTGGCATTGTTTAAGATCCAATTGTTATTGGTTTTTTTAGCTCTGGTCGTCACCATGTCTCTTGAAAGTCGAATGGTAATTGGCATCTCCTGAAAGTCCAATGGTAATTGGCATTCCTTTTGAAAGTCCAGTGGTAACTGGCATTGTTTAAAATCCAATCGGTGTTGGTATCGTTGCTTTGGTCGTCAGCATAGTTTTGAAAAGTCCAGTGGTTACTGGCTCTGCTTAAAAGTTAATCAATACCGAGAGTCGGTTGTTACCAATTCCCCCCAGCCAGAGTCCTGTATTGTATCAACGTAATTCGGAGCTCCCATTTTGTTTGGTCGTCACCATCACCCCCTGTAAATCTAGTAGAAACTAGCACCCTTTGATTGTTGATTGTTCTGGTCGTCACCGGCATCCCCAGCAAAGCGTTGCTTTCCGATCCGAGTCTCGGAGATCTATTCGTTACTAGCATCCCCAGTGCGTCTGGTCTTGTTTCTGTTCTTTTCCTGAAGATCCCATTCGAACTCTTCGCTATAGGAGATTCCTCAGCTGTTTATCCCCAGTGAGGTTTGCGTCTCTTTTCTTTTTCCCCAGCGGAGTGTCACCTTCTTTTCCCCAATGAAGTTTTGTCTTCCCTGTTGAAGTTGGTGTCCCCTGTGTGGAAGATTCCCCTGAGCAGCTTCTTTGGTCACATTTGAACTATTTTTGTTTGCTTTTCCTTGAATCATTCCCCAGTGTGTGGGTCCCCCATGAGTAGTTACTCGTTGTATTGCCGTTCTTTTATCTTTGCTCGTGTGTCTGCATCTGTCTTGCATTCAAACATCATAAAGCATCATCTAGATTCATAGCATATCATTCAAGCAGGAATCCAATTTGAGGTTGTTACCTAGGAATCAAAAGCAGTGAAGTTCAGGATACCCGATTAGGGTTTTCGATCAGGAAATGTCAACTACAGTTTGACTGTTGATTTAAAAAGTGTTATAATGGTGGGATCATGGTCCATGGAGTTCATATGGATTGGTAAATCCCATTCAAGAAGTTTGAAGCTCTCAGAAGACCCGGGGTATCAACAGTCGACTCGGTAGTCACCGATCGATTGGTTCGTCAACCAAAAAGTCAACCCTTCAATTTTTAGGAATTTGACTTCAAGATGTGAATGAAAAATGTTCATTATATCATATTGCATCTACCCATAAAATTTCATGACAATTGGATCAAGGGTTGAGGAGTAATCGCAAAAGTCGGAAATTAGGATTTTGAAAGGGACAAGACCATAACTCCTTAACCACACATCCAATTGTGTTGGTTCAAAGCTCATTGGAAAGCTCTTGGAAAGTCCTACAAAAGTCCCCAAGTGGTCCATGATCATAAAATGCATAGATTTGGAGTTATGATCAAAATCAATGCAAGAGGGGAAAACACTTAGAATTTTTCTAAGTGTTTTGGCCAAATAAGTCATGTTTTTGTCAACTTTGAGGAGATCTTTGAGCTAGTTTCACTTGGAATCAGAAGTTCATGTGAACATGAATGTTTTAGATATACTTGAGGGATTTCCAAAGCGTACTAGAACATCTCAATGGCATTTGTGAGCTGAGAGTTATGGATTAGTGAATTTGGGACTGTCACACTTGAAGCATAAAATCTGATTTTTCTACAAGTGAGATTTTCATCAAGATGGACCTTTCTCAGCCCTTGGATCTTGTTTATTCTGATATGTAAAAGCTTGGATGTGTGGAAATGCAAAGGAAATTCAGATAGCATGAGAAATGGAAGTCAAGGCAAGTGGCTTGGCAAGTTGCAATGCAACTTGCATTAAAATATTCAAAAATACAAAAAGGTGAAAAGAGAAAATCTGCAGCAACCATGCCCCTAGCTATCCTAGCCTCATTTCAGCCACCTCTAAGTCACTCATCACACTTGACTTCTGATTACCTTGAGGGCAAGAAACCCCTTTTGAGAGGTTTGAACCAAATTGTCATTTTTCCTTCTTAAAAGCCAAAACTTCCCATTCTACCCTCACCCTCACTTTTCCTATAAATAGAGCAATCCTCTACTTCATTCAACACACCAGAGTCCTTCTCAAAACCAGAGAAATCACAAGCTCTCCTTCTTTCCCTTCTCACTTCATTTTTCCAAAATCTCAAAATCACCAAAACACCAAAATCTGCCTTAGAGCCAAGTGCCTTCCAAAACCATTTCCATACATCCAAACTCACCAAAAACTATCTGCATAATCCATAAATATTGTGTAGAAGGTGTCCATGCTTTGAAACTACTCAAAAACACCATTTTTCAAAAAGTCAACTTTCACATCAAGTTACTTTGACCACTATGCTCAAAATCTGCTAAATCTCATACCAGGTCTATTTCAGTTGTTTTAACCATCCAAACACCTCACATATATCATATTGCAACTATTCAAGGCATTGAAGATCAGTGGTGAAGCTCATTTCTCAAGTTGTCCTAAGGTTTGTGTTGCGGTGGAAATAGGATCACAAACTATTAATGAGTTTGAATCGCAATTCAATTCACAACCGCTCTTTGATTTATCCGAAGCAAAAGGTCAAAAGAGGGAAAACCTATTTTGCATCGTAAACACAATGCGGGGAAGGATCTAGGGTTCGGGGGTTGGTTAAATTTAGGGAAGGTATTAGCACCCTAAACTTCTGTAGTACTCTACAGGAACCTTTTGTTCAGATGTTTACTATTTTGCTTTATTTATTTGCTTAAGATATATGTACAAAGGATTAAAAGTGAGAAAGAAGACCTAAGGGGTTAATTCTAAGTTTACTCGGCAAGACATCGCATCTTGTGCCTACGTATCCTTACGGGAGTGGAATCAGAGTAATCGTAGTTCCCCTCAAAAGGGAGGTTAGAGACTTCTTGACTGTGGTCAAGGTCTCACGGGGAATAAACATGTCTTAAGGACACGCTTACGTGGAGTGTAGAAACTCCAAATCTCTACGTTGAAATGTTAAGTTGTAATTAGGGTTAAATTAGGGATTCCACGGCGGGAAACCCTAAAATGAGCGCGGCGGCTCTTTGACCTAATGCTAGGGGTAAAATTGTAATTTTGCCTGCGGCGAGGCATTTGTGAAAATTAGGGTTTGTAGTTTGTAGTTTTGAGGATTTGAAATTGAATGTGTGAAGTTTTACGGACTATTGGCGCGGCGGCCAAACAGTTAGACCTAACCTTCGGATGTGTGCAATGTGACAGAAATAATGGTAAACGCGTGAGATAATTGAATCATGCAAACAGAGAGATAATGTCATAATTTAAACCATGCAAGTAGAAATTTAAAGGCAGAATTTAAAGAGCGATTGTTAAGTTCGCGAGGTTACATGAGAGGAGCAGATACAATATGATAATGAAATTTGAATTGAACAATAATAAAATAAAATAAATAACGGTTCTAGTTATTATAAAAAAAAAGATTTTAGTTATTATTTTAAATTTATCTAAAAAAAGGTTTTTCTTAAAAATAATAGGTTTTCATATTAATTTGGAAAAGATGATAATGTTATTTATTTTAAAAACAGATTTTTATATTATAACAAGTTTTAATAAATTAATGATAACAATAATAATAATAATAATAATGGTAATAATAATGATAATAATGATAATAATAATAAATAATGATAATAATAATACTAATAATAATAATAATAATAATAATAATAATAATAATAAAGCAATAATGAATTTTAAATGTGCCAAATAACCCAACAATGTTGCTAACGCAGAAATGCGCTCATCGCAACCAGATCTAAATTGGACGAAACAAAATTTATCGCAAAGAAAAAGAAATTAAGCAAAAAATAGTATTATTGCTCACACAAAAACGCGATCATCGCAACCAGATCGAACTAACACAAATGTCACGCGTCATGCATACAAATGTGCAAACATCGTATCGACATAATTCGATCAAAAATTAATCTTATATATATAAACTCTAACAATTTAAAAATTATATATATATATAAACGTAACAGTAATAGATAAAGAAAAAGAAATAACGGTAATAGATGAAGAAAAAGAAATAACGGTAAAAGATGAAGAAAAAGAAATAACGGTAAAAGATGAAGAAAAAGAAACAACAGTAATAGATGAAGGAAAAGAAATAACGGTAAACGATGAAGAAAAAGAAACAATAGTAATGGATGAAGAAGAAAACTAAATAACGGCAAACGGCACTCACTCCTCTTAGGTTTTTTTCATTCTCCCCTTTTTTTCAACAAGGCAACACATGTATATATAGGGAACAAATTAGGGTTAACACCAAATTGTCAATAATGTCCCTAAAGCCCATTTTAAAGCCCAAACTAAATAATTAGTTAAGAAAAAATAAAATTTAAATAATTTAAAATAATTAAAATAAACTTAAAATAAAAACTAATAATCCTATTGATTCCTAAAATCAAAAATATTATAAAAAGAACAAAATTTTTTTCAATATTTTTTATTTTATGATTTTTTGGATATTTTTATGAATAATTTAGAAAAAAGTGAAAAAAATAATATTTTAAAAAATGATTTAATTAAAATACGAAAATAATAATTAAATAATAATAAAAAACTATTTTTGTTATTTTTTTAATGAAAGATAGAAAAATTTAGAGTAAAAATAATAAAAAACAAAAAAGTGACAAAGGTGAGATTCGAACTCTCAACCTCTCACACTCATAACTCCTTACACATGTCCTCCTGCCAATTGTGTCATTTTTACTTTTTAGAAAAAAAATGCATGCCATATGATATTTACCTGCAAAAAGTCAAACGACTACACAAATTTGTTAGTAATTGATTAAATGCAATAAAAATGCAATGAAATGCGACGACAAATCTTAGGGCAAAATTTGGGGTATTACAGTTGCCCCTATTTAAATAACTTCACCGGGTGATTCGAGTGGCGGAGACTCGAGGAATCATGGTGGAGGGATTTAAATATAGATAACCGAAAATTTTGCCCTTATATGTGGCGATATGCAATGTTATGGACCAAACAAGACTAATGCAGACAATGCCATGAATATGATATGATGTGTATGCTGGAATGATGAGTGCGAAAATGCTGACGAATACGACGACACAGGGACAGACGCTACGAGAAGAACACACTGGGGAAAACGACGCGCTGGGACACAGTACAACACTGGGGAATTCTAAAATGATGGTCAGCTGGTGTGAACACGACCAATTATCATTTTTAGACCGGGAACGAGATTCTCAAATGGAGATGGCACCTATGAGACGGCCTCCACTGGGGAATCTAAAAGTAAAACTGGATCATGTACGACTGCAAGATCGATTACAGAATGCTGGAGCATTGAGCAAAGAATAACATCCAAGCTTCTGTAAACTATCTCTCGTGACAGGATCAAACGGACTTTTCGGGAATCCGTAGCAAATATACAGGGTAAAAAAGAACCGGTTGTATGCCAAAATAAATGGACTTTGAGTGGTTAGAACAAGATCCTAAATGGAGATGACACCTATGAGACGGCCTCCACTTGGGGAATATCTAACAATAAAACTGGATCTACACGGTTGCAAGATCGATTACAGAACGCTGGAGCATTGAGCAAAGAATAACATCCAAGCTTCTATAAACTATCCTTCGTGATGGGATCAAACGGACTTTTCGGGAATCCGTATCAAATATACAGGGTAAAGACCGGCTGTATGCCAAAATAAATGGACTTTAATGGGAAATGCCCTGATAAGCTTCTCGGGGAAGAACTGTCACTTATCGTTGGAAGGGACTTACATGCCAAAATGAATAAGCACTCAAATAAAGAGGCTGCTGCTTATCTGATATATAAATCTTCTCATATTTAAGGTCGACGCCTGGAATACGATTCTGATTTTTCTTTTACTAAAGGATAAATGAAATTCTTCATACTTCAAGATCGTGCTCTCCTGAATATGAAAAGGGTAAACTGAACTTCCTCATACTTCAATATCGTGCTCTCCTGAATATGATTCCGCTCCTTCTTTTACTAAAGGGTAAATGAACTTCCTCATTCTTCAAGATCGTGCTCTCCTGAATATGAAAAGGGTAAACTGAACTTCCTCATACTTCAAGATCGTGCTCTCCTGAATATGATTCCGCTCCTTCTTTTACTAAAGGGTAAATGAACTTCCTCATTCTTCAAGATCGTGCTCTCCTGAATATGATTCGGCTCCTTCTTTTACTAAAGGGTAAATGAACTTCTTCATACTTCAAGATCGTGCTCTCCTGAATATGATTCGGCTCAAACCTCCCCGTACTTCAAGATCGTGCTCTCCTGAATACGATTTGGTTTCTTCTTTTACTAAAGGGTAAATGAACTTCCTCATTCTTCAAGATCGTGCTCTCCTGAATATGATTCTGCTCCTTCTTTTACTAAAGGGTAAATGAACTTCCTCATACTTCAAGATCGTGCTCTCCTGAATATGATTCCGCTCAAACCTCCCTGTACTTCAAGATCGTGCTCTCCTGAATACGATTTGGTTCAAACCTTCCCATACTTCAAGATGACAGGTAAAATGGAAGCCCAACTGCTCAATGGAGATGGCCATTTGCTGCGAGTCATAACGAAGATAGGATTGGCTTCTCAGGCGAGAGATGTCGCTTATTTTGCAAGAGTAGCAATAATAAGCCTCTCATGTAAGAACTGCTTGTAGAGGTGATAACAGATGATGATAAGCTTCTCTGGTGAGAACAGGCGTGTATTGTGTTGTGTAAGGTTGTCATATCGATAGGTTTCTCAGGCGAGAAATGTATCATACCGATGCTGTAACAATGTAGGATTGTAAAGTGTTGTACTGATAGATTTTACAGGCGTGAACTGGAGTGCATCTGTAAAGGATTAGTTGAAAGATAGTGCAAAATAAATGCACGTCCGGGTATAGTGATTAACTTCTCGGGCGAAAACAGTCGCGTATCTGCCATGGTATGGTGAAAATCTTTAGATGGTGCAAAATAAATGCACGTCCGGTTGGGCTCGACGACCGACAAGACTGAGATTCAATCTAGGATCGAGCTAGAAAGAAAACTGGTAATCAAGACTCCATCGAGGGAATGAACTCGAAGGGTAGATATCTTATCCTGGCGAGGAAAGATAGCTGAAGTAACCATCATCCACGAGGATCGAGCTCCGTATGGAAACTTGGAAACACATATGTATTTTATGCTTAGGGCTGACAATCTATTTGAAGAGAATGGACGAACCCAGTTACTCGGCGGTAACGACCAATGATAGAGACACAATGAACCTGTGCATGCTAACGCGTATGTTAATGAATATGTTAATATGAATGTATGTTGATGTCTATGTATGTAAATATGCAGGATGTTATGAAATGAGTATGTAATGAGTATGTAATGAATATGTAATGAATATGTAATGAAATAGGCATGTGATGCTTATGCCCTTGCGTATGCTGACGAAACAGACTAGAGACGGGACGAGAGATGAAATAAACATCTCGACGGAAATACCCTGCGTTCTCTGCAACCAATACGTCAATCATGGGTAAGAAAGATCAATGGTAGAACCAAATCTGGTTTTAAAGTTCTGAATTCTCTGGGGAGAAGGTAATCTGCTTGGGTGTACAGTATCACGTCTTCACATAGGGAGAAGAAAACCTGAGGGACACTTTTGAGTTACCCAAGAAAAAGTTGTCAGCTTATAGTCTCTCTGGGGACTATGAAGAGGCAATAGTTTATGAGCCTGTTGCAACACTGAGATTCATTGGGGAATGAAGGCCGCTGCGAGTAAAATCCATTGGGTGTATGAGGAAAAGTTGTGAAACCACATAGTTTTGATCTTGAAGGATCTTGTAGTAGTCGCCATTTGTTTCCTTTAAAAACATGGTGCCCCAGGATACTTGCGTTGCGAGGTAGGGTCATCTCAAGAGGATTTTATAGAGAACACCGAGTCCGGTTGCCCCATTGTTCTCAAACTCTTTGAGAGATTTGTCAGGTCTCGATGTAACTGGCACAAATTAATCGTGTTACGACGAAATCTTTGGGAAATAGATCTTAAGAATGTCAGACTTGCGTTGGTAAGCGAATTGGGAAACTGCCTGCCCCTGTTCAGCAGGATCTTCAAGTTCCACGGGTTATGTTCATATGTAAATCTCTAAGATATCAAGCAAAGTTGTCATGCCTGAAATGCCTATCCTGAGCTTGTCAATGTACACATATATTTGTCCTGAATTTTTGTTTTGAAAAAAGATATCGCGATAACTTGTGACCGAAATCACTAGTCAGGATATAAGTTTTAATTATAATGCCAACATGAATTTTTTCTGAGCATAGCTCGTAGGAGTCAGGAAACGTGATCTTGTCAAGTATGCTTTCAACCGAAGTCCTACTTCAATTAGGTCTTTTAAAGGTTGTATCGTGGCTCGGTTCACGGTTTAAGAAACAAAGGATAAAGGCTCAAAGTTATATTTGTACCCACCCATTCTTCGTGATGTTCTCCAATCCTAATTCAGTTAACCGGATACGAACGCTCATATCTCAAGCGGATTTGCTATGGTCGAGAACTTATCAAGGCTTTGGACATGGCAGTCACTCACCTATTTCTTTTGGCAATTGGTCACACGACCTTGTTCTTTATAGGGGTTCTAAAAACTACTGGTTTGTTGTTCTTATTCCCTAACTTTTGCCTGGACAACGTCTTTTGATTTGACTTTGGAGTCCAGCGGGATGCCCCAGTTTTGCCTAAGTCTCCTTCATAGGTTTTGACTTAGCGGGCTTTTATTATTTTTTTGAATATTCTTTTATGCACAAGTCGTGTAAATCTTTCGAAAGGCTCGTGACTGCCCCACTCCTTAGGTAACCGAGTAGCCATTGTATTGGACTTCTTAAGATGCTAAGGATAAATTCTCGAAGGTTGGCTCTTCCTTTTTAAGAGTCTAAGCGCTCGATCGGTTTAACTGAAACCTACCCTGCCCCAGGTTAGGATGAAGGTTCTTAAAAAGAAAGAAAAACTCCTACTTCAAGGCTCAAAGGGTTGACTAGGGATTAACATCCTTATATCTCCAGTGTTTGGGATTTGAAACAATGCCTTACATCATCAGCGGGTTTCAATCGAAAGCATACGACAAGAAATCTGACGTTTTGGGTTCGTCATCCTCCCCCTAATTCTCCATCAGAACAAGAGATCGGGTAAAGTTGGCATTATGATTTATGAAAACGTTTTTTTTTGAATGAGTGAAACGAATGGATTTATTCAAGACAAACATATGCGTTGCATTAATTAATCGAAGATAAACAAGTCCGTACATGCTAAATATGCTTAATCAAAGAGAAATACATATAAATGAACTGTCGGAAAAATCCTTCTAAATGTTTATGAAATCTTGCATTCAAACGTAACAGTTTCCTTTGGCGGAGCCTCAATGGAAAGGACGTCTGGTTCATGATCATTGTGAGTCGTCATGGCTTGCCCCAGTTACGCTGGTCACATCTTCAACAGTTTTCAGTCGTTGCTTCAAAATAACTTTCCCAGATTCTTTGTTGATCCCGGTCATATCATCTTGAGGGTTACTAAAATGAAGCGAGCTAGGCCTTTGAATAATTACTGGATTCGACTGATTTGCCACAGGAGTAGCATGCTTTGCAGAATTCGAACTCGACAAGTGAGGGACCCCGAGAGGAGTCTCGATCTTCAGCTGAGCATTGCTAAAAGACAACTTCTTCGTTTCTAGCAAATTTCTGACAACTTTCTTAAGAGCATAGCAATTCTCTAGATCATGGCCGGGCGCACCCTCATGAAATAAACAATGAGCGGCAGCGTTGTAACCTGCAGGTAACGGATTAGGCGGAGGACCCAAAGCACGGGTGATAATCAGACCCTGTTGTACCAAATGGGGGTATAACTCAGTGAAGGTCATCGGAATTGGAGGACAAGGCTTATACTGACTCTTACGGAGATAAGGAACCTGATCCTGTGATTGCTGGTGAACAGGGGCGTTGGGCACTCGTTGACTGTTGACCGGAAGGTTGTTGATGAATCGGTGCTTGATATACCGGAGCTGACTGCACAGGCTGGTATGTAGGAAACTGCTGATCGAAAGGAGGTGCAACAGTAACTACATAGGGTCGTTGAACATATGGAGACGGATAGCCTTGAACATAACTCTGCTGATGTTGCCAAGGTGGAGGAGTAGCTGTTTTGCGGTTCCTCGAACGTGCAGGTCCTTTACCATGGTCGGAGTTAGGAGTTTTGCACTTTGGAGGGGTAGCTCGTTGAACTGGTTGAGCACTAGGAGGCACCAAACCGGATTGAAGACCGTGAGGAGGTACATTCTCGACAGTAACAACTGGTTGCGGTTCCATAACGGTATTAGTAGTCTCAGAAACAACAGTAGACTGAGCATCCACCTTCACACTAAGAGCTCGTAGCATCTCCAAAATCTGCCCTACACTTCCTCGAAGATCTTCGAGTTCATGGCTGACACGGTTGATCTCTTGGTTTTGATCTTCCATCCTTTTGAAGGGTCGTATTGATGCAGAGAACTTAGGATGACAAAACTGGAAGGTGAGAGAACCGAGTATGAGAAACCGGGAGACACATGCAATGCAAAAGTATGATGCTAAAATGTGAATGCAAATGAAGATTTCATGGAATTCAAATATTTACGAATATTGCGGAATACCAAGGAAATTTTTAATTCATTGAAGACAAATTACAAATAATATTCTTGCAACCAAAATAGCTAAATAAAAGCCTAGAAAGTCCTAGAGAAGCATCTTCCACAACTTCAGTGAGCAGACGGAGAGTCGGAGGAAAATAAATATTCGTAGAGCCTTCTCTTCTTGTAGGATTGTATCTCATCATTCTTCGACTGAATCTGCTTTTGAAGTTCTTCGTACTCGCTGACCATCACATGGTATTTGTTCTTCCATGATTCTGTTTCGCGTTGTGATCTCTTCAAAGTGATCTTCAAAGTCTCAGCTTCAGTCATGAAATATTGGACAGGTTCTTCTCTTTGAGGTAAAGGATCTTGGCGAGAGTAAGGCATCTTCAACTCAATAGCTCTTCCTCGGACCCATTGAAGGTATGGTTCCATGGACACACAATTAGGTCTTCCCAAACTTTCTTTGTCCTTCTTATGCAGATGATTCCAAGAGGATAGAATCTGATCTTGAAGCTTTTTGTCGTCTTCGAAAAAGATTTTCTCCACATGAATACCTTTAGGTGGTTCCTTCAAGGGGTATCCCAACTGTCGGCGAGCTAGGACTGGATTGTAGCTAATTCCTCCATTGAAACTGAGCAAAGGCACATTGTTGAATTTTCCACAACTATCAATGATCGATATCCCATCATACATGTGATTATACCAATCAATATCAGAGTGAGTCAAAGCCATAACTTTTTGCGACCAACGTTCTTGATTAGGTCTCCAGAACGGACCGGACTTGGGTAAGTGAGAAATAAACCACTTGTATAGTAATGGCACACAACATGTAATCATTCCTCCACCATGAAAGTTTCGGAGATGTACTGAATGATAAGTATTACCCAATAGCGTTGGAACTGGATTTCTTCTCATGAAGGTCTTGATTGCATTAAGGTCCACAAACCCCTCAAAACTAGGAAAAAGCAGCAACCCATAAATAAGCAAGGCAAATATTGTCTCAAAGGCAAACATGTCTTTATGATCGGCATAAAATTGGGCCTTCTTAATTAGGAAGTCCCTGAGAAAACCGGAGGTCCCCCCTTTAGTGATCATATTGTTTTTGACATCGGATATCTTCAGACAAATGGCTTTAGCAATATCTCGTTCTTTAGGGTCTTCCTCCAAGAAGGGGAATGGAGACTTATCCAAGATAGGTAATCCCACCAACTGAGAGTACTCTTCTAAGGTAGGTAAAAGCTGATAATCTGGAAAGGTGAAGCAGTGATAATCTGGATCATAAAACTGTAGCAAAGTCGCAAGAAGTCCTTCGTTTACTTGAATCTTCAACAAAGACAATAGCCTTCCATATCTGTTTTGGAACTTTTCTTGATCTTGAACCAAATCTCTTAGCTTCTCTAGGACTTCCAAATTAAAACCCTTAAAAGTAAATTTCAAAGTATGCCTTCTAGAGTGATCCATGGTATCCTACAATGTTCATAAATAGAGTTTGAATTCCATGAAGTCTTAATGTAATATGATGCTTTATGAATGCAATGCATGAAAACACATAAAGTCCTAGGTTAAAGGAACGTGAGCGGAGTTAAGGTCTACCCATCCCCAAAAGGAGTGTACTATAGGTTAGTTGTACCTGCCGAACAAGGTTCTAAAAAGTGCCCAAAGTCATCAGCCCATCCTTCGGATATTATCGACCTTCCGATTGACTCGGGGGTTAATAATATTCTCAAGAGAACCTCTTCTGAGTGTAGTATCGCGTAGCAACCGTTGTAGGACTACTCCCACATAGTTCCCGCACTACGTCCTAAATAAGGCCAAGGTGGTGTTAAGGTACTACGGTCCTCAATATCACAGACTCCAATCGACCATGGAAAAAGTTTTCGCGATTACTCGTTCAACCGAACCATTTTCGAAAGGGTCTCAACCGAGCGGTGATTCTCGAACCAGCTTGGTCGGGATTCACTTCCTATAAGCCTCATCGAATATATCCCCATCCTATAATAATGTCACTAGTCCGGGCATAGGACTTATCTCACAGCACAAGGAACAGTCCCACAATCAAAGCACAAATACATACATGCAAATGAATAATAACACAGATAGTAATAAATATGAACAAGTTAGGGATAACCCTCAAAAGTTTAGAAGACTCCCCAGTGAAGTCGCCATTTTCTGTTGCGGTGGAAATAGGATCACAAACTATTAATGAGTTTGAATCGCAATTCAATTCACAACCGCTCTTTGATTTATCCGAAGCAAAAGGTCAAAAGAGGGAAAACCTATTTTGCATCGTAAACACAATGCGGGGAAGGATCTAGGGTTCGGGGGTTGGTTAAATTTAGGGAAGGTATTAGCACCCTAAACTTCTGTAGTACTCTACAGGAACCTTTTGTTCAGATGTTTACTATTTTGCTTTATTTATTTGCTTAAGATATATGTACAAAGGATTAAAAGTGAGAAAGAAGACCTAAGGGGTTAATTCTAAGTTTACTCGGCAAGACATCGCATCTTGTGCCTACGTATCCTTACGGGAGTGGAATCAGAGTAATCGTAGTTCCCCTCAAAAGGGAGGTTAGAGACTTCTTGACTGTGGTCAAGGTCTCACGGGGAATAAACATGTCTTAAGGACACGCTTACGTGGAGTGTAGAAACTCCAAATCTCTACGTTGAAATGTTAAGTTGTAATTAGGGTTAAATTAGGGATTCCACGGCGGGAAACCCTAAAATGAGCGCGGCGGCTCTTTGACCTAATGCTAGGGGTAAAATTGTAATTTTGCCTGCGGCGAGGCATTTGTGAAAATTAGGGTTTGTAGTTTGTAGTTTTGAGGATTTGAAATTGAATGTGTGAAGTTTTACGGACTATTGGCGCGGCGGCCAAACAGTTAGACCTAACCTTCGGATGTGTGCAATGTGACAGAAATAATGGTAAACGCGTGAGATAATTGAATCATGCAAACAGAGAGATAATGTCATAATTTAAACCATGCAAGCAGAAATTTAAAGGCAGAATTTAAAGAGCGATTGTTAAGTTCGCGAGGTTACATGAGAGGAGCAGATACAATATGATAATGAAATTTGAATTGAACAATAATAAAATAAAATAAATAACGGTTCTAGTTATTATAAAAAAAAAGATTTTAGTTATTATTTTAAATTTATCTAAAAAAAAGTTTTTCTTAAAAATAATAGGTTTTCATATTAATTTGGAAAAGATGATAATGTTATTTATTTTAAAAACAGATTTTTATATTATAACAAGTTTTAATAAATTAATGATAACAATAATAATAATAATAATGGTAATAATAATGATAATAATGATAATAATAATAAATAATGATAATAATAATACTAATAATAATAATAATAATAATAATAATAATAATAATAATAAAGCAATAAT
Source organism: Lathyrus sativus (assembly GCA_963859935.3). Lineage (NCBI taxonomy): Eukaryota > Viridiplantae > Streptophyta > Magnoliopsida > Fabales > Fabaceae > Lathyrus > Lathyrus sativus. The sequence continues at coordinate 236,431,756 of OZ012735.1, read as the reverse complement.
GAATTTTAAATGTGCCAAATAACCCAACAATGTTGCTAACGCAGAAATGCGCTCATCGCAACCAGATCTAAATCGGACGAAACAAAATTTATCGCAAAGAAAAAGAAATTAAGCAAAAAATAGTATTATTGCTCACACAAAAACGCGATCATCGCAACCAGATCGAACTAACACAAATGTCACGCGTCATGCATACAAATGTGCAAACATCGTATCGACATAATTCGATCAAAAATTAATCTTATATATATAAACTCTAACAATTTAAAAATTATATATATATATAAACGTAACAGTAATAGATAAAGAAAAAGAAATAACGGTAATAGATGAAGAAAAAGAAATAACGGTAAAAGATGAAGAAAAAGAAATAACGGTAAAAGATGAAGAAAAAGAAACAACAGTAATAGATGAAGGAAAAGAAATAACGGTAAACGATGAAGAAAAAGAAACAATAGTAATGGATGAAGAAGAAAACTAAATAACGGCAAACGGCACTCACTCCTCTTAGGTTTTTTTCATTCTCCCCTTTTTTTCAACAAGACAACACATGTATATATAGGGAACAAATTAGGGTTAACACCAAATTATCAATAATGTCCCTAAAGCCCATTTTAAAGCCCAAACTAAATAATTAGTTAAGAAAAAATAAAATTTAAATAATTTAAAATAATTAAAATAAACTTAAAATAAAAACTAATAATCCTATTGATTCCTAAAATCAAAAATATTATAAAAAGAACAAAATTTTTTTCAATATTTTTTATTTTATGATTTTTTGGATATTTTTATGAATAATTTAGAAAAAAGTGAAAAAAATAATATTTTAAAAAATGATTTAATTAAAATACGAAAATAATAATTAAATAATAATAAAAAACTATTTTTGTTATTTTTTTAATGAAAGATAGAAAAATTTAGAGTAAAAATAATAAAAAACAAAAAAGTGACAAAGGTGAGATTCGAACTCTCAACCTCTCACACTCATAACTCCTTACACATGTCCTCCTGCCAATTGTGCCATTTTTACTTTTTAGAAAAAAAATGCATGCCATATGATATTTACCTGCAAAAAGTCAAACGACTACACAAATTTGTTAGTAATTGATTAAATGCAATAAAAATGCAATGAAATGCGACGACAAATCTTAGGGCAAAATTTGGGGTATTACAGTTTGCATATTGCTTCAAGAGGAAGCAAACTTCAATTTTGTACCAAAAACAAGATCTCTGGTTTTCTTTGTGTTCTAACTTGCTCAACATAGTCTACAAGAGGTATGTAGTCTATGAACTTCTCACTTTACATCACATTTTCATGTTTGGCATTTTTGAGATATTGTGTTGAAAGAATATGCCATGAACATACCAACTTCCATGACAATCTGATTTTGATTGATGCTAAGGCCCATAATCATTGGTCAAGGTTTATGAATGCTTACTTGCCTATTTGAATTGTTTGAGCATATGAGAAGTAGGAGTTTTTGCTATTAGGGCTGTTGTGGGATATTGATGATTTTGCTGTCAAATCTTGTTCCAACATATCATTTTTGAACTGAAGCATCTTTGGTTGATTTTAAAATTGGAGAGTCATTTGCCTTTATGTTTAGGGATTGTGTATGGTGTTTGTAAGTTCAAATATTCATTATGATTCCAACTGCCTTGTCATGCCTCATTTTCATTTTTTCAAAGTACCATGACACCAACACATCATTTTCTGTTTCAGTCAATTCCTACTTGATTTATGTGCTTTGAATCATTGTCATATCTATTTGCAATTTGTGTATGCTACCAAAATGCCCCAACTGTCATGAAACATACTTGCTGTATATCAATTCCAAACTGTTTCATATTTCAAATAGCATGCCAAATTCTGCTCCATTTGTTATGAACTTGATTTCAATGAATGATCATTTTCCTTGACATGTTTATGATGTGTGTATGTTGTTAGCTTGGCTTAAAACTCACTGTCTTAAAAAACCACCTGCTGCCACAACTGTCTTGCCAAGACAAATTTTTCAACTTTTCACCAAGAGCATACCAATTTCTTGTCTACTTGCAATATGCCTAATTTTTAAGATGTAACTCACTTATATGCTTGTTTCCAATGTGTGTTGATGTTTGGTTTGACCTCACTGCTTGTAATAATTCCCCTACTTCCTCATCACAATGCTAAAGCTAACTTGCACTTTCCACTCACAATGCCAATTTTGATTCAGTTGAACTATGCTCAAGTTTTGCATTCAGTTTCATCCATCTCCATACTTGTGATATGTGCATCTTGTTTTCATGATCATATTATACCTGAACTGATTGTTCAAATACCATGTTAGCATTGTCTTCTTGCATCATTTACTGCCAGCATTTGACTTGTACACTAAGGCTTGTATTTTGGTATTGAAATTCATGGACCTACTGCATTTGGTATGGTAAAGTTGAACATTGTCCACTCCTTGCTTTAACATCATGAGAATATGCATCATTTCATCAAAATCCTGCTCTAAGTCTGAACTTACATTTTTTGTCAAAAAACTTGTGATCACCATGACACACACATTGAATTCTTGCATATCACCTCTGCCAGAGTATTATTTTTGGTTTGTGAACTTTTAAAGAAAAAAACATCAACTGACCAGAACTTAGGGATTGACATACCAGTTAGATAACTGCCTTGGTTTTTTGAGTTAGTCAATTAGTGTTCCTTGCTGTTTCCACTTGGTATCCATGCTTAGTTGCTTGTGGTTTTAATAGTTGGTAACTTATGAGAAGGGTGATAACTTTTAGCATTGTCATGTTCAGTATATGCATAAATCCATTGCTTACCTCTTGTTTTGAATCTGTAACTTTCACCTTAAGACATGTTTGAACTTAATTTGTGTTTATACTCATGGTTCTGCAACTGTCAGGAAATCAGATGTTGGATCTGGCCTGTGTTTCCCTTTTTATGAGACATATGTTGTTTCTGTTTGAGTTAATGTGTATGAGTTTGGATCCATTTACAAGTCAGGTTGCACATGTGTGATCTGTGTAATGCAAGGAGTATGTGTTTTTAGTTTGATTGGTATTTCACATATTTTTGGTTGTTGATTGCTGTCTAGACCAGTTTATTGGAATTGATCAAAGAGTCTATCAGTTTTCTGTTTGAGCTATTTTGATTGTTGCATTTTTTTCTACTCAAACTGTTTGGAAATTGTTATTGCAACTTATGTCACAATTTCAAAACCACCACTCACTTTGTATTCTGGTTTGAATTTAAGTTTTGTCTGTTTTGGAACTTCATGTATATTGTATTTGGAGTGTGTGAGGACCTTCAAAATGTTTTAAGTAGGAGAGACTAGAGTTGTAGCTTTGAAAGTGCATTTCCAACACATAACATGCATTTACTTTCGAATTTCAGTTTTTGCGCAGTTTTAGAGAAAACTGAAGTTACCATTGGATTCCTCATTCAATTTCATGTGAGTTAGACCTAAAGTTTGTTAAAAACCATGGAGTTTTGATCAAGTTATGAATTAAATTGCATTGCAGTTCTTCACTTGTTCTTGGTCTTTTTCCTTGCCCAGGAAAACCATGAAAAATTTGCCATATATATTTATGGGGGTGGCTACATCAACGGATGTATAGCCACCCCAGTGGTAGAAACCTTGCCCATAAACACGCCTTTCACCTTGCTAGCCTGGGTTCGATCCCTGAGGAGGATCAACCCTTTTGGTTATTTTTCTCTTTTTTCTTGTTTCAAATATTTTCTCCTTTCTCTCTCTCTCTCTCTCTCTCTCTCTCTCTCTCTCTCTCTCTCTCTCTCTCTCTCTCTCTCTCTCTCTCTCTCTCTCTCTCTCTCTCTCTCTCTCTCTCTCTCTCTCCTCTCTCTCTCTCTCTCTCTCTCTCCTCTCTCTCTCTCTCTCTCTCTCTCTCTCTCTCTCTCTCTCTCTCTCTCTCTCTCTCTCTCTCTTTGCCACACACGCGTGTAGTGGCTCAGTGGCTAAGTATTGCTGCTTGAGAAGCCAAGGGCGTGGATTCAAGTCCCACCATGACCCTTTTTTTAGTCCTTTGTTTTATTTTGTTCATATTTTCACTAATTTCATATTTTTATAACTTGTTCACCTTTTATCATTTTTCACTCATTCTTTTTGTGTTGTGTTAATGCCTATTTTCATGTGATAAAATAAAATTTCATGTTGTTTATAAATCCAATGCCTCTTAACCACTTGGAAGTTGTGTATGTTTTGAAGTCGTTACCCCTCGTCTTGTTGGCTTTCTTTCTCACCATGCCTGTTTATCTTGTGAACTTGCTTATATTCATTTTCCGATGTTAGTCAACATGATAGGATTATTTTCTTTGGGTTGTTACCATGAGTTATTTTGTTTCCTCTGAGAAATTATTTTAAGCTTGATCTGTCGTCACATTTCTTGCTTGATCATTTGCTTTGATTGTCATCAATGCATATTTTGTAGTTACATTTGATACCTTTAATATGCTTGCTTTATATGGTTGTCACCATGCTTTTATCTTCATCATGTTTATTACTTTGTTAAGTATTTCTTTTCCCAAGTGATGGAACTCGTTAGTTCTCATCCAAGTTGCCTCCCCCCCGTCCTTCCAAAGGAAAAGTCTTTCCGTTGACCCTTGTGTCATAAACAACTCATCTCTCCCTCGACTTCGTTAAGTCATTCATACACTTAGTTAAGTGGAACTTGTCCTTTAGACTTTTCTTAAGTCTACAAAGCTCACCCTTGTTAGGAGTGCTCTTTCAACTAGAACTTAGGATAGAGTTTGTTAACTCTATGCAAGAATTATTGTCATGATTACTTACTTCCCTTTCTTGAGTGTTCAACTTAGATCTAGAGAGTTTCCTTAAACTCTACACAAGCATTATTATGTTTTTTCCCCTCTGAACCTTGATCATAATCAAGTGTTCTTCAAACTTAGTGAGGTGAACTATGCTTGCTCTGATTCTATCCTAGTTAGGATACGTAGTCAGAGGACGCGATGTCTTTGCGAGCAAACTTAGTGTATAAATCTTTAGGTTTTAACCTACACTTTTTTCCCAATCCATAGCAAATGCCTAACAAACTTAGCACACAAACAAACAAAAGGTTCCTGTAGAGTACTATAGATGCTTAGGGTGCTAACACCTTCCCTAGGTATAACCAACTCCCAATCCCCGAATCTCTCAGCGTTGTTGTTACATCACGAAAAGGGTTTTTCTTTCTTTAGACCTTTCCTTTGGATAAATTAAAGTTCGGTTGTAAAAGAATTAAGATTCAAGTTAATTCAATATCTTGATATCCGATTTTCACCGCAACAATTATTCATTGCATGAATTAAAGCTGAATAGTAGGAGGGAGAAAAGGGAATTTTGATCTTATCATAGATTTCCTTTATATTTTTTGTCTTCTTCTGCTTGGATTCCTTCACCGGCCCAGTTAGCCCAATGGCTCTCAATGGGTAAACAATGACCAAATCAAGGCCCACCAAGTCTAAAGCCTTCTCCACATCATCCTGATTACACAATCCCACATCCAATTACTTTGGTTTAATACCTATTAGACCCGTCACCAACTCATTGCCTCCCATTGATACCTTATCTACCCTTCATCTACTTTTACCTTTTTCTCTACCTCCAAGATTCAACTTTTTACTAGACACGCCAACATCATCACAGGCCACCATGTTGTTATCCAAACCATATCCCTCTTTGACGAAGTAGACATACCTTTCTACTCCACCAAATTACCACCTACCTCCCTTTCTCGAGAGTTGTGCTTCCTAGGATCGTCTCTGTCCCCCCTTAGTTGACGTTTCCGAAACTCTGTAACCATCGTCTATTTCTTCTTCAGTACCATCCACCTCTGATTCACTGCTCTTCCAACTTTCCTTATGCACCGTAATTTGTTTTGGTCCATGAAAATCCTCAACTAACTTGATTCGATATATGTTATCATTGATTTCGACATTGAAAACTTCGTTGATATTTGCAGAAATACTTGGTTTTGAATCAAAGATATCACAACATCAAGATACTTCGGCTTTTTCGTGTTCTCATCGCAAGAGACGAATTTGCGTATGCATCCAAAAATAAATGTGAAGAATTGATTGCTCCAAGTGTGACACAAAAATCCGTTGAATTTTTACCATGTTAAACGTGTGTTATCTACATCCATCGGGGACCAAGGGTGGATGTCATCAAACCAAGTCTTCACCCAAGCCTTATCTTCTCTTACGATTCTGTTGATTTCCCCAGGCGAATTTTCTTCCAGCAAACAGAGGTTACCTCCAAGAGGGTTGCAGTAATCATGAAGTATCCCTCAACATTCAATGCTTCTTGTACATTATACGTGGATCCTTATTTTGATACAACCCCCACAAACGCCTTTTGAAATCTCTCTATATCCTTCTCCTCAATGTTAAATTGTAAATGGGCAAACTTAGGTTTATCCACCGCATTATACCTCCTATTTGGATCAACAACATTTTTGCCAACAACTTGAGCATATGATCTTCTTGAAATTCCATCGTACTCATGCCCACCCTGAGGATTACCACCAATAGTATATTCCCTTGTTATCCTCACATGGTGATTCTCCTTCATAACGCCCATACCACGTTTGAACCTTGGTGTGTTAGCAAAAATTTTCTTTCCTTTGATTTGGATACTGTCGAGTTTGACCGCCATAATTCTTTCATCTTTCACCTTCCTGAACCTAACGAACGCATATCTTTTTCCCCTCTTATCTCTCCTTGCAGGAATAAACACTCCTGAAACCAACCCATATTCCTTAAACACATTGAACATCTCCTTAGCACCATACTCTTCATGGAATTTTGTAAAGAAAATGGAAGTAGTCACCTCATTTTCGTCTACATTTCCCCCCCTCGGATCCGAACATATAAAGCATTTGGGATTAATGTTTCTTTCCTTCCTATTCTTCACTTCCACCCATATGTATCCATTATTTCCCATATTCAAGCAATGCCCGTCATTTATAGCTAGTTAAAACAAAAGATGACATAGTATAACGAAGAATGAAACCAAACCCTTGTTGATTAGTCCCTAATCCAAAGATTAGAACTTTAAACCACACCAATAATCACCAGAATATCCAAAGAATAAGAGTACCTGATACTTGTGTGAGAGAAAAAGAGAGACAGGGGGTCAAGAAAAGTCTTGTTGATGCTTCGCAAGTATGGTATAATCAAAGCATGGAGATAAATCTTGGGCATGCCACATTTTATTTTATTTTTAAAATTATCATCTTATCTCTCGGTTTCTACTCTCAATTAAGAGGTCAACTAACTAAGGGACACGTTTCAAATCCTAACAACAGAAGTTTATATATATTGTTTGGCACCGACCAAAGGCCGAAAGAGTTAATGCCCATATTAGTGTCAATCCACTCAAAATGATCTAAGGTATAATGTCATTTCACACAAAATACAATTTACACTTTCTAATCTCCACCTTTCACTACACTCATCTTGAATTTTAAATTGACTTGGGCATTGGAGCCCTAACCTTATAAGTTTTTCCATGCGCCTCCGTATCGAAGATCATCACCACCGGTACATGGTTCCTGATCATCAACTTACACCTAATTTATAGTTATAAAATATAACATAGGCATCGCCTGTGGAAAATAACTTTTTATTCCTACAAAATTCCACGAGAAAATCATCATCGACCCAAAATCAGTTCTCTATTGGATCCAAAATTAGTATCATCATTAGTCATGTCACGGAGATCCATCTAATCTTCTGATTGAGATCTCCACTAATTATCACTTATTTATGAGATTCGTAGTGCAACAAAGTCCATCTTTGATTCTCCATCAGAGTGCATTTTGCAAATGATAAGTATTGTAGGTCAGAAATACAGAGATCAATCAGGGTTGGGATTTCTAAATCATGAGGAAATCAATGGAACTTTGAACTTTAACCTACCGTTGATCCTAGTTGTAACCATCACTAATCGCAATATGATAAGATTCCTCATAGATGATGGAAGCTCCTGCATCATCCTCTATATGGACGCATTAAAGAAATTAGGCCTCCTGCAACTAGATCTGAACCCATATTGTGGTGGAGATATTTTGCCTTTGATGATTTGGTAACTCATCACTACGGAGTGAAAAATATAAATTTATCAATGGCAGAAGGAGTGTAGAGGAAGAAAGTTACTATTAACTTCCTTGTAATCCCGTGTAGAAATACATTCAAAGATATCTTGGGGAGGTCCTTCTTGGTGAAGCTAGATGCATTAGCTTCCCTAGTCCACCTTAATATAACATACCATGATATGGAAGTGAGGTCAACCGTGACCAGCGCCAACCATGAGAAAGCTAGGTTAATCGAAGAAATTATCCTGAAAGACATCCACGCATCTCTGGAAGAAGGAGAGGAAGGCCCAAGAAGTGTAAAAATGTTTGATCTAGACATCCGATTGATGAAATTAGGATCCATTCTTCCCTTGGAGATAAGGTCCACATTAATTGAATTCCTTTAAGGCAAAGCAAATATTTTTTCCATCTCACCCTGTGAGATGCCCAACATCGACTCTACAATGGTCTGCCATTAGCGGAACGTCGCCCCAATACTCGCTATGTCTCCTAGGAGCGAAGAATGTAGTCCCTAGAGAAAGATGAAGTCATCGCACTCATGGTGAAATGACTATTAGACGCAAGATTCATTTTGGAAGCAAAGTATACATAATGGATATCTAATTTTGTTATAGTGAAGAAAGCCTCGGGGAAGTGGAAGATGCGATCTAATTATACAGATCTTAATATAGTGTGCCTAAAAGACTCTTACCCATTCTCGAACATCGACAAGCTCATAGAAAATTCAATCAGGTACAAATTAACATTTTTCATGCACGCTTACTCTGGGTATAATAAAATACCTATGTTCGGGCCCAACCAAATAAATACAACATTCATGATTGAGCAAGACAATACCAGTACAACAACATGCCTTTCGGGTTGAAGAATGCTTGCGCGACATAATAGAGGATGATGAATAAGATCTTTCAAAAGAAGATAAGGGATACATTAGAAGTATAGATCAACGACGTGATTGAAAACTCTGGTCAAGAAGAACTTCATGCTCAACACCTCCAGTGAGTATTCAAAAGGGTACACCTTTTGGGTGAGAGTCAAAAAGTTATTGGGTTCTACCTAAATGATTGAGGAATCGAAGCAACACCTGACAAGGGTAAAACAACGGTTCTAATGAATGCTAAAACCTCAAATAAAGAGGTTCAAAAGTTGAATGGCATGTTAAACACTTTAAATATGTTCATTTCAAAATCCACCAAACGTGCATTACCATTTTATACGTTATTGAAGAAAGAGGAGAAATTTGAATGGACACCGAACTGTGAAGAGGCGTTTGAGTCATTAAAGAAAAGTCTACTCGAATCGCCAATTCCCACTCGACTGCGCCCCATAGAGACACTATGTTTGTACCTAGCAGTCACGAAGGAGGTAGTGAGAAAGGTCCTGATTATAGAACCCAACTACGACCAAAGCCCTGTGTACTTCATATCGAAGGTCGTGACTTGAGCAAAAACACGATACCATATGATTGAGCGGCGTTAGTGATAGCATCACGCAAGTGTTGGCATGGAATTTCAACATCATGGGCATAAAATGAGAAAAAAGGATTTATAAAGTACTTGAAGAAGTGTCATTAAGTAATAGCATTTCGACATATGAAATTCTATTTCAAGGGTGTCGAAATAGTCACGTTGAACTGAAGTTGAGGACTTAGAATATTTTATAAGAGTTTATTTAAGGAGTTCGTCTATGTTCTCGATAATTCGATAAGGGTTACATGATCAACATTAGCAGTTGTAAGTGAAGCATGGTGATCAGATTATGTAACATTTTTTTGTCTTATCCAGGGAGCAAAGACATGTGAAGGCAAGCTAAAATGGTGAAGCCACACAATTAGATACGTGTCAATTGTTAAGAATAGAGTTGTTATAGGAAGTTATTTATGTCTTACTAAATATAGGGATTCTCGTTTTAGTATTCTGAGGTGGAAAATCATTACAAAATACTCTTACGCTCAAAGTACCCAGACGATAGCGAGAAACGAGTTAGTGAGAAAAATGTATGATTTTACATACCATATTTTATACACTTAGGCAATTTCTTATATTTCTTGTTCTTCACATTTTAACCCAGAAACTTGCTTTTATCTTTAATTTCACAAGGATTTTGGCCTTATCGAAATCCCTTTACTTTTTTACAATTTTAGCATTTATTTTCTTGCAAGGTTAAAACTTATGTCACATTTGCAACAAACAGTTAGACATCCTATAAAGAATTTATGCATATATGTCCTAGGATTCACTAGTTGATCATGAAAGTAAGCTTTTTTAAAGAGACTAGTGGTTTAAATAAAAAACGATTCTTTAACAACATTTCATGCATAAATAAAAAATGATTCTTTATGCAAGAAATGTTCTTGATATTTGCAAGTGTATGTGTTTAAGAAGTGGAAAAGTTTTGCCTAAAATGATGCGTCCTCCTACTAATAATACTAATTCTAGTTCACAAAAAATCCTCAAAATGCAGTAGAACAACTAGTCGAATCGACGGTTGGAGAGACAATCATTTCAACACATGTTACAACAAATGCTCTAGTGGCATCGTCAACACAAGGGGCTATTCCCCCACCATAACCAATGAGCCTCCCATTTAACCTCATTGTCGTAAGACCGACTTTGGGAGACCCTAGGGTGCCTTACCTTCCAAGTTTTACACTCCATATGGACAACAGAGAATACCCATATGGTATGCCAACAACGATGATGACATGTCTTCATTCTAATGCGTCGACTTATTCAAATAACAAAATGGTTTTTGTGCCACCATTCAACCCATATCCTGTCTCAGGATTAATAATCAATACCCCTAGCTGAGCTGCTCAAATACCAGAAGGACCAAATTATGCCCCCCAGGCAATGTCAACTTTGAATACGACACCTCTTATGCCGATAAGCCATCAAATGGAAGAAAGTAACCCAAAAATGGTTAATATGTTGACCCAGCATATTGGTACGATGTTCAACCCTTTAATTTAGAACACCAAACAAAGTCATGAACTATTGGCTAACCAGATGGGTCGAATAGCCAATTTTTTTGGCATCCCTCAGGCCCAAACAAGGTCAAATCCTCAAACCTCAAATGCTAGGCAGGTAGAAACACCTAACAATGGGCAAGCCCATGTTAATCAAGGGCACCAACAAAGGGGACTTAAATACACTGAACCTCTCATACATAGAGTAAGCATTAGGCGTAAGATGCCTAAGTTTATTGACGACTATTTGAATAGGTTTAGAATTCTCAAAGTAAGGTGCTTTGGCAAGTCCTTGAACATGAGTTGGTTGAAATCGTCGCAGTAGGTTTAGACTATTCCATTAGGAAGAAGTTAGACACTCAGTATCTTAGGGACACGACCCAATTGGCAAATAGAATTCGCCATGTTGAACAGTTAAAAGTGGAGAAAGCCAGATCAAATAATTATAACAAAAAAAAGGTAGCCTATGTAGAAACAAGTGGTAATTTAGAGTCATACTTATTTGATGAAGGCATCAAAGAGAGCGAGGTCCATGTGGTTGAATTAAAGTCAAGACCTCCATATGTTTGTAAGTTATTGAAACCGTCGAATGGGGAAAATCTCGTCGAACATAGAAAAAATGAGAAGTTCATCACAAAAACATATACCTTGGATATGACAAAATGTCAAGAGGTTTTTGATTTATTGGTTACTGATGGGAAGATAATAGTGGGCCAAAAAATTCCCCCATTAGAACAAAGGAAAAATAGAGGTTTTTGTAAATACCGCAAATTTTTAGGTCATAAACCTTCCTAATGTGTATTTTTCAAGGACTTGGTGCATAAGGAGCTTAAGGAAGGAAGACTTCAATTCGGAGAAAAACCAAAAGCTTCGATGCAAGTGAACTCCAACCCCTTTCAAGTTGAAGAAGAAAATATTGATTAACCCGTCGAAATCCTGATGGTCGAAGCTACTAAGCAGGAATGACCTTATAAAAATAATAAGGGAAGATCGCATTAAGTTGAGAACATACTCCCGTCTAGTTATCTTTTATGTAAAAGGGGATAATCAAGCTAAAGACACGCTATTGCAATGATACCTTAAGCTAGCTAATGAAAAGTTGGAAAGATTCAAAGAATTTGAAATTGTTCGTGTTCCACAGGAATAAAATACTCATGCAGACGTGATATTTTGGTTAGCCATCACAAGAAACCCCTTGAGTAATCACTCTTTTTTCCAAAAGACCAAGAAAACCCCAAGCATTGAATTCTCGAGGGAGATAGTTTCATCCATATGATGGATTGCCTCACTATCTTGGACGTACCTAATACAAGAGTATATCTAGCTAGAGAGTCTCCCGAAGGACCCATCCGAAGTTGCCCCGATAAAAATAAAGGAATGTGAGTATAGTATGATTAGAGAACTTTGTATAAAAGAGGCTTATCTTCACCCTTTCTGAAATACATAGGAAAGGAGGAAGTCACATGTGACATTTCAAAAGCACGTGATGGGATAACCAAGAAGCACTTCGAGGCCCGGGCATTGGCCAAAAAGATTCTAATGGAATTTTATTCTGGATGACCATGGCTCGGACACCTAGGAGTACATGAAAAGGTGTGACCAATGTCAACAAAATGGGGATGTCTTTAACTCTCCATCTACAATGCTTCATGTTATGACATTATTATGGGGCATTCCTGCAATAGGGATTGGACATCCTCAGTCCTTTCTCCCCTATGTCAGGGTAACTCAAGTATTTCATCATAGCCATGGACTATTTAACCAATTGGATCAAGCCGAAATCAATGGCAAACATCACGGTAGAAAATGTCCTAAAATTCCTTAAAAGAAACATATTGGATAGGTTTGAGGTCTCCTAACCCATTTTTACAAATAACATAACACAATTCATTCATAAAAGGTTGAAAAGCATATTGGAGGAGTTGAAGATCAAATAACACTTTGCTTTAGTGGAATATTCTTAGAGGAATAAGCAAGCCAGAGTAGCCAATCAGGTGCTAGTTATAGGTCTAAAGTGAAGGCTAGTGGAAGCCAAGGGTAACTAGATTGACGAGCTACCGCATGTCTTGTTGGATTATCTAAAAACTCCCTAGTTGACTACAGGTGAAAATCCTATGAAACTTGTGTACTTATAGAATCAACCATTCTTTTAGGAATTAAAGTGGAAGACGACTAAACCTTTTTTTACTATAAGATAACAATAGATTAATTAGGGAAGAAATCAACCTTTTAAGAGAAAAAAAAGATGTTAGCCTCCTTCCCCAGCACGATCGTAAAGAAAACCCGACTTCTAAGTACAACTGGCATATCCGACCAAGAGAAATCCAAACAGGATGTTTGGTGCTACAGAGAGCTGGCACAAGAGGGAAAAATGCACGGGATGGCAAGCTTGCAACAAATTGGGTAGGACCCTACCTGGTGCGACCAACACCGGGAAAAGAGATCACATCTTGGATATCCTTAAAGGGGAACGTGTATCGAGGACCTAGAACATCGCCAAACTAAAACAACATTTGACACATAATGGACACCACTTTCTTCGATTGAAGAAAATAGTATGTTAGTGAATTACATATGATGAAAAAATGAAAGGTAACTTCTCAAGAAATTGTATAACTAATTCCACAGAGATCCCATATTGACTTTCCAAAATAATGATAATAAATAATATCAATAGCCAAGATCTCCGTAGGAAAACACTCAAGTACATCATTTTCCAAAGGTCATTATGATTTAACGTACCAAAATACAGTTTGAACAAGATGTGTTCATGACATATATTCCTTGGGTTTTGATGATAACGAAGTATTAAAAGAACAATGGTTACATTTGATGTATGTTTCATGTATGGAGGTTCTAATACTTATAAATATATATAGTCAGAATATGATATACAAGGGCACACTTGAGAGAAGCTGAATTGCTAGCTTTTGGTGGTACATAAATTGTAGAACACTCTCTAAGTGATGTCTGGCATAGACTCTGAAACTGAAAGTCTTAGCATCAGAAGAAGCAACATAATTGTCTTTACACTTGGTGAATGTAAATTGGCTTCTAGTGATCATTCAGAGTTAGTGATAAAGTTGAGGATATCCGTATTGCAGAAAGCAAGCTGCATTGTCAAATCGTTTTGTCAACTAGAGTCTTAGTTCACAAGGTTCAAGAAAAGTTGGCATTCTTTACAGATATCTACTCTCAATGGTTCTATAGTACAATATCTCTTTGAATACTCAATGGTTAAACAAAATACACATTGGATCAAGATCTTTTGGTGTATCCATCTTCAACGTCTCTTATACTATGGAGAAAGCAAAGACACTTGATTAAGTTATCTTTCCAACGACCAGTCTTCTACAAATTCTATATAAGTAGCTGAAGGTTCAAACTGAATCTTCAATAAGGATTAATCTGATGGAAGAGTAACAAGATCAATAATTATCAACATAATTGGTTATGCAGAATTTCTGTTGTAGGTTGTAACTGTAAAAGCCTTAAGATTTCTTAAACATTGAATATCTTAGAAATCTTAAGAGCTTTAGTCCTTGTTATGGTGATTTCCCATTACCTTTAATATTTGTATCAGGTACACCTTGTTCTATATTCTGCTGAACATGTTATTTAACAGTTTAAATTAAAGTATCTCGCCAAGATGCTTGAGCCATGTAAGTCTCCTGCTATGTGCTAGAGCAATGAAAGTCTTAATCAAGTATATTGATTGAGCAAATCCAAGTCTCTCGCCAAGATTCTTAAGCCATGTAAGTCTCCTACTATGTGCTAGAGCACTGAAAGTCTTAATCAAGTAGATTGATTAAGCAGATGTCTCGGGTTCGTTGAAACTGAGCAAGGAAGTCTCGGACCGAGGGTTTGAGTAGAAGTCTTGAGCCTGAGGGGCTTGAGCAGGAAAGTCTTAGGCTACGGTCTAAGCAGGATGTCTTGAACCTAAGGGGTTTAAGCAGAAAGTCTTGGGCCATAGGGGTTTGAGCAGGAAGTCTCGTGTCTGAGGGACCTGAGCAGGAAGTTTTAGGATGAGGTTCTAAGCAAGGAAGTCTTGAGTGTGTAGGACTTGAGAAAGGAAGTCTTGAGCCTTAGAGGTGTAAGCAAGAAGTCTCAGACTTAGGGTATGAGCATCATAAAAGTCTTATGCAGAATGCATAAGTGATTGTAATCATGATTTGGTTAAAGTTGTTTACCGTCGAAAATGGCAAACAACCATTAGTCCTCCAAAGTTACTAAGTATTTGGTCAGTTACAAGATTGACTAGATTGATCCTAGGACATGTGTTGTTATTTAGTTCTTAGTTTTAATAATCATGAACATTTATAAAATGTTCTTCAAATATTCTCCAAAGTTATTAAGAAAACATTATGAATTCTTTTATGTAAGAAAATGAGTGTAGATTGCAGAAAGATAAATTGCTTGAAGATAAATAACAAGAAACTAAATTGCAAGTAAAGGTAAGTGACTGAAATTTAAATGTGAATTTGATTGTAAAGAAAGGTATTCAAACATACATTGTCTCAAAAGCACTCTTTTCTCACACACAGGTACTAGGAGTAAAATGTAGAGTTTTGTACAATTGTTGAACACACTTATTCAAATTTCTAAATGTCCGATTTATACTGAATACAACATAATCGTCATATAACGGTTATTTCGCCAGAATGTGCCACGTTCCCCACTACATGTGCTTTGTCGCCTCAAAATCCTCCATGTGTCCTAAAAAATGGATAAGGCCAAAAGGTAGTTACCAGCCTCATTTGAACTCCATCCTTCGAACGCTTCTTCTAATGGACTTCTTCGAACTCCAATCTATGCAAAAATCTTTTGAAGTCTTAGTCCATAGCCTCTTCTATGAAAAGACTTCTTCGACTAGATCTTTATCATTTCCATGTCGAAATGTACATTGTTCCTCTCAAAATGAGTCTTCAAACTTCAACAACCCATTTCAAATATTTATTATCGTCGAAACATCCTTGTCACTATTTGTTTTTGAATTCATCATGTTCTTCTTCAGAATATGACCTCGAAATTTCTTAACTTAGTTCCAACATTAATGAATGTCGAAATCCCAGCCAACAAATTTCCACAAAAAAATGTCATTTTTGATTGCAAAGAGAAAAATACATTTTTGAAGCTTTTTCAACACTACTGTACCGTTAGTGTTGTGACTTCATGGCCATCATGACCAAGCTGTTTCAATAGTCTAATCAAGACATGCAGGAACCCAAAAGGTAATCATTACTCCCCTATTTACTAAGAAGTAGTGAGCTACCCTCTGCAGCTATCCTATCATACCATAATGGACCAATATGTGCCCCATGATCCTAACCACTACTCATAATGGCTAAAATGAAGCGTCTTTATTTTCCCTTATAAGTACTCTATTTCATTTATTTTTTCACTTTATCCCACCTTTCTCAACTTTCTTTTCCCTTTCAAGCGCAAGAATAATTGTTCATCTTCTCATAAGCACACTCAACAAACTTCAAAGTACTCTCAACCTTAATCATCAATGGCGCCTAAGAAAACATCAACTCCTACTAGAGATTCTAAGAAGCAACTGGTTTTCTGTCCTACCCACTCATTCATCGGCCCTCACGTCGTAGGTAATTAACAATATGTTCCAAAATCCCCTATTGAGGATGAAAAGAAGCAAATCTATCAATCCCAAGTACTGATTCTAATTTATGTTTCTAGAAAAGTATATGCACTTCCTGGTCCTTTACCAGATGTTGACACAGATTCTGTGAAACTTAGGGAATTCTTCCCAACTTATCATAGGTATATGCCCATGGCAAGTAGGAGAAAAACTAAACCTGCAACTTAAACCAAAACTCTTGAACCACAAAAGGGATCTGGAACCCAGGCAAAATCTTTGACTGATCTTGAAGAAAACACCATTAGCTTAAATTAATGAGCATTGCTCTTAGAGAATTTTGATCTTTCCCCTTATCAAAAGATTCTGAGAACTATCTGACTTGGCTGGCAAAGATAGAAAAGAAGAAAGCTGACTTCTAGAAAGAGATGAAATTTTTTAAAATGATCCATTTGTCAAAATATGGACCTAAATACTGTCAACCTATGTTGCTCACCTCCTTGTACTTCTGGGACAACACTTACAACAACATCCACATCCCTTATGGAATGCTAACCCCCACTCTTTTCGACATAGCTGCCATTACTGATCTTCGGCCCATAGGCGAGTCTTTAAACCTAAACCTGATGACAAAAGAAACTATTGGCTTCGACGGGAATCAAGCCACTTTCACCAACTACATTTCTGAGCATCACCAGCAAGACACTGAGAAAGTATCTGACGAAGCATACATTGCTTTCATAGCTCTCTGGTTATCTCGCTGTGTTTTTTGCTCAAGGTCTTTACAACTATCGCTATTTGAAAAATTAGAGAAGTCACCATCGAGTTTTATTTATCCCAACAGGGCGGAGGGGAAGGAAAACATCGAGAAAACCTAGGAAAAAGAAGGGTCTTACGACCAAGATATGGGTTCGGAAGTCGGTTATGCAAGGGGAAGGTATTAGCACCCCTCTCACATCCATCGTACTCGATGGGAACCATCTAGGTTGTCTACGCGTGAATGGTGTCATACCCCAAATTTGTCCTACCTGTATCTTTTTTTTGAATTGTTGCCCATGGACAATTGTTCAGAAAATAAGAGTAGTTTGTTTCTTATATGCTGTTTCCAACTCAAGAGGTTATGGGGTCGAACTGAATTGAGGATCATTGGAGATTTATTTGTACGAATACTGAGCTCAGTAAAGGTTGAAAGTTAATTAGAAAACGACATGTTGGATGAGATTTGGATTCAAGTGGTGATCAAGATCGTATATCATTGTTCAAGTTTAAATACGAGTGTGTCATGGGAATTGCAAGGAAAATATGTGTGGTTTGAATATGAGGTTGACATAACATTCGTCGAGCCCAAGTTGAAGCTTATACAAAATTCATAATACATTGTTCAAGAATTCAAAAGCCCATAAATGGAGAGGCCCATTATCATGCACAAAGGCTGAGAGTTCAAATTATTTAACAAAAGTGTGGCCATGAACTTTTATTTGGCTACATGATTCAGTACATAAAAAAGGAAATCATAAGATCATTGGAAAATTTGTACTTTTACAAAGTTCATTACCATTTGAAGGCCCATTACAATTCAAAAATCTTCCATTACAAAAAGCTCCAAAGTATTCTAGGTCCATTATTTATTTCAAAATTATAAGAAGTGAAAGAATATGAGGAGTCCATGATTCCAAGATTACAGCAACAAAAAAGGAGCAAAACATCTACTAAATGCCACGCAATACATTCGTAGTCTCCATACGGCATTTTTTGTTACAACCAGTTGGGATGCCTCAAGCCGCGTATGCTCACCATACTAGCCGTCCCTGTACCACAAAAAATAGTCAATTTAATCATGTCCTTGTACCACAAAGACACCCCAACCGTGAGTGAATCATGTGCTATGTGTGAGTATTAATATGTGAGATGCAGCAACAGAGTGAATACACCACTAATGTTCACAAAATTTGTGTGGTGAAAAAGTGACAATAAAGGAAGCCATACCATGTTTGCTACTGCTACATAACAGCCAACAAGATGGGGCAAAACCAAATTCAGCAACAAGTGACCCTGCTAATGACGCCAAGCTTTTAATGGATGGGCCCTTTACACATCCACAACTTTACGCAGCGCAGGGTTTTCAAATGTTACTTCACAAACTCACCAACCTACAAACAAGCCAAGAAATTGGAATGAATAAGAGGTCCCACACAAATCAAGAAAGACTGTGCGAGTGAATAAAAGGCCCAACTCATGTTGAATAGCAAAGAGAAAAAAGTAAAGCAAAAGTTGGTTCTTACAGTAGGAAATGTACAGATCTGCAGCAGCTATCACCATCACTCTCCTTCAATATATACGTCCCATAACAGTCCAAATTCTGCAGCAAGGACAACTTGCTATTCTACAGACTTTGTACCTACATAATACAATATATCAACTCTCACACACCAACTTTTGCAATACAAACAAATCTACAAAAAACAAAAATAACCTACATTTGAAACCATACCATCACGCCCAGCTACAACACAATTGTGCTACCTGCATCATAACCTTGCTACCAACCAAAGCCCACAAGCCACCGGCTTTTTTTTTTACCTGCAAAATAACAAAGCAATTGAAATGAAAAAAAACAAAACTGCAAAAACAAGACACAAAACTGCATTGCAGAATCCGTATTGCTCCCTAAACTAGGACCCACCATGTGAAATGTGTGAAGCCCAACCATGTTTGTGCAATAGACTGCAGAAGGACCCTGTTTTCAAACACCAAACCACTCCCTTCATAACAACTTGTAAAATCTGTTATACCAGTTGTTATCACAACAGGCAAAAACAATTACAACCAAAACTTGTATACCAACCAACAAAACCTGCTACCAAGCGGATTTCAGTGTGATAAATGTACAACAGGGCCCAGACCCTACTCTGCTCCCGTACAACTTTGTCCAAAACCTCAAGCTGTTGCAACTTACTACCACAAGACCTGCAAACATACAAACCAGTAGCGGCAAAGGAACATCACCACCAGAATTACAGTAAGCCAACATAAAGAAAAACATCACAACAAAACATACCACCTCAAGACAAATACTGCACCATCGTACGACCAACATGCTACATAGTTGCAATAAGCCACGCGAAGATAAACCTGCACAAACCAACAACAACAACAGCAGATTTGCATATTAAAACAGAACCATAAAAGGGGGAGAAAAAAACTTGAAATGACACCAAACTCCCCTTCTGATGCTCACTATGTAAAAGGTCAGCACCCTCTCACAAACAGAAAATCCTTAAACACAGAAAACCATATACGAAAAAAGGGGGAGAAATTCCGAATAAACTCACCAAATCCGAGCCATCTACACATTCTTCCTCTCCCAACAATACTCACAAACTGAACTTCAAGAGATTTTCCTCAACCAGAATGATACCCTCAAACAAATCTTTCCCCTTTTCTTCAACCTCAGCCCCTTTTTCTTAACTTACTTCCTTCTTTCAACAAACAATAAACCTTCAATCTCACCTTCCCTCATAAAAACCATAAACAATCAGCATATTTTGAAACCTCTAAAGCTGCGATAACATTTTCAAACCCATCGTTTCATCTCACTGAGAAAATCTCATACCTTTTTGAACCCAAACCTTCATTAATCCTCGTGTAATTTCTCAGCTTCCAATCTCATCTATCTTTAACCTATTCCAAATCGCAAGCAGCCAACAACAAAACACGTTCATTTACCTTCAACATAACCCAACAGAGCACCTTCAAATCTAATCTTCATAACAAGCTCGAAAACCCTACATTTAGATCATTCTGAACCTCCCCATTCTTCATCAATAGCGAGAAAACCTCATCAACATCACTCTCACCGCAAAATCAGAACGACCATCACCCAACTTCATCTTCGTAATTTCAAAATCCATTCTTCCCTTTTCGAACCATATCTCCAAGGATCTTCAAAACCTTTCTTCTATCTTCAAACACCATCCCTTCTTTAACCGACATACCCAAAATCAAAACTTCATAACCACAGAGATCTAAGATCAGAGAGAATGAAGATGAGCTAGAAGAGAGTGAGGAAACACGCGTGAAGAAGACATCACTGAGACTTATGGAGAACTAAGATCAAGAGAGGAAGGTGAAAAGTGGGTAAACCTTGTTTTATGTTGATCACGAGGAGGCTGATAGCATTTTACTTTTCGTTTTTTTTCTGCTTCATTTTACTATGCTTTCATTATTCTTCTGGGCTTCGTGGCCTGTTTAATCTTTACTGGTTTTGCATGTTGCCTTCTGCCAGGTTTTGACGGTAGGACGATGGGCTCATGAAGCCCACATGAGTCTTATATTTTTAAGCCCAGCATATTTTGTTTTAACCCACACACCCATCATGTTTATATCCTTTTATCCGATCGATGCACTCTTTTAATTTTGTTTTTTTAATATGATTTGTTTGTTATAATAGAAACTCAACTAAATTATTTTAAAATTATTTTAATAGTTTCTTCTAACTCTTTTTGTTAATCTTTTGATTAATAAGTTTTCTTAAAATCTCTTTTATTGCATTTTTGGTTATTCTTTTTGATTCTATTTCATTTTTTCGGTCGATGACGAGATTACCAACGTTTAACCGTCAAATTATTGGCGTGAAACAAAGGATCCGAGACCACTTTCTTCTTTCGATTTTATTTCGATTTTTGGATCGATGAAGTCTTTTATTCGTAAGCGTCGCGTATCGAAGTTGATAACCTTCTCGATTTCAAATCTATGGGGAATGACCATTGGGGTCATTTTCCGTACTTTGGGATCGTGATAGGCTACCTTTGATTAATCGGTATTATGTTTGCGATTAAGATGAGATCCTATACTTTCGAGTCCCGATTCGATTCATTGACCATTGAATTTAATTTCCGTTAAATATTATTATGGATATTATTGTTATATTATCTTACTATATTATTGTCATATTATTTATTCATATTGTTCATGTTATTATTCATATATCTCATATTTATCATATTTATTCACCCATATTCGAAAACACTTAATAAATTATCGAAACCGTTAAAAACCAAATTGGTGGACTGTTGTATCATTGGTTATTTGCAGGTATCTTGATTTTAAGTCGTGCCCGACTTTGCTCAAGGCGTAGTTTAGGACACAAATGCACACACACGGCTTTCTCTTGGGCTACCTTACAATGAGACCCCTTTATTTCGTGCAATCCCGTGTAACTTACATGTATCCCTCTCCCATTTCGATGTATGTTTCGCATTTCTTTGATTATTAGTTTATCTCCTAGGAGCACCCATAGGGACTAGAGCGGATTCAAACTATTTTCAAACTAATTCTCGATTCATCATCGAGCCACTTTCAAACAACCCGTAAGTCGAGTGCTCATACGCATTCGCCATCAACCTATTACAACTCGACCCTTGATGCGTAAGTCAAGTCGGTCTCTTCTTTCAAACAATTTCATTTTCAACACACTTTGCACGCAATAACGAGTCAAACCCTTGATCCAACATCAAGCGGATTTTCGAAACAAACCATCAATTAATTAACAACTATTTGATTCTTTTCAAGGTGTAAAAAGTAGGTTCAAGTCTTTGATCTTGCTTTCAGTTGTTTACATGCGAGTTGTCTTATTCGGGTGTGAACAATTGACGCCTCTAAATAACATTAACAACTCGACATCGTTCAACTATCTCCAACTCAAACAACTTTCTTTTCACGATAAAAAAGAGAGTGTTCCAAGTCTTTGGTCCGCTCTCTCGACTATTTGGAGTTTGAGAAGTCTTTCTTAAGCTTCAATTAATCGTCATCATTTCAACCTCATCCTTTCAAACACAACTTCTCTTACGATGAAAAAGAGAGTGTTCCAAGTCTTTGGTTCGCCATCCCGATTATTTTGGCCCGAGAAATATTTCTTAAGCTAAAGTAATTGTCATCAGTTCAAACACCATTCAAACATAACATTATTCTTCAAGATGAAAAAGAAAGTGTCCCAAGTCTTTGGTTCGCTCTCCCGATTACTTGGGTACGAGAAGTCTTTCTTAAGCTTCGAGTAATCGTCATCCGTACCCATTTCAAACCAATTCAATCCTATTCCTCTTCGTGGTCGTTACCACGAACTATGAACGCTCTGATTCTTCATTCACTCTTGAATGTAAGATACGTAGGCACAAGATTGCGATGATCTTGGCGAGCACACTTCTACCTTTCTCCACAATCCCCTCCATCTTCCATTTCCCCCATCCTTTTCCGTAGTCGAACTACGACGCTCTGATTTCTCATTCTCGTCCGAATGAGCATACGTAGGCACAAGGGCCCCAATCCTTGGCGAGCACCCTATCCTCTAACCATCCCCTTTCCCCTAGTGTCTTTATCCCTTTATAGTATCCTTTAGCCTTTAGTAGTGAGAAGAGAAGAATTAAGTTTAGCTAACATCCATTAACTCGAATTAAGAGGTTCCCGTTGGGTACAACAGACGTGAGGGGTGCTAATACCTTCCCCTCGCGTAACCAACTCCCGAACCCAGGAATATGGTTGCGACGACCGTGTTCCTTCCGCGTTTATGAGGTTTTCTCGATATTTTCCTCTCCTGTATATTCGGGAAAAATAAAGTTCGGTGGCGACTCTGTCGAACCGCATTTTCCGCGCCTTTCGCGCGAGGGTCGTATGTTCGAAATGGAATTTTTCAAGGTGCGACAGGTGGCGACTCTGCTGGGGACTATTGCTCCATGCAAGAGAGAGTCGAGCCTATCTTAGTTTGAGTTGTTAGTTTGTCTTTTATTTTCTTCTCGCTTTTTATTGGTATCCTTGTCTTGGTTACTTGAGCTTGTGGCGTTGTGGGGTTTGTTCTACTTATGGTTAATTTGTGAGATGGCTCTACACCCGAGTCCGAGTATAACCCTAGGATTAGGATGGTGGTTGTGTAGTGGAGACTTGCGTGGAGTCTTTCACGTTGAGTTGAAGCGAAAACCCCTCTTGGAGTAGATTCCTTGGAGATGTTATTGTTGTGGTAAGCCTTTGCCATGACAATGATGTTTTTGAGCTCGAATCGTTGATCCCAAGGACCATTAACTGATTTATCCTTGGTGGTTGGTAGTGTTAATTCTTTGTGAATTAATGCGAACGCCCCAATCAGATGAGATCCCTTGAACATATTACTTCCTTACAGTAATATTTTCAACCTCGATCTATGACTCTGAGAACCTTTTCTAGAACCCATGTGTCGATGGTTGTGTAGTTGATGCCTCCGAGAAGTCTTTCTCGCATGGAAGATACGAGAACCTCACCTAGAGGAGATTATTTTGAGGATATTACCGTCGTGATGAGACTTTGTCATGGCAGTAATATCTTTGAAAGATGTCCATGACTCTAGGCACCTACCCATTTTAGAATCCTACCTGTGGGGGTTTCTTTGAGCAGTGACTGTGATCCTTGAACCGTTCACCCGGCTATTCTCAGAATTGTTTGAATTTGTGATCCTGTGATCCTGGATATTGCATCTTGCATTGCATATCATTTGCATCGCATCTCATTTGTTGTGCATCTTGCGTTCTCCTTCCTTCATCAGTTTCTCATGTTTCTCTTTCCTTCATATCCAGTAAATCAAGCTGAGTCCTCGACACCAGTACGCAACTAGAGCCAATACAAGACGAATGATGGAGCAGATTCAACAAGAGCAAGTTACCTTCAGGGAAGAGTTGGATTCTATGAAAGGAAAGATCGACCAGATCCTCGAAGCCATCCTCGCGGCCAGGAGAGAGGAAGAACAGCGTGAAGCCGCTGCTGTCGTCAACAACAATGGTCAAGGACAAGGGTCTACTGCCATCCCTTTGGTTCCAATTCCAAATCATCATGGGATGCCGTTGAACTTCAATAACACAGTCGAAGGGAACACTTCTCATCCAACCCCAGCGACTGGAGTTACCATTGGAGCTATCCCGCAGGCCCAACCTACTGCTGTGCAAATCCCAGCTCCCCATACCGAAGATACTCTGATGGATCATTATGACGACGTTCAGAACTATCATGCTGCTATCCCCATTTCCAGTCCTGTTGTCGCTCAGGATTCAGAAGCCATGAAGATGTGTCGAGATCTAGCCGAGAAACTCCGAGCCATGGAGGGGCATAACTCAAATTCTTTCAGTGCTTTGGAATTGTGCTTGGTGCCTGATGTTGTCATTCCTCCCAAGTTCAAGGTGCCCGAATTTTCAAAGTACAAAGGTCTTAGTTGCCCGAATATTCATCTGAAGATGTACTGTCGCAAGATGGCTGCCTATGCCAGAGATGAAAAACTCATGATTCATTGCTTCCAAGACAGTTTGTCTGGGGCATCACTCGAATGGTATATGCAGCTGGAACGTAATAGTGTGCGCACTTGGGCCGAGCTAGCCGATGCATTTGTCAAGCAGTATAAGTACAACAAAGATCTTGCTCTGAATCGTACTCAACTTCAAAGTATGACTCAGAAGGACAACGAATCCTTCAAGGAGTACGTGCAACGATGGAGAGAGCTAGCCACAAGGGTGCATCCACCTCTTGTTAACCGTGAACTAATTGACATCTTCATGGGTACTTTGCAAGGCCAGTACTACGAAAAGCTGATCGGTAGTGTCTCCGCGGGATTCTCTGACTTGGTGATCGTCGGTGAGAGAATTGAAGAAGGGCTGAAGAGTGGAAAGATCCCAGAAGGTTCCAACAACCAGGCCAATGCCAAGAAGCCTTTCAATGGATACAAGAAGAAGGAGGGCGAAACAAATGCCATCTTTTCACAAAAAGGGCAAGCTTCTCAACAAGCTCCTGCTCCTATGCCCTATCAAGTTCCCTATTATCAGTATCCGTATTTTGCTGCTGCGCAATATGCTCCAATGCCTTATCAGCCAGCTGTTCAAGCAGTGCAAGCTCAGATGCCACGACAACAGGCTCCTCAGCAACAAGCCTACAACCAGCAAGGATATCAGTATCCTCCTCAACAACGGCATATGCAAGCTACTCAGCAATGACAAGGTGCTCGCCCACAGCGTCCGCAGAGAACATGGAGACCAGATAGAGTCTTTGATCGTCTACCAATGTCATATGCCAAAATATTTGCTCAGTTGATGGAGAAGAAAGCTGTTGTTCCGAGAGATTTGGCTCCTCCAACTGTCATTCCTGCCGATTACGATGCAAATGCTCATTGTGAGTTTCATAAGGGCGCTCCAGGTCACACCATTGAGGACTGCAGGGCTTTCAAACACATAATTCAAGACATGATCGATAGGGATGCTATCAACTTCAATGGGAAGTCTCCAAATATCATCAACAATCCAATGCCACCAGTCAACTAGTGCCAACATCAGATCGATTCCAGTCAAGTTCATTCCCCGAAGAAGGCAGTCATGTTGCCATTTCATTATTCGCAATTCTTATATTTTGTCTTTGTTTGTTTAAGTATTGTATGCTTTGAACAATTGCCATTCGTATTTGGTTTTCATTAATGTATTGTTTATGCATGTTTTGAATTAGTTATGTCGTATTCAATCATTTTCACTTATCACCGACACATTTATTCACTCCACTCTATTCATTGTTGTTTAGCGTGATTTGAGGGAGGATGATGAAAACGAGATACCCATAATTGCAAACCGTATGCTTTCAAACCTAATCTCGTCAATGATGTACAGGCATTGCTTCAAATCCCCATACACTGGAGATATAAGGAGTTAATCCCTAGTAAACCACTTCGAGCCTAGAAGTAGCAGTTTCCTTCGGATATTCAAACCTTACACTTAACCTGGGGCAGGGTAGTGTTCAGCTAATTCAACCCCGCACTTGAATCAACAAAGCAAAATCCTAGAGACGGTGGTTCATCAAAGACCCATGTTATGGCAGTCACAACAAAATCCAAAAAATCAAAAGCCTGCTAAGTCAAGCACCTCAAAGGGGACTTAGGCAAAATCAAGGCAATCCCGATGGATCTGACAAGCAAAGTCAATCCATGCAAAAGTTAGGGATCAAAAACAAAAGCAAAAGAGGACCCCGAAACCCTCAACAAAAACAAAATAAGATTCAGTGGCCATTCACATAGGGTCATTGATATCCATCAAAATAAGGGGACTGCCACGACGAGCAAACCTTGAATCATCAAGCTTACACCGTCCAGACAAGTGTAGAATTAACTGAGCGTAGGACTGGAGATCATTAAGAAGAATGGGTGGGTACAAATCATACTTTGAGCCTAATATCCTTTGTTTCATAACCGTGAACCAGACCACGTTACAACCCTCGAAAGACCTAATTGAGGCGAGGTTTATTCTGAAAGCATACTATTGCGTGGTTGCGTAACCTGACTCCTTGCATGATTGCTAATCATCAGCATTGGTGTTATTTCTCTTGCTATATCTTTTACACCAATTAATCAGCACAACGCTTGAGCTAAATGCCTATTCGTCTCACTACCACAACACTTCAATAAACGATACTTTTTCAAACTTGCATCGAACTTTGCATTAATTATTACCATTTGTGAATGTACAATTTTAACTGCAAAACAGTGCTAGGTATCCAAAGATATTTCAGTAAAGGGCAATCAAGGAGGAACTTGACTTCCAGTGGTTGGCACAAAGCAAGACTACCTCAAAACCCACAGACTGGGGCAAATCACTCAAGAGCTCGAGCAGGGGCAGACCATTACCATGTTCAGACTGGGGCAAGACCAGGTCGTCCTGACCATCAAGCAGAGTTGCAACCTTCTCTGAAGAAAATTCACAATAAATCACCAAGTACCCAGACTCGGGGCATATAGAGTATCTTCGTCTGCTTCAATCATGGCATCTTCAAAAAGCTGCGTGTCGAGGAAATCAATCCCTCCCACCACCCAAAGTCCAATCCGCATTGGCAACTACCAAAAATCCACCATGCTGGCGTCTCCCTGCATTTCCAATCACCTGTCTACAATCATGTGCATCATACGCATGGCATTCACTATCATAAGCATCTTGCATCATATGCATACCCAACCATATCATACTTCCCCATCTCTTGCATCTCCGCGCGTCAGCATTTGCATTTGCACTTCCATTCGTATGGAATATCATTTATCATCCAGCATTCATACATGTAAATCAAGGTCCAAGATCCATCTTGAAGATTTCCAATACCTTCATCAGCCCAATCAGGACATCTTCCACAGAGGTCGTGGATTTCTCCCGCAAATTTATGGCTTCAAAGCAATCATCAGCCAAGTCAGGGGCAATCTTCTGCAATTGTGGGTTTCTCCCACAAAATTTGAAGTTATTTAAAGCAAGATTCAGCCCAGTCAGGGGCATTTTTCAAGGACCATGGGCGTCTCCCATGATGTATTTCAACATTGTGGTTGATCAGATCTTCAAATCAACATCCAGCCCAGTCAGGGGCATACCATTCAAAACCGTGGGCGTTCCCCACGATGTTATTCAACCTTTTGCTGGGCAAATCCAAGAAGTTTAATGCAAGATCCAGCCCGAGCAGGGGCACCTTCAACAGAACTGTGAGCGTTCCTCACGAAGTTGTTCAACCTTTTGTTGACCAAAACAAGACATTTCAAGACAAACTCAGCCCAGTCAGGGGCATCCTCTTCAGAATTCATGGGCGTAACCATGAAATCATTTCAGCAAAACTATGATCTCCAAACAAAGACGGTGGGCGTACCCCGTTGACTCATTTCAATTCAATCTTCCTCTTGGGGGTTCCCCATTGAGTTGTACTCAACAAGCGTGACTGTTGTCAATTGCCTTACTATCATCCTTTTGGTGATAGCCGAACTTCATCGGTTCAACCAAGCCTGCATCCTTTTGGTGTTGGTAAACTTCAAATCTGTGTTGCCCTATCATCCTTTTGGTGATAGCGACCTGTGCGTGTGAGTTTCGCTCCGTCATCCTTTTGGTGGTGGGTCTGGCATTTCGTCGATGTCAGATTGTGCGATAGTGTTTGTCCTATCATCCTTTTGGTGGTAGTGACTGGTGTGTGTTTCGCTCCGTCATCCTTTTGGTGGGGGGTCTGTCACTTGGATTGGTGTCAGATTGTGCGATAGTGTTTGTCCTATCATCCTTTTGGTGATAGTGACTGGTGTGTGTTTCGCTCCGTCATCCTTTTGGTGGGGGGTCTGTCACTTGGATTGGTGTCAGATTGTGCGATAGTGTTTGTCCTATCATCCTTTTGGTGATAGTGACTGGTGTGTGTTTCGCTCCGTCATCCTTTCGGTGGGGGGTCTATCATGGTCATTAATGATAGATTGTGCGATAGTTTGTTTGTGTTTTGCTCCGTCATCCTTTCGGTGGGGGGTCTATCATGGTCATTAATGATAGATTGTGCGATAGTTTGTTTGTGTTTCGCTCCGTCATCCTTTCGGTGGGGGGTCTATCATGGTCATTAATGATAGATTGTGCGATAGTTTTTTTGTGTTTCGCTCCGTCATCCTTTCGGTGGGGGGTCTATCATGGTCATTAATGATAGATTGTGCGACGTGTTTGTTCGAGTTTCGCTCCGTCATCCTTTTGGTGGGGGGTCTATCATGGTCATTAATGATAGATTGTGCGATATGTTTAGTGTGAGTTTGCTCCGTCATCCTTTTGGTGGGGGGTCTATCATAGTCATTAATGATAGATTATGCGATATTATTTGTGTTTCGCTCCGTCATCCTTTTGGTGAGGGGTCTGTCATAGTCATTAATGTCAAATTGTGCGATAGCGTTCGATGGTGTTTTGCTCTATCATCCTTTTGGTGGTAGTAGCCGTGTGTGTTTTGTCCCATCATCCTTTTGGTGATGGCGACCTGTTGCCATCTATCCACGGTTTGCTTAGGGGTATACCTCATTCGATATGGTAATTCACGGGCATCTCTTTTCCTTTCGGACAAATTCAGGGTCTTTTTTATATCTAATTGTCTTATCCCTTGAAAGAGTGAATGTTGCAGCAATTCATCTTACTGGGTTTAAGCCAATTAGATAGGGGCATCTGTCATACCCCAAATTTGTCCTACCTGTATCTTTTTTTTGAATTGTTGCCCATGGACAGTTGTTCAGAAAATAAGAGTAGTTTGTTTCTTATATGCTGTTTCCAACTCAAGAGATTATGGGGTCGAACTGAATTGAGGATCATTGGAGATTTATTTGTACGAATACTGAGCTCAGTAAAGGTTAAAAGTTAATTAGAAAATGACATGTTGGATGAGATTTGGATTCAAGTGGTGATCAAGATCGTATATCATTATTCAAGTTTAAATACGAGTGTGTCATGGGAATTGCAAGGAAAATATGTGTGGTTTGAATATGAGGTTGACATAACATTCGTCGAGCCCAAGTTGAAGCTTATACAAAATTCATAATACATTGTTCAAGAATTCAAAAGCCCATAAATGGCGAGGCCCATTATCATGCACAAAGGCTGAGAGTTCAAATTATTTAACAAAAGTGTGGCCATGAACTTTTATTTGGCTACATAATTCAGTACATAAAAAAGGAAATCATAAGATCATTGGAAAATTTGTACTTTTACAAAGTTCATTACCATTTGAAGGCCCATTACAATTCAAAAATCTTCCATTACAAAAAGCTCCAAAGTATTCTAGGTCCATTATTTATTTCAAAATTATAAGAAGTGAAAGAATATGAGGAGTCCATGATTCCAAGATTACAGCAACAAAAGAGGAGCAAAACATCTACTAAATGCCACGCAATACATTCTTAGTCTCCATACGACATTTTTTGTTACAGCCAGTTGGGATGCCTCAAGCCGCGTACGCTCACCATACTAGCCGTCCCTGTACCACAAAAAATAGTCAATTTAATCATGTCCTTGTACCACAAAGACACCCCAACCGTGAGTGAATCATGTGCTATGTGTGAGTATTAATATGTGAGATGCAGCAACAGAGTGAATACACCACTAATGTTCACAAAAGTTGTGTGGTGAAAAAGTGACAATAAAGGAAGCCATACCACGTTTGCTACTGCTACATAACAGCCAACAAGATGGGGCAAAACCAAATTCAGCAACAAGTGACCCTGCTGATTGACGCCAAGCTTTTAATGGATGGGCCCTTTACACAGCCACAACTTTACGCAGCGCAGGGTTTTCAAATGTTACTTCACAAACTCACCAACCTACAAACAAGCCAAGAAATTGGAATGAATAAGAGGTCCCACACAAATCAAGAAAGACTGTGCGAGTGAATAAAAGGCCTAGCTCATGTTGAATAGCAAAGAGAAAAAAGTAAAGCAAAAGTTGGTTCTTACAGCAGGAAATGTACAGATCTGCAGCAGCTATCACCATCACTCTCCTTCAATATATACGTCCCATAACAGTCCAAATTCTGCAGCAAGGACAACTTGCTATTCTACAGACTTTGTACCTATATAATACAATATATCAACTCTCACACACCAGCTTTTACAATACAAACAAGTCTACAAAAAACAAAAATAACCTACATTTGAAACCATACCATCACGCCCAGCTACAACACAATTGTACTACCTGCATCATAACCTTGCTACCAACCAAAGCCCACAAGCCACCAGCTTTTTTTTTACCTGCAAAATAACAAAGCAATTGAAATGAAAAAAAACAAAACTGCAAAAACAAGACACAAAACTGCATTGCAGAATCCGTATTGCTCCCTAAACTAGGACCCACCATGTGAAATGTGTGAAGCCCAACCATGTTTGTGCAATAGACTGCAGAAGGATCCTGTTTTCAAACACCAAACCACTCCCTTCATAACAACTTGTACAATCTGCTATACCAGTTGTTATCACAACAGGCAAAAACAATTACAACCAAAACTTGCATACCAACCAACAAAACCTGCTACCAAGCGGAGTTCAGTGTGATAAATGTACAACAGGGCCCAGACCCTACTCTGCTCCCGTACAACTTTGTCCAAAACCTCAAGCTGTTGCAACTTACTACCACAAGACCTGCAAACATACAAACCAGTAGCGGCAAAGGAACATCACCACCAGAGTTACAGTAAGCCAACATAAAGAAAAACATCACAACAAAACATACCACCTCAAGACAAATACTGCACCATCGTACGACCAACATGCTACACAGTTGCAATAAGCCACGCGAAGATAAACCTGCACAAACCAACAACAACAACAACAGATTTGCATATTAAAACAGAACCATAAAAGGGGGAGAAAAAAACTTGAAATGACACCAAACTCCCCTTCTGATGCTCACTATGTAAAAGGTCAGCACCCTCTCACAAACAGAAAATCCTTAAACACAGAAAACCATATACGAAAAAAGGGGGAGAAATTCCGAATAAACTCACCAAATCCGAGCCATCTACACTTTCTTCCTCTCCCAACAATACTCACAAACTGAACTTCAAGAGATTTTCCTCAACCAGAATGATACCCTCAAACAAATCTTTCCCCTTTTCTTCAACCTCAGCCCCTTTTTCTTAACTTACTTCCTTCTTTCAACAAACAATAAACCTTCAATCTCACCTTCCCTCATAAAAATCATAAACAATCATCATATTTTGAAACCTCCAAAGCTGCGATAACATTTCCAAACCCATCGTTTCATCTCACTGAGAAAATCTCATACCCTTTTGAACCCAAACCTTCATTAATCCTCGTGTAATTTCTCAGCTTCCAATCTCATCTATCTTTAACCTATTCCAAATCGCAAGCAGCCAACAACAAAACACGTTCATTTACCTTCAACATAACCCAACAGAGCACCTTCAAATCTAATCTTCATAACAAGCTCGAAAACCCTACATTTAGATCATTCTGAACCTCCCCATTCTTCATCAATAGCGAGAAAACCTCATCAACAACACTCTCACCGCAAAATCAGAACGACCATCACCCAACTTCATCTTCGTAATTTCAAAATCCATTCTTCCCTTTTCGAACCATATCTCCAAGGATCTTCAAAACCTTTCTTCTATCTTCAAACACCGTCCCTTCTTTAACCGACATACCCAAAATCAAAACTTCATAACCACAGAGATCTAAGATCAGAGAGAATAAAGATGAGCTAGAAGAGAGTGAGAAAACACGCGTGAAGAAGACATCACTGAGACTTATGGAGAACTAAGATCAAGAGAGGAAGGTGAAAAGTGGGCAAACCTTGTTTTATGTTGATCACGAGGAGGCTGATAGCATTTTACTTTTCATTTTTTTTCTGCTTCATTTTACTATGCTTTCATTATTCTTCTGGGCTTCGTGGCCTGTTTAATCTTTACTGGTTTTGCATGTTGCCTTCTTCCAGGTTTTGACGGTAGGACGATGGGCTCATGAAGCCCACATGAGTCTTACGTTTTTAAGCCCAACATATTTTGTTTTAACCCACACACCCATCATGTTTATATCCTTTTATCCGATCGATGCACTCTTTTAATTTTGTTTTTTTAATATGATTTGTTTGTTATAATAGAAACTCAACTAAATTATTTTAAAATTATTTGAATAGTTTCTTCTAACTCTTTTTGTTAATCTTTTGATTAATAAGTTTTCTTAAAATCTCTTTTATTGCATTTTTGTTTATTCTTTTTGATTCTATTTCATTTTTTCGGTCGATGACGAGATTACCAACGTTTAACCGTCAAATTATTGGCGTGAAACAAAGGATCTGAGACCACTTTCTTCTTTCGATTTTATTTCGATTTTTGGATCGATGAAGTCTTTTATTCGTAAGCGTCGCGTATCGAAGTTGATAACCTTCTCGATTTCAAATCTATGGGGAATGACCATTGGGGTCATTTTCCGTACTTTGGGATCGTGATAGGCTACCTTTGATTAATCGGCATTATGTTTGCGATTAAGACGAGATCCTATTCTTTCGAGTCCCGATTCGATTCATTGACCATTGAATTTAATTTCCGTTAAATATTATTGTGGATATTATTGTTATATTATCTTACTATATTATTGTCATATTATTTATTCATATTGTTCATGTTATTATTCATATATCTCATATTTATAATATTTATTCACCCATATTCGAAAACACTTAATAAATTATCGAAACTGTTAAAAACCAAATTGGTGGACTGTTGTATCATCGGTTATTTGCAGGTATCTTGATTTTAAGTCGTGCCCGACTTTGCTCAAGGCGTAGTTTAGGACACAAATGCACACACACGGCTTTCTCTTGGGCTACCTTACAATGAGACCCCTTTATTTCGTGCAATCCCGTGTAACTTACATGTATCCCTCTCCCATTCCGATGTATGTTTCGCATTTCTTTGATTATTAGTTTATCTCCTAGGAGCACCCATAGGGACTAGAGCGGATTCAAACTATTTTCAAACTAATTCTCGATTCATCATCGAGCCACTTTCAAACAACCCGTAAGTCGAGTGCTCATACGCATTCGCCATCAACCTATTACAACTCGACCCTTGATGCGTAAGTCAAGTCGGTCTCTTCTTTCAAACAATTTCATTTTCAACATGCTTTGCACGCGATAACGAGTCAAACCCTTGATCCAACGTCAAGCGGATTTTCGAAACAAACCATCAATTAATTAACAACTATTTGATTCTTTTCAAGGTGTAAAAAGTAGGTTCAAGTCTTTGATCTTGCTTTCAGTTGTTTACATGCGAGTTGTCTTATTCGGGTGTAAACAATTGACGCCTCTAAATAACATTAACAACTCGACATCGTTCAACTATCTCCAACTCAAACAACTTTCTTTTCACGATAAAAAAGAGAGTGTTCCAAGTCTTTGGTCCGTTCTCCCGACTATTTAGAGTTTGAGAAGTCTTTCTTAAGCTTCAATTAATCGTCATCATTTCAACCTCATCCTTTCAAACACAACTTCTCTTACGATGAAAAAGAGAGTGTTCCAAGTATTTGGTTCGCCCTCCCGATTATTTTGGCCCGAGAAATCTTTCTTAAGCTAAAGTAATCGTCATCAGTTCAAACACCATTCAAACATAACATTATTCTTCAAGATGAAAAAGAAAGTGTTCCAACTCTTTGGTTCGCTCTCCCGAGTACTTGGGTACAAGAAGTCTTTCTTAAGCTTCGAGTAATCGTCATCCGTACCCATTTCAAACCAATTCAATCCTATTCCTCTTCGTGGTCGTTACCACGAACTACGAACGCTCTGATTCTTCATTCACTCTTGAATGTAAGATACGTAGGCACAAGATTGCGATGATCTTGGCGAGCACACTTCTACCTTTCTCCACAATCCCCTCCATCTTCCATTTCCCCCATCCTTTTCCGTAGTCGAACTACGACGCTCTGATTTCTCATTCTCGTCCGAATGAGCATACATAGGCACAAGGGCCCCAATCCTTGGCGAGCACCCTATCCTCTAACCATCCCCTTTCCCCTAGTGTCTTTATCCCTTTATAGTATCCTTTAGCCTTTAGTAGTGAGAAGAGAAGAATTAAGTTTAGCTAACATCCATTAACTCGAATTAAGAGGTTCCCGTTGGGTACAACGGACGTGAGGGGTGCTAATACCTTCCCCTCGCGTAACCGACTCCCGAACCCAGGAATATGGTTGCGAAGACCGTGTTCCTTCCGTGTTTATGAGGTTTTCTCGATATTTTCCTCTCCCGTATATTCGAGAAAAATAAAGTTCGGTGGCGACTCTGTCGAACCGCATTTTCCGCGCCTTTCGCGCGAGGGTCGTATGTTCAAAATGGAATTTTTCGAGGTGCGACAAATGGGTGTCGTTATCTAAGGTTTACTTGCCAAAGGAACGAGACGAGTTGAAACAAAAAGAGGACTCGATAGGATCTCGCAATCCTATGCCTATGTATTCCCTCGTGCAATGGAAAAGTCAGAGTCATCGTAGTTCAAAGGACTGTGGGTGAATTGGTAGGAGGTTTCTCGCTAGGGATTAGGGCCCTTGTGCCTACGTATCTTCATTGAAAAATGAAGAATCAGAGCGTTCATAGTTCATGGGACTACAGTATTGAAAAGGTCTCGATCGCGTGGGGGCGATAGGAAAGGTTTGGTTAGTTGTGTAGCACCCCAAAATTTTCCCATCTCTTCTTTGTATCTTGGCTTATGTTGTATACCATCTTGCATTGACATCTGCATAACATTGATCTTAGACAGGGGATCAAAGTATCTTATCCAAAAATCAAGGGCTCAAGATGAACTTTGTGACAACTTCATGTCATTAGGGGTCCTATTATCATCAAGACATGTCACTCAACCACTTGGATCAAGAACACAAGCATTGGTTCTCCTCCTATCTCATGGATAGCTGACTAGGGTTTTGGATCAGAGGAGGGTTGTGGTTAATTATTTGGGCAAGACATGATTCTTAGGTTCAACATACACCTTAGGGGTTCCCTACATAGATTATGTGCCATCACAAGCTATCACAAGAGCCTCAATCAATGGGTTTGATCTTGGGATTACATATGGTCAACAAAAGTCAAATTTGGTTCAAAAGGGCCCAAATCTTGGATCTCAAGGTCAACTAAGGGCATTATAGTTGATTTAAAGTGATTTCATGTGTTTGGAACAAGGAAAATCAAGAGGAAACATAAAATTAGGAGATTGGGTGAATTAGGGTTTTGGTGAAAAAACCCAATTCTAGCCATTTTGCAACTTCCATAACTTTCTCATTTTTTATCTAATGAGGGCAAACTAGCTATCAAATTGAAGAAGACATCATTAACTACAAGTTTGTAGAAGAAAGCATGTTCAAAAGATTCATGGTTTGAGAGATATGATGAGTCAAAGATTGGAAAAGGGAGATTATGACATTTCTACACTTAGAATTTTTCTAAGTATAAAAATTCAGTTTCATGCACCTACTTTCAAGCCTATTTTCCATAGTGTTACAAGCTTCATTTGAATTTTCCCATAAAATGAAAGTTGTAGAGCATCCTCTATGCTTTTTTGAGTACTATATCATCTCTATTGAATGTGTAGAGCTCAAGTTATGATGCTCTCAACTTAGGGTTTCAAAGTTGTCAAATTGGTTAGTGGTTAGACAAAATTTTCAACCAACTTTCCAAGGCATTTTTCAATAAGTTGTTAATCTCAAAAGGATTTTCCCTCAACATGAAAGTTGAAGATTGTAATTCAAGCTTTCTATCCATTACTAGAACACTTCCATTGGATTAAATCTCTTCAAGTTATGTGTCATCCAAGTTGGTGTTTCATTGATGTTAATGGATATAACTTAGAATTTTTTCTAAGTCATTTATGGCAGTTTTCAAGACATGATCTTGGAGCAACTTTTTCATGGTCTTAAAATATTTGTTTCATCATCTCTTCAACATGAGAATTTCTCACCATTCATCTCACTTTCCATTGCAAACAAGACTTCATAAATTGAGGCAAGAATCCTAGAGTTTAGGATGATCAAAGTGAGATATTTCATGTGATGGATTCCATAACTTAGGTTTTTCTTGAAGATCTTTTGGATTAGTTTCGTATGCCAATCTTCATGTCCATTTTTCTCATCCTTCCAAACTTCATCTAAATTTACTTATAAAATGAGAGATGCTCCTTGATCTTCATACATTACCTTGACCTCAAGAGCTCACCAAATGGAGCAAGACTCATCAATCTATGATCCTATAAAGATGGCTATGTGAACTTGATGTAAGTGCATCTTCATGTAATGTTTTCATGCAGCCTCTTTACATCTCACTCAAATCCACGCATAAACCTTCAAAATGCCACTCCAAACATTCCCCATTTAAGCTAGACAAGTCATGTACCCTATGCATCACTCTTGAACCATTCTTTCCATAAGAAGAATACTTCCAAACTTGCACATCATTGTGATAATTCCATTTCTTATTTCTGAGTGCATCAAGGCCACTACACAAACATACAAAAAACACCTCACCAAGGGTTCAAACTCCATTTTTTTTTTCAATTTTCACTAAAATTAACCACTTCCTTTTTACCACTAAAAGCATATGTCCTCATGTGCCAAGCCCTCATACTTAAGTCTCAAAAACCCTAAAATTAACCACTTCCTTTTTACCACTAAAAACATATGTTCTCAATATTTTACAAGTACTTGAAGAGGCAACGGACCTCCTTCATTTGGTAAGTTTCCTCAATCTATATTTGCCATGTTTGACGTGTTTTAAGCTTGTTGTTGGTGACTCTGAAGTCCTACACTAGTGTAGGCATGTTTTCCATTGTTGTTGTGTTGGTATATTGAAGTTGAAGTTTTAGCATGATTCCTTTGAGGTTTGTTTTCATGGTGTTATAGCCTATATAAATGATTTTTGACATCATATTCGCATTCCCCCTTAAGATTTCGTGCGAGATAGAGCTTCATTTTTCATGATTTGGTGAAGATTTCAGACTGCTCTGGTGAGGGTCACCGGAGAAGACGACCAGAGCCCTAGCTCCAGCGTCTGATGTGGTTTGCTTATATGGCAGGGATGACCAGTTGACCGTGCTGAGTTGTTGCCCATGTGTTGCCTGCGTGTGCACTTTTGTTTAACTTGAGGCCAGCTCAATTAGTGAAATGGTGTGTTTCACTAATTGTTTTGTGTTGGTTTGGTTTTCTGAGCGTGTTTTGGACTGGGCTTAATGTGTATTGATTTCTTCACCCTCAATTTTTGTGGCCCATTTGCATAGGACTGGTTTTTAGTACAAACCAGTTTTGCTGACGCACCCCCATTTGCCTTTTTCTTTTCTATTATTTTATTTTCTTCACCTTTTTAATTCTATTTTATTTTTATTACTTAAAACCTCTTAAAACTTCCACAAAAATAGTTTTCATTTATTTTTACATCTTATTTAATTTTTTATATTTTTTATTTTTATTTATATTTTATTTTAATATTTTATTTTGAATTTTTAATTCAATGTGTTTTGTTTGACCTAACTTGTAACAAGTCTTTAGTTCTTGCCATTTTCTTTTGACCCTTGGTCCAACTTTTTACATACACTTAGGCACACACATGTAGGGTATTTAGGTTCTAGTTTGGGGTCTTGGTGGTCATGTTTTGATTGATATTTATTTGACTTTGTTTGACCCTCGACATGTGCTCGATAAATTGTTGCTTGACCTTGTTTGACTCATTTAATGATGATATCTTGCCATTCTTTTTATGATATTTTGCACATTGATTCTTGATGGAATTAAATTGAGTTTAAACATTTATTTTGATTTTATTTGGTCATGTGTCTATTTTTGGATGTTGCATCAAGTTCTTGTTGATTTGATCATGTGTTTGTGTATATCTTGACCTAGTCTTATAAGGTTGCTTCTTGTATGATTCCGTGGATGTTCGATGAGTCTTGTATGCTCTTGGTGATATGTTTGAGGTTCTGATTTCCATGATTAGGGGTCCATTGCATGATCACTTCATCTCATATGTTTTACATGATCATGCACTCCTTTTGTGGGTGACTTGTGATATGTTTGCTTGACATTTGTGCTTCAACTTGAGTTTGACACTTCTTGATCTTGATTGATTATTTAAATTTGAACTTGTTGAATATCATTTGAATTTGTTTTTGAGTTTGATTGATTTGAATCTTGATCATTTGTGCTTTTGTGGAATGCCTCCTTTCTTTAAGATTGGCTTTGTTGTGTGAGCTTGTTTTTGAGGCGTGCTTTGAATTCCACTTTGATGTCTCTCTTATGTGTTCATGAATGAATGTTTTATTTGATAACCATGTTCATGTTTCTACCCACATTTGATATCATGTCCTAATCCCTTGCATTTTTCTTTTAAGACCATGCCTTGCATGTTTGTTTTGTATGACAACTGTTTTGTTTGTGAATGTGGTGCATGATTTGAGTCTTTGAGTTTCTTCTTTAGTAATTGACATGTGTTGGATATGGTATGATGTTGCTACTGTCCAATTTGTTTCTCATCTCATCTGACCTCTCTTCACTTTGTTTTGTGATTGATATTGCTTTCTTTGAGATGTTTAAGTCATTTGAATGTGTGTGAGTATTTTGTTTGTCATTGTGTTTTGTTTTCCAATCTCTTGATTTAATTTGGCATGTGAATGTTTCTTTGGTATTTTGATATGATGTTGATGTGTGCCTTTGTATGATTAAGGCTTGCTTGTGTGTTGGTTTGATTTCATTTTGCTATATTGTTTGTTCATCTTGTTTGCATTTCACTCATTCTCCTTTCTTATCTTTCACTGCTTGTGACTTGTTTAAATTTTGATTTTGTTTTCCTATGTGATTGTGATTGATTAGTGATGTGTTCACTTGTGCTTGCTCACATGATCCTTTAGGATTCCTAGTCCCTCTGTTTAAGATGGGAGTAGTAGAGACATTAGGCTTTCAATCCTTTGCA
Source organism: Lathyrus sativus (assembly GCA_963859935.3). Taxonomy (NCBI): domain Eukaryota; kingdom Viridiplantae; phylum Streptophyta; class Magnoliopsida; order Fabales; family Fabaceae; genus Lathyrus; species Lathyrus sativus. The sequence continues at coordinate 236,391,831 of OZ012735.1, read as the reverse complement.
TGATAACAATTAGGATAGTCCCTCTTTGACCTCAACTCTAGGTCCATCATTTGTATGATAATATTAGGTAGACTTCCCTTTCATCCCAACCTTAGAACCATCTTGTATGATAACATTATGGTTTCCAGTTTCCCTTTAGTGTTTCCCTGTATCTTCTCTTCTCATCCCAAACTTCTTTAAGACACGTAATAAATAATGACAAACATTGTTCGCTACGAGCCTTAAGTATATGGGGAATGATGAGTGGGGGGTTTCTCCTTACTTGTCAAGAGTGTTTAGTGTATACCGTTTGGGTGATATGCAACGCATTCGCTCTCGTGTCATAGTCTTTAGTGCGACGTGAGTCTCAAACTAACTCAATCCACTTCTTTAAAACAAACAAACCAAATTCAAACCTTTTTATCTTTCGGGATTTGTTTCAAAATCATTTTCAGAAAAAAGTACGTTATTTTTCTGTTCTACCGTAAAGGCGTCGACCCTAACTGCTGGAATGGAGACTTAACGTCACTCATAAAAAACAATTAACCAACCTGTGGTTCCGTTGACCCGAACGATGTTTGCTCTGATTTCTCATACCATATGAGGATACGTAGGCACAAGACGACGATGACTTGGCAAGCAACCTTCCCCCATCACCTTGACTCTAACTTTCCCATTGCACGAGGGAATACGTAGGCATAAGGCAGCGATGTCCTATCGAGTCTCTTCTTTTCTTTTTCCCCCATTTAGCAGTAACTTTTAGATAACTCACCCTTAGTTTAGACAACAAGCGTGGATCTCGTTGAGTACAACAGACATGAGGGGTGCTCATACTTTCCACTTGCGTAACCGACTTTCAAACCCAAGATTTGGTAGCGATGAACTTGTATTTCTCATTCTTTTCGGTTTTCTTCGATCGTTTACTTTCTGTGTCTTTGGGATAAATAACGTTCGGTGGAGACTCTTCTGTTCATTTCCGTCAGACCTTTTTCGCAGTGTGCGACAGCTGGCGACTCTGGCGGGGATTCTGGTTCCCTATGCGAGTCAATCCTAGCACTTATCTGTTTTATTTTTGAGTGTTTGTATTTGTGTGTATGTATGTTGGATTTTTTATGATTTATATTGTATATCATTGCATTTGCATTTTATTTTCCGCACTTTATCATTATTATATTGTTGTTGTCCTGTTGGATGGGGTGTTCTATTGAGAGATAAGCCCAATACTCGGGCTTGAGTATACACCTAGTATTAGTGCAGAGAGTAGTGCGGCTTGCATGTTTGGCATGCACGAGTGTTACACCCCAAAATTTGACCAACCTTTTTCTTTCTAACTTAGCTTATGTTTCATATCATTTAGCATTTGCATTTGCATAGCATTGGTTCTAGACAGGGAATCAAGATGTTGTACTCATCATTCAAGAGAGAAGATTTCTTGTTCAAGATCAAGAAAGGGTATTATTTTCCAGTCATAAAGGATTCACCATCATCAGAGTTGAGTCTCATAGCTCCTTGAGAAGGGGGTTTGTGTTTGGGTGTCACCTCCTATCTTGAGGATCATCAGAGGGTCATGAGATTACACATTTGGATAAGGCATAGCTCAAAAGCTCAATGTGCATCTTGAGGTTTCTCTTTGGAGTCTATATGGTCTCACAATTCATCTGCAAGAGCCTTATTCAGTGGATAAGAAGTTAGGGTTTCATCTGGTCAACCCCAAGTTAACTGTGGACTTGAGAGGGTTTAAGACTGGGTTCTAGGTCATACAAGCCACGGGAAGTCATTTTAAATCATATTTGATGTTATGTTGCAATCAAATCAAGAAAACTCAAGAGTTCAAGGAGCTATTAAATTAGGGTTTTAGTTGATTTTAGTGTAAAATCCCCTCTTTTGGTGCTTAACTTCAAGGACAATTATCACTATGATACAAGTTCAATCTCATTTTCCAAAAAACATGAGACTTGTTCATCATCTTTCAAGATTTTTTTCGAGTACAAGAACTCATCCATTGGGTTTGTATATCTCAAGTTATGGTATCAACAAGTTGGTGTCATCAGATGAAGAGAATTTTGAGGCACACAAAGTCAACTCACTTCAAAGACATTTTTCACAAGGAACCAAGATCCTCCTTAAAGGTGAGAAAATACTTAGAGGGGGGGGGGGGGGGGTTGAATAAGTATATAGAAAAACTTAGCAATAAAAGCTCAAGGATTTTTATCCTGGTTCGTTGAGCTCAACTACTCCAGTCCACCCTATCAAGGGTGATTTGCCTTTCTCAAACAAGGACTTAATCCACTATTTAATCAACTGATTACAATAGCAAGCACTAAGAACAAATGTTCTTAGTCTTCTCAAGAACTATTGATCCCAACTGGATCTTCTTAAGAACTTTTACAATCAAATGTATGAATACAACAAGTGTTTAAATTGCTTCTCATTAAGCTTTATCACAACTGTGATTTTTACACTTAAGATAATAGAACTATGAAATAAATTCAGCAAATGAGAATAAATTGTATGAGAGCTTTCTTTGAATTTCTTTCAATACTTCGTCAACTGAAGAAGAGTGATGGAGTCTTCCTTTTATAGGCAAAGAAGTCCAAGTACCTATCATGTTGAAGGCTGTGTACTAAAAGGTCTGAGCCTTTTTGTCTTCACATTGTAAGAACACAGATTGTTTCTTAGTAATATCTCTATGTTTTGATGATAACTCTTATGAAATTTTGTATTAAAGAATTATATACTCTTAAATTTGTTCATGAATATTTGCTACAGATGATTAAAGTATATATACATCCAAGAGCAAATTAATCTGAACATGGAACTATGGAAGGCTCTGAAGAGTCAGAATCATCTTATAGAAGAATCTGAGCGCTGTCTGCAGAAGAATCTGAAGCAGAAGCTGCAGAAGGATCTCAAGCAAAAGACTCTAATAGATCTTAAGACTCTGAAGCATTGAAGAACTTTGTATGAGAGTTAAGAAGCACAGTTTTTCAGAAGACTCTGAGAGTACTACATGCTGCATGTACTGAGGATCTGATTCATAAAACTCTGCTCTGATAGAACTACACGCTAAAGCACACTTGCTGCATTACTCTGATTCAACAAAATCTGATGGGCATCCAAGACTCTGATCAACCAGACTCTGATGTTACTTTGCTGAAATGAAATACTTGATGAAGAAGAATTCAAAGTCATATCCTTTGATTTGGCTCAACGACTCTTTCCTCTTTCATGCTTGACACTAGAACACAGACCAAAAGCATTTCTCTGTGCATTCTACTTCCAGGAAAGGTCTTGTGATGTAAAGACAAAAAGGTTTAGGCCTTTTCAATACACAGCCTCCAACGTCAAGACTTTGTGGACTACTGTGCATATAAAAGCAAGTCTTCCTCATCTTCTTCAACAAGAATCAAATAAACGATCATTGATAGAAACTCTCACAAGCTCTCATAAAATATTCTTATTCTTTTTGCTGAGTTTATTCTTTTGTTCTTAACATTAAGTGAAAAATCACTGTTGTGATAAAGCTTGTTATAAGCATTCAAACACTTGTATTAATCTTACATTTCATTGTAATAGTTCCTTGAGAAGATTCAGTTGGGATCAGTAGTTCTTGAGAAGACTTTGAACAGTTGTTCTTAGTGCTTACTATTGTAATCAGTTGATTAAATAGTGGATTAAGTCCTTGTTTGAGAAAAGCAAATCACTCTAGATAGGATGGACTGGAGTAGTTGAGTTCAACGAACCAGGATACAAATACTTGAGTTTTTACTTCTAAGTTTTATCTTCATACTTATTCAACCCCCCCTTATAAGTATTTTCTCACCTTCACACATCACATAACCTTTCATAGAAATAGAATGCACAGAAAAATCCTTTTTGTCTGTGTTCTTGTGTCTAGCATAAATGAGGAAAGAGTCATTTAGCTATTCCAACGGACATAATTTGAATTCTTCTTCAACAAGTTTCAACAAATATCATCAGAGTCTAGATTGGTTAGAGTCTTCTGATGTTCATCAGAGTTTGCTGAATCAGAGTCTTTGCAGCATGTGTGCTTTCAGCATGTAATTGATCAGAGCAGAGTTTGGGATCAGATCCTCAGTACTGGCAGCGTAGTACTATCAGAGTCTTCTGAAACAAACTAAGCTTGACACTCTTCATACAACAGTCTTCAATGCTTCAGATGCTTCTGGCTTATGCTTCAGATTCTTCTGTAGCTTATACTTCAGATCCTTCTGTAGACAGCGCTCAGAATCTTCTGGAGGCAGCGTTCAGAATCTTCTAACAGATGCTTCTGACGCTTCAGAGTCTTGCATATTTTTTATGTTCAGATCTAATTTGCTTCCAGAATATTATTCACTTTAATATCTGCAGCAAACATTCTCAAACAAATTTTAGAGTATATAATTCTTTAATACAAAATTTCATAAGAGTTATCATCAAAACATAGAGATATAATTAAGAATCAATCTGTGTTCTAACAATCTCCCCCTTTTTGATGATGACAAAAACATAAGAAATTTTGTTCAATAAAAAAAATATAATTATAACTCCCCCTGAGGTTATGAATCTCCCCCTGAATTGAATACTTAGAAGGAATAGAAATTTCCGTTTCTGCATGAGTATTCTTTTCAGAATTAGAGCCTGATTGTTCCAAAAATTAGATCTTGACTTTGGATGCACGTTTCAGAATCAGAGCCTGATAGGTTAAAACTTTGATCTGGGAATCTCAGAGTTACTTTTAAAGAATTTGTCAGATTTTTCAAATGATCTGAAATACTAAGAGTTCACGTTAGTTATAATTAGATATGTCTGAGTTTCATTTAGGTAGAGTTTATTTGAACAGTCAGATCCATTTTCTCCCCCTTTTTTTGTCATAATCAAAAAGTAAAAAAAACTTTTAAAGATAGATAAAAGGAAATACAGAAAAGATACATTCATGTAGAGAAAACAGCAGAGTCATTCACTCATTCAGAGCAAAAACAGACACGTCATCAGATAGTAAATTCAAGTACATGTGCACAAACATCAGATACAAAAAAACATAAAACTAGGTTTGCTTGGACAGAATCATCTTCAGAAGTTGAGTGATCTCAGATGAAGATGCTTATTGCTTTGTCATCCATTTTTCCATATTGTCATTCTTCTTATCTCGCTTAGACATCCATTGTGCCATGTCTTCAGTCTTCTGGTCTTGCTTGGCCATCCATGACTTAATCTCAGATTGTCCAGCTTCCAATACTGCAATCTTATCTTCTAGATCTGAATTCTCTTTCTTGATCTCAGTAGAAGAAGGTGGAGCAGATTTTGAAGCAGGAACAGAGTCAATTTCCATTGGGGATGTAGAGTCAGGAGCAGCAGATCCAGAGGGATTTTCCACAAGTGTCATAGCCAGTGAATTTTCTTCAAAAGCAGATTCTGTAGAAGCTTCTGTAGCAGATACTTCACAAGGTGAAGGCACATTTTCAAGAAGCAAAGGTGCAGATCTTTTTACATTCCACATCATGCTCTTGGCAGTTTTAGCAAATCTGAGCTTCGCATCATCAGAACATACATTCTTCAGAATTGAGGCAACAATATTGAATCTGTTAATGAAGCTATTCCAGATAGCATCAGATTCATTTGCATCCATGGTTGACAAACATCTCTTCTGAACAGAGCCTAAATTCATCTTTATTTCTTTCATAAAATTTGCAAATAAATTATCAACATTTAGCCTAGTTTTTGGTTTCAGAAAGGTTTCCAAGGTGAATGGCTTGGGTTGAGGTGGAGGTGGAATGGTAAAGTCTGGAATGATTATCAGAGGACGAGGGTAGAAAGGAAGAGATGGATGGTCAGATGAAGTGGTAGATTTGGATCTGGTTAAGGCATTAATCAGAAATGGTTTTACATGTGATGCATAAGAAACAACATCAATTGAGGTGGAAGTGTAAGGAATGAAAACAAATTTATCAAATAACAGAGGTTCTGATGAAATCATATCTGATAGTTCTTTTATATAGGTTTGAAGAATAGATGGTAGAATGGTGGAAGGCTTAGGTGTAAAAGGAGTGATAGTGTCAGATGGTTCAATTATGTCATAGAAAATTTTAAGCTTGAAACCATAAGGAAGTGGATCAGAGGGGAGTGGTTTAAAGGAAGCAAATGAGACAAACTTAGATCTCCTTGGTTTAGGTTTTGGAATGGTTTTAAGAATGAGAGTTTCAGATGAAACAGGTGGTTCTGGTTGTTTAGATTCAAATACTCTAAGAGAGGGAGGTGATATAACATCAGGATGGATATCAGATTCAGACGAATCAGATGAGGTGGTTAGGGTACAAGATGTAGAAGAAACTTCAAATACAGTCTTGAGAGGTTTAATGTTTAGAACCTCAGTCTCAGGTATATTTGTTTCAAGAGGATTGGATGGTTCTGGTTGAATCCCAGAGGGTTTGGATATTGGTGGTTCAGATACAAGTGGTTCAGATATAACTTGTTCAGATGCAACAGTTTCAGGTGCAACTGGATCAGATGTAACTGGATCAGATTGTATGGGTTGAGATGGAGCTAGTTGTTGAATTTCAGGTTGTTGTTGTGATGTAGGTTGTTATGTTGGTTTTGTTTGTGGTGTTGGAATTTGATATGCTGGTGTTGTTGTTGTTGGTTAAGATTTTGGAATATCAGAAGATTTTAGTGGTGTAGTGGAAATAAGATTAGATGATTTTGGTGGTACAGAGGTTTGAGATGGAGCAGGAATTGTTTGATTTTGAGTGGGAGGAGGTTCGGGCACAGAACTAATTGTTGATATATTTACAACAATTTTAGAAATAGAAGGTAAAGATGATTTAGTACCTTTTGTCTTTATGCGCTTGGTGGGAACAGAGGGAACTTCTCCAGAAGCTTTTCTCTTGATCTGCTTCTGTGGCTTGTCAGCAACTCTTGGTTTCTTCTGAGCAGCAACTTCTTCTGCCTCTAATTGTTTTCTTTTCCTAATGTTCTCATCATAAACATTTGGCATAGGTTCTCTAGCACGAATCAGAATATCTCCAGGAATAGGCGTTCCATCTGCTTTGCATGCATCAATATACCTAACAATAATATCCCTAGGTTCTTCAGCACCAAAGAGTGGAAAATCTTTAACCGAAATCCTCTTCTGACTAACTTCAGAAACATTTAGCTTCTTGGGAACAACTGTGAGTTCATCCATAATCTTTAGCCTCTGAAGACTCTTTGCATTCAATGGTTTACCAACAATTGATTCAAGCTCATCTTTAACTCCAGCTTCATAAAGAGCAGTTACCAGACCATTCTCTGTCAGAATGTCTGAGATCAATCTTCCAAAGGGAATCCGTGTCCTGATCTTCTGTCCCTTATCCTTTACAGATTCTCTTGATGCATTGATATGATTCCACAGATGCATAAAGAGAATGTATGGAAGATCTACCTTTGTACTCTGACTCAAACAGTACATAAAGTAGAGTTGTTCATTATTCACATAATCTGGAGAATTGGTTGATTTTCTATGATTGATGCATCCAAGAAAAATCTTTGCCCAGATTTTGTAGTCAGGTTTCAGATCCTTAAATTTGTTGGAGGCCTGTCCAGATGCAATGACTTCCTCATAAACTTCTTTCATATCCACACGCCCAGCTGGCAGATGACAAACTCCATCAGTCTCCTCATACCCTATGAGTTTTCTGATGAGATCTTCAGTAATGATGATCTCTTTTCCTAGAACAGAAGAGAGGAAGAATTTTGGATAAACAGAAGCATGAATCCAGAATTCCTTCACAAGATGTGGGTACATTGGTCCAAATAACCTGTCAAAATACTTGACCCAACCTTGTGCATCAATAATAGAACGTAACTCAAACCCATTTTCAGCCAGAGAGTCAAATTCCACCATGGATTCACAAAGAACTTCAAGTTTGCCCACAGGGGTTAACAATGTCCTTTTTGGTTCCTTAAATGGAGTAACACCCATGTTTTCTAACGTAACTGCAGCGATAAATGATTGAAACTGAGTTGATGTTGAGGATGATGTTGCCATTGATGAAGATGAAGATGATTTGGACGAAGGTTTAGGGTTTTCGTGAAGAGCAAAGAGAAGACAGAAATGCATAAATTGTCTATGAAGTGAAAAGGGTGAAATGGTGTGAAATGTGGTATTTATAGAGAAAGAAATAGGGCACACAAACAGTCATAAATAGCACGTTCCACTTAGCAATTAATGACATTTAATAAAAAGAATAAAAAATCATTTCAAAGCATTAATTGATTCTGACAATTTGGGGGGAAAATCAAGATTTTCACTATTCAAACAATACCTCAAATGTCTCTTCAGTAATGTGCACACCATCTTTTCAGATTCAGAGTGACACGTGTTTGCTTGCATGTGCTTCTGAATTCTCTTGAGAAATGAAACGTTAGCCAACGTTCAGATCCTCTAAGACTTGTTAGTTCAGATACACAAATAATAAATAAAATAATCAAATAATTAACAGATGAAATACTTCAGAGTTTTAAACATTTTGCATCTAAAAAGTTTGCTTCTGATAAATATCATTCTGGACAAAAATCCATACCAACATTTTTTAGAATAAACTTAAACCTATCTTCAGCAAGGGGTTTTGTGAAAATATCAGCCCACTGATGATCTCTATCAACAAAGGCTAAATTTATAATACCCTTCTGAACATAGTCTCTGATGAAATGATGTTTAATTTCTATATGTTTTGCCTTAGAGTGTAAAATAGGGTTTTTAGACAAACATATAGCAGAAGTATTATCACAGAAAATAGAAATGTTACTCTCAAAGATATGATAGTCTTCTAGCTGACTTTTCATCCAGAGCATCTGCGTGCTACATCCAGCAGCAACAATATATTCTGCTTCTGTAGTTGAAAGTGCAATTGTAGGTTGCTTCTTGTTGTACCAGGAGATTAGATTTCTTCATAGAAATTGACAACTTTCAGAAGTACTTTTTCTTTCCACTCTGTCTCCAGCGTAATCAACATCACAGAATCCAACTAATTTGAAATCATCAGATTTTCTGTAACACAAACCCACATTAGAAGTACCTTTCAGATACCTTAGAATCCTCTTAATAGCTGTTAAGTGTGATTCTCTGGGATCTGATTGGAATCTTGCACACAAGCATACACTGAACAAAATGTCAAGTCTAGAAGCAGTTAAGTAGAGAAGAGATCCTATCATACCTCTGTAGAGTTTCTGATCTACTTTCTTACTTACCTCTTCCTTACCAAGTGTACTTGTTGTATGCATGGGAGTCTTTGCCATCTTACTACCAGTCATGTTAAACTTCTTCAGAAGCTCTTTAACATATTTGGTCTAATGAATGTAAGTGCAATCTGGAGTTTGGTTGACTTGAATTCCCATAAAGAATCTCAATTCTCCCATCATGCTCATCTCAAATTCTGCCTGCATACATTGAGCAAACTCCTTTCCAAGCATAACATTGGTAGATCCAAATATAATATCATCCACATATATTTGACAAATTAAAAGATCTTTCTTAAATGTTTTACAAATGAGAGTTGTGTCCACTTTGCCTCTGATGAAAATTTTCTCCAGAAGAAAATTGCTTAATCTCTCATACCAAGCTCTGGGAGCTTGTTTTAAACAATAAAGAGATTTCTTTAGTTTAAAAACATGTTTTGGAAATTTTTCACTTTCAAAACCAGGAGGTTGGTGAACATAAACTTCTTCTTCTGTAATACCATTTAGAAAGGCACTTTTAACATCCATCTGATATAGAGTGATGTTATTCTGTGCAGTAAAGGAAATGAGTAAACAAATATACTCTAACCTGGCTACAGGAGCATAAGTCTCTGTATAATCAATTCCTTCTTGCTGGCTATAACCTTGAGCAACAAGCCTTGCCTTATTTCTTTCAACTTCTCCTTTCTCATTCAACTTATTTTTGAAGACCCATTTAGTTCCAATTATGTTGAATCCTTTTGGTCTTGGAACCAAATCCCAAACATCATTTTTTGTGAACTGATTGAGCTCTTCTTGCATGGCAATTATCCAGTCATTGTCTTGCAGAGCTTCATCCACAGAAGTTGGTTCAATAACTGACACCAACCCAAATAATGATGCTTCTGATGATCTGAGGAAGGATCTTGTTCTAATGGGGTCATCCTTTTTTCCAATGATCACATCCTCAGGGTGAGAGGCCTTGATTCTGGAAGATGATCCTCTAACAGTTGATTCTTCAGAAATGTTCAAGTTGTTCATTTGAGAAGCTAAAGGAATTGCATATGGCGTTGCTTTTGGTTCCTTTACTTGAGCTTTGTCTGCCTCTGAGCCTTCAGAGTCTGTGAGAATTACTTCTCTATCTGCAGAACTTTCAAACTGCTTTGGCTTTTCAATGCCAAGCTTATCATCAAATCTAACATGTATAGATTCCTCCACAATCTGTGTTTCAGTATTGTATACTCGGTAGCCTTTAGAGCGTTCAGAATAGCCAAGCATGAAACACTTCTGTGCTTTAGAATCAAACTTGTTAAGATTCTCTTTAGTGTTCAACATATAACAAATACATCCAAAAGGATGAAAATATGAAATGTTGGGCTTTCTGTTCCTCCATAATTCATAAGGATTATTTTCCAGAAGAGGTCTTACAGACACTCTGTTCTAAATATAACAAGTTGTGTTTATTGCTTCTGCCCAAAAGTGTTTTGCCAAATTAGTCTCGTTGATCATGGTTCTGGCCATTTCTTGCAGAGTTCTATTTTTCCTCTCTACAACTCCATTATGTTGTGGAGTTCTAGGACAGGAAAAATCATGAGCAATACCATTTTCATTAAAATACTTTTCAAAATATTTGTTTTCAAATTTACAACCATGATCACTTCTGACTTTAATAATTTTGAAATCTTTTTCATTCTGGACTTGTTTGCAGAAGTCAAAGAACACAGAATGTGACTCATCCTTGTGTTTTAAGAATTTTACCCATGTCCATCTGTTGTAGTTATCAACAATGACTAATCCATACTTCTTGCCTCTGATGGATGCAGTTTTCACTGGTCCAAACAGATCAATGTGAAGTAATTCTAATGGTCTTGAGGTTGAAACAACATTTTTTGATTTAAAAGAAGATTTTGAAAATTTTCCTTTTTGACATGCTTCACAAAGAGCATCTGAGTTGAACTTCAACTTAGGAAGTCCTCTGACCAGATTTAGTTTATTAATTTGAGATATACGTCTCATATTAATATGTCCTAATCTTCTGTGCCAGACCCATTGCTCATCATAAATAGAAAAAAGGCATTTAACATTTTGAACCTTAAGTTCTAAAAGATTTATTTTGTAAATGTTGTTCTTCCTCTTTCCATTAAACAGGATTGAGCCATCCTTCTGACTAACAGCTTTGCAACATTGTCGATTAAAGATTATACCATAACCATTGTCACTTAATTGACTTATGGACAATAGATTATGCTTTAATCCTTCTACAAGAAGAACATTAGATATAGAGGGAAGGTTACCATTACCAATAGTACCAGAGCCAATGATCTTGCCCTTCTGATTCCCTCCAAACTTCACTTCTCCTCCAGATTTAAGCTCCAGGCTTTGGAACATAAGCCTTTCTCCCGTCATGTGACGTGAGCAGCCAGAGTCCAGGTACCATGACTGGCGTCTTGACTTTTTTGCTAAATACATCTGCAACAGGGATAATCTTATCCTTAGGTACCCAGATCTTTTTGGGTCCTTTTTGGTTAGTTGCCTTGAAAGTTGGTCTGAACTTCTGTCTTTTTACAATAGTTTTGTTCTGACTTACTTTTGGCTTAAGCACAAGAACGTTCTGATCAGAATGTGTGTGTTTAATGTCATTCAGATGACCAAACTTAAAATGAGAGTATAAGGGAGTTTTCTTAATAACAAGTTTATCAACAGGCATTGGATTTAAATCCTTTCCAGAGGAAGATTCATATCCAATTCCCTTCCTGTTGTTTCTGCTAACTCTATAGATCATTGAAGCCATCTTGCTTCTATCTATGCTTTTAGCTAGAAACTTCTGAAAGCTGAAGTCATATTCTTCTAAAATGTTTTTGCATTTAGACTTGCTTTCAGATTCAGAGTTTTGTTGAGCTTTTTCAAAATTTGCTTTCATTTTTAAATTATTTTCTTTTAGCTCAGCAACTTCTGATCTTAATAGATTATTCTCAGATCCAAGACTGCCTTTAAGCTTCTTGCATTTGAGCTTAATCTGATTATAATTTTTCAGGACTTCTGATAAGACTTTAATAAGCTCTTCCCTAGTGAGATCAGAAAGTACCTCTTCTGAGTCAGATTCCAAATCAGACTCAGATCCAAATGATCCTTCATTCTGATCTTCAATGCCTACCATCAGAGCCATGTTGGCACATTCATCTTCAGATTCTGATGAGGATCCAGATTCATCAGAGTCATCCCAAGTTGCCCTTAGAACCTTCTTCTTTCTGTCAAACTTCCCCTTTGGCTTTTCTTTTAGAAGCTTTGGACATTCATTCTTGTAATGGCTAGGTTCTTTGCATTCAAAGCAGACAACTTCCTTCTTTCCAGATATTTTTGGTCCAGATGACTCCTTGCGCTGATCTGGCCTTTTGAACTTCCTCTGCTTGTGCTTCCATAGTCTGTTAATTCTTATGGATAGCAAGGATAGTTCATCTTCTTCTTTAGAAGAAGATTCTTTAGAGATTTCTTCTAACACCTGCAAAGCTTTCACATATTTGTTAGATTTTAAGGTAATAGACTTACCTTTCTTTTGAGGCTCATCTTCCTCAAGTTCAATTTCATGGCTCCTCAGTGAGCTGATTAGCTCCTCCAGAGTGATCTTCTTCAGATCCTTGGCAAGCTTCAGAGCAGTGACCATAGGTCTCCATCTGATAGGCAAGCTTCTGATGATCTTCTTCACATGATCAATAGTTGAGTAGCCTTTGTCCAGAACTTTTAGACCAACTGTAAGGATCTGGAATCTAGAGAACATAGTTTCTATAGACTCAGATTCTTCCATTTTGAATGCTTCATGCTTCTGTATTAACGCCAGAGCCTTGGTCTCTTTAACTTGAAGACTTCTTTCATGATTCATCTTCAAAGACTCAAACATGTCAAATGCAGTTTCTCTATTTGTGATCTTCTCATACTCAGTGTGAGATATTGCATTTAACAGGATTGTTCTAGCCTTGGGGTGATTTTTAAACTCCTTCTTTTGGGCTTCAGTCATAGATTTTCTGTCTACTTTCTTGCCATTCCCATAAGTGGGATGAACATACCCATCTATGACCAAGTCCCACAAATCAGCATCATAACCAAGGAAGAAACTTTCTATCCTGTCCTTCCAATAATCAAATTTCTCCCCGTCAAACATAGGGGGTTTTGTGCTGATTCTGTCCCTTTCTTCATATCTGTTGTTACTGTTAGATGTTGAAGTTTCAGCCATAATAACAACCAAATATATATCAAAGTTTTTCTCACTGGATCTTTTCTGTCACTGTAAAGTGGTAGCACACACAGAACCGGAGCTCTGATGCCAACTGAAGGTGAGAAAATACTTATAAGGGGGGGTTGAATAAGTATATAGAAAAAATTAGCAATAAAAGCTCAAGGATTTTTATCCTGGTTCGTTGAACTCAACTACTCTAGTCCACCCTATCAAGGGTGATTTGCCTTTCTCAAACAAGGACTTAATCCACTATTTAATCAACTGATTACAATAGCAAGCACTAAGAACAACTGTTCTTAGTCTTCTCAAGAACTACTGATCCCAACTGGATCTTGTTAAGGACTTTTACAATCAAATGTATGAATATAACAAGTGTTTAAATTGCTTCAAATTAAGCTTTATCACAACTGTGATTTTTACACTTAAGATATAAGAACTATGAAATAAATTCAGCAAATGAGAATAAATTGTATGAGAGCTTTCTTTGAATTTCTTTCAATATTTCGTCAACTGAAGAAGAGTGATGGAGTCTTTGTTTTATAGGCAAAGAAGTCCAAGTACCTATCGCGTTGAAGGTTGTGTACTAAAAGGTCTGAGGCTTTTTGTCTTCACATCACATGACCTTTCCTAGAAATTGAATGCACAGAAAAATCCTTTTTGTCTGTGTTCTTGTGTCTAGCATAAATGAGGAAAGAGTCGTTTAGCCATTCCAACAGACATAATTTGAATTCTTCTTCAACAAGTTTCAACAAATATCATTAGACTCTAGATTGGTTAGAGTCTTCTGATGTTCATCAGAGTTTGCTAAATCAGAGTCTTTGCAGCATGTGTGCTTTCAGCATGTAATTGATCAGAGCAGAGTTTGGGATCAGATCCTCAGTACTGGCAGCGTAGTACTATCAGAGTCTTCTGAAATAAACTAAGCTTGAAACTCTTCATACAACAATCTTCAATGCTTCAGATGCTTCTGCCTTCTACTTCAGATTCTTCTCTAGCTTCTGCTTCAGATCCTTCTGTAGACAGCGCTCAGAATCTTCTGGAGGCAGCGTTCAGAATCTTCTAACAGATGCTTCTGACGCTTCAGAGCCTTGCATATTTTTTATGTTCAGATATAATTTGCTTCCAGAATATTATTCACTTTAATATCTGCAGCAAACATTCTTAAACAAATTTTAGAGTATATAATTCTTTAATACAAAATTTCATAAGAGTTATCATTAAAACATAGAGATATAATTAAGAACCAATCTGTGTTCTAACACTCCTCACTTTTTATCAAACATGAAAGTTGTTCCTCATTGTCATAGCTTTCCAAAAAGTCCTAAAACTCATCATTCTCATGTGTGGAGCTCAAGTTATGGTCTTCACAAGCCAATGACATTTTTGGAAACTTCATTATAGGTCATCCATTTCAATGACCATTTCCATGAACTTCAAGGCCTCAAATCCAATTTTGTGCCACATGAAAATTGTGTCACACTGCCTTAACATCATCTTGAACTCAATTTCCATGATGTTTGATGAATTGTGTGATCCTTTGAACCATAATGGAGGTGAAAAGTTGATTTTTGGACATGGTAGGTGTTTCTTCCATTACTAGTCATTATTTGAAGTCAATTTTGAGTTTTTCACACCATAACACTATGACATAATGGCCTTGCTATCCTTTACCTCTTTTGAGCCAACATGGAATCATGTATCATGCCATTTTTTCAAGTTTCATACCTTAAAAAGTTATGGCACGAAACTTGGTACAATCTCATTCTAAATGACTCAAACTTCCACAATTCATTCCTACACCACAAATGGACCATTTGCTGACCATGAATGGAAGGGAGAATAGCAAACCCGTGTGTATGCTTCAAGTGAAATTTTTTGGGTAAATTTTTAAATCAAACAATTCAGCCAACATGGGCTTGCATGGGATGCATGGACCCATCATATATAAGGAAAAATAGAAACCCTAAGCAGAAGGAGGAAGCTTGATGCGCAGAGAGAAAAGAGTGACTCAAAATTTCACTAATTTTCCTTTCTTCGAATCTGGTTTCTCTTTGGATATTTCTTCATGTCATTGTTCAAATCATCATCACAGAGGATCAATGAGGGGTTTAACATCTTCAAAGCAGAGCTTTCAGTAAGTTTCAAGGGCCAACGGAGCAGCTCCGTTTGGTAAGATTTCACAACTTGAAACTCTCATTCTAGGAACTTAACTAGGCTCATTATTGGTGCATCAGAAGCCCTGCATCTTGTAGGCAATGTTTGCATTGTTATCATGCTTGTTTTCTTCACTTTCAGTTTGAACTTCAAAAAAATCGTGGCCTGTTTCCACTTGGTTAGAGGAGCCTTTTTGCAAACCCAACACCATATTTTAATTCCTCGTGAACAATCCTTTGGAAAGGTGTACAATGTTTTGATTTTTATCATGGTCTTGGATGAGCTCCGGTGGCTCCTTCTCGGAGAAGACGACCGAAGCCCTAGCTCCGGCGTCTGGTTTGGTCTCAGGTGAAAGCTGATGTGGCTTTTGACCATGCGCGCCTGTCATGTTGACTCTGAGATGGCACCTGATGCGTATAATTGGAACGCTGCGTTTCACTTAAAACCTGATTTCATGTGGTTCTGGGCTTTGGTCCAATTGCTAATTTCACTCCCCTTGTTTTGGCCCATGCGCACATATTGAAGGGTTGTAGTTCAATTCTGTTTTGCTAGCACACCCCTCCTTCATTGTTTGTTATTTTATTTCTTTTTATTTGCATTTCCAATTTTATTCTTTAAAAAATAGTTTCATGATTCATAAAAATACAAAAAAATGTTCTCCTGACTGTTCAATGTGTTGATTTAACTTTCAATATTTTTATTTTATTTTCCATTTATTTTTATTGTTTTTAATGGAATTAATGATTAAAGTGGTTTTATGGTTTACACTTTGTCTTGAATTTGATTATTGACCTTCATTCAAATATCCCCTAGGACCAATTCTTCTCTCTTACTTAAGTGATCGATTGAGGCATTTTTTTAGGGTTGATTTGAGGTATTAATGATCATTGTTCAATTGTTTTCCATTGTCTTTTTATGGACCCTCGATAAACACTTGATAAGTGAAATACCATGTCTTTATTGACCTGATTGGTGGTTCTTTGAGTTGAATTTTTCCATGAGCTTTTGCACTCTGTTTTGTGATTGATTCAATTTGAGTTTGATGATTTATTTGGGATTTATTGGATTTTCCTTCTATTTTTAGTGGATATCTCAAGTTCAAGTTGATTTAACCTTGTGTATGCATACTATCTTGACCTAGATTTTGGGACATGATCATGGGTAATCCCTTGAGCACTTTTTAAGCCTTGTTAACTTTTGTTAACATGCTTTAGGTGCTTCCTTGCTTGAGTGGAGGTCAATAGTATGTATAACTTGTGCCACAAGTTTCATTTGGATCATGTCTTTCCACTTGTTTGAAGTGTGAGATGTTTAAATGGATTTTGGTCCTTTAATTGAACTTGATCATTCTTGTCTTTGCTTGTTGTTTTGACTTTGAATTTTAGGTCTTCCATTTGTGATTCACTTCTACCCTTAGTGGTTTACTTCTTGTTCATGATGATTTGGTGATGATGATTCCACTTTGAGTTTGTCATGAACATTTGTTTTTCTTTTGCATTGTCTGTTTGCTTTTCTTTACTTGGTCTTGAATAAGTGTTTGGTTGATTTGACTATGAGTTGGTGGCTTCCCCACACTCTTTCCTCCCTCACTTCTTTGTTTGTGCTCTTTGAGTAACACCTTTTCTCTCTTGATGATTGATGGTACTTGGTTTTAGGAGCTTGCTTCTCCCATTTCATCTCATCTCTTGTTGACTTGTTTAAGTTGACTTGTGTTTGTCTTGTTGCATCTTTTCATATTTGCATTTATGTTTGCATTTCATACCTCTTCGTTCTCACAAGACTTGTTTAAGTATTTCATTGCATTTTCATCTATGATTGATTTTCTATGTGTTTACTTGTGCTTCTTGCCATGATCCCTTAGGATTCCTAGCCCCTCTGTTTAAGATGGGAATAGGAGAGACATTAGACTTTCAATCCCTTGCATGATGACATTAGGTAGTTCTATTTTCAATCCCAACTTTAGGACCATCTTGAATGACAATATTAGGGTTTATCAGTTCACCTTAGAGTCTTGTGTCTTCTCTTCTCATCTCAGAATCTTTTAAGAAACTTAATAAAAGATAACAAATATTGTATGCTACGAGTCTTAAGCACATGAGAAATGATAAGTGGGGGGCCTCCTCTCACATTGTCTAGAGTGTTTAGCATACGCCCTTTGGGCAATATGCGACGCATTCGCTCTTATGTCATAGTCTTTAGTGCAACGTGAGTTACAAACTAACTAAATTCACTTCTTCTCTTAAAAAACACAAAAACAAAGTTCAAACCTTTTCATCCTTCGGGATTATTTCAAACCTAATTTTCAGAAAGAGAATGTTAAGTTTCTGTTCTACCGCAAACAGGTATCATCCCTAACTGTTGGAATGGAGATTTAACGTCACTCATCAAAAGACACAAACTAATGGTCTTGTTATCCCGAACTACGTTTGCTCTGATTTCTCATACCAAATAAGGATACGCAGGCATAAGATGACGATGTCTTGGCGAGAAACTTTCCCCCCATCACCAGTAGTTTCCCGAACTATGTTGACTCTCACTTTTCCATTGCACGAGGGAATACGTAGGCATAGGGCGACAATGTCCTATTGAGTCTGTTATTTTCGTTCACCCCCGTTTAGCAGCAGCATTAGATAGTTTTCACCTATAGATTAGACAACAAGTATGGATCCGGTTGAGTACAATGGACGTGAGGGGTGCTCATACCTTCCCCTTGCGTAACCGACTCCCGAACCCAAGATTTGGTTGTGATGACTTGTATCTCCCTTTCTCTTAGGTTTTCTTCGATCGTTTCCTTTCCCTCTCTTTGGGATAAATAATATTCGGTGGCGACTCTTCTGTCTAGTTTGCCGACCCTTTTTCGCAGTTACGACTACTGGCGACTCTGCTGGGGATACTGGTTCCCTATGCGAGTCAATCCTAGCGCTTGTGTGTTTTGTTTGTGGGTGTGTATATTTGTGTGCATATGTGTTGTATCTTTACATTATTGCATTTGCATTTTATTTTCTGCACTTTATTACTGTTATTATCTACTGCTGTGCTATTGGGTTGGAGTTCCATTGAGAGATAAGCCCAATATCCAGGCTTGAGTGTATACATAGCATTATTGTGGAGAGTAGTGAGGGCTTGCATGTTTGGTATGCAATAGCTCTCATGAAATTCACGTTCAGACGAGATTTTCTTTGACGACATCCTGTCCAGTCCGTTTCGAACAGTTGATAGGATGTTGGATCTGAAAATTGTCTACTTTGGAGACCGATCATTTGGAATTCAGTTAAGTGAGGCCTCTTCATTTGACCATGATGAGAAACCAAAAATGGTGAACGCATCATCGTTTCTCGAGAGTCTATGAAATTGACGACCGCATAGGATGCCGAACCTTATCACAGATTAGGTCCATACCTGTAAATGGGAGGGTTATGCAGGAAAATTGACCTCCAACCAACCCGGATTTCTCGTCAGTGCAGACCTTTGATCTTTGATACTGTGGGTTTCTATTGCTTCGGTATTCTGATGATCTGGTATTTTCTTGCTGAGGTAGAATTGTGGTTCATCTCAGTTAGCAGCACAACAGTCT
Source organism: Lathyrus sativus (assembly GCA_963859935.3). NCBI lineage: Eukaryota > Viridiplantae > Streptophyta > Magnoliopsida > Fabales > Fabaceae > Lathyrus > Lathyrus sativus. The sequence continues at coordinate 236,372,698 of OZ012735.1, read as the reverse complement.
TGATCCCCTGTTTGCATCTGCATTTTCATTTGCATTTTAATATTTGCATGTATTTGTGTTTCAGGTGCATATTTTCGCTTTGATTCTAGTAATCTAATCCATCGTCAATATGAAGCCTGGATTCATGAAGACTGTCATCTACAAGTTCTCGACGCCAGAGATAGGGCCTTAGTCTCACTGTTGTAGATGATCATGGTGTTATGGAAGACTTCAGGAAGGATTATGGGAAAATTCTTAGCTATGTCTGCAATATCTCAAGAAATGAGTTAGGAGGTATCCATACCATGTTGCAGTTTTATGATCCTCAGTTGTGTTGCTTCACCTTCCCTAGCTATGTCTTGATGCCAACTTTGGAAGTGTTTGCTTTGTTGATAGGAGTTCCAGTTCAGGAGCAGATGCCTTTCTTCCACTCTGAAGTAGAACCTGACTTGACGAAGCTGGCTAATGCTCTTCATTTTGGTATCTATGAGTTGGATGGTAAGATGGTATGGAGAAATGGAGTCCTTGGTTTTCCACTATCTTTCTTGGTGAGTAGAGCCCAACACTTTGCTAAAGAGGGTTGTTGGGTGGTTTTCAATGCAATTTTGGCGCTCTGCATTTATGGCATGGTTTTGTTCCCTAATATCCCAGACTTCGTTGATTTGGATACTTTCCATATTTTCGCTTCCCGGAATCATGCGCCTACTCTCTTGGGGGATCTATATTGTTCTGTGCACTACAAGAATGAGAACACAAGAGGGAAGATTGTCTCTTACTGTGCACCACTTCTCTACATATGGTTTATGGCACATCTTCCTAAGGCTAGACCTTTTGTTGATACCTCAGACATAGTTGATTGGTCGGAGATAATCATGGGTTTGATGTCGGAGAACATTGTTTGGTTTATCAGAGACCTGCTTGGTAAATAGATTATCTTCAGTTGCGGAAACTTTCCCAATGTTCCTTGGATAGGAAGGAAGGGTGGCATCAAATACAATCCTGCTCAGGAAATTTGGCTATGCTTTGAAAGGACCCCCGAGGGAGGAGGAAATACAGGAATCTCTGTATTTCACATGATTGGTTGACAGTGAGACTTTGGCCAAATTGGAAAAAGCTTGGGGAAGAATCCACCAGAGAGAAAAATCTTCTTTGGGTAAAGGTGACTGTAGAGCCTATGGACCATATGTTGACTGGATCTAGGAGAGAATTGAAAGGGTACTGTTACCATTACCAGTCAGAGAACCTTTATATCCTTTGGTAGCTGAAGAACCAACAATAGTTGGCATTCATAAGTATAACCAGCTGTGGGATGAGAAAGAAGACTTACGTAAAGTGAATGAATAGCTGGAAAAGGATGTTATTTAGCTGAGAAGCGAAAAGAATGAAGCAGCCTATTTGTCTAAGATGAAGACTAAGACCTTGAACAAGATAGGGAAAGAATTGACTGAAGAGATTCGTGCCCGAGAACGAGTAGGTCAAGACCTGAAGTGTGCTAGCAATATCCTTAAGGACAAGAAGAAAGAGTTGGAAGGAGCGCGTTGTTGCACCCCAAAATTTGACCAACCTTTTCTTTCTAGCTTGGCTTATGTTTCATATCATTTAGCATTTGCATCTACATACCACTTAGGTCGTTCATTTCTTGCATGCTGCTCGTGTTATCAGCCATATTGAATTTATCAGGATTACGACCATTTTGTTCGCATTTCAGACAGTTCAAACCAGTTCAGATGATGAGATTTATTTCGGAACCAAGCGGAAGTTGCTCTCTTTGTGGTGGTTCAGTCGTGCTGGTAATTTCGGTTGCGTTTCGATGTTCGACCCCCCTTTTTTTTCATGGTTTTCGTGATTTATCTCTTTTTATTTATTTAGTTTTATTTATTTAATGTAGAATTTGTTAGAAATAGAACTTTAGTTTTCATTCTAGAATTATTGATTTAGGTTTGTTTTGAATTTATTTTAGTTTAATTAGAATGATTAGACTTAGAACTTCAGTTTTACTAAAAATTAGACTTTATTATTTTAATTAGACATAGAAATATTTTTATTTAGCTTAGAATTTTTAAATTAGAAAGATTATTAGATTAGGATTTAGATTAGTTAGAATATTATTGTTATTTATCAGTTAATTAGTATAGTTATTATTAGAGTTTTAATTAGTCAGCATTTAGTTAACGACTTCATTAATCAACATTAATCTAATTTAAGTCAGCACAAGTCAGGATTAACCAATTAATTGCTGTGCCCCATGTCAGATTGAGAGTATATAAGGTTACTGTGTATTTTCTTCTTCATTGAGACGGACACAGAACCCTAAGCGCAACCAGACACACTATTCATCATCATCCTCATTCCAAAAACCATTCTTCAACACCGTCCACCATTTCTCACCACGCCAACTCAGAACACACTCAACATCATAAAACCATCGCCGAAAACCCTTTCCCCTTTGTCAGATCTTCACAACTTCAACCAAACTTCATAAACGCACTTCATCTTCTCCAAACCTTCTCAATGAACGTCATCCATCTTTCATTCCAAACCCAGAAACACCTTCATCATTCTCAAACCGCAAAACCCAACAAAAATCCCAATCATAAACCCACAATTCCAATTTTCCGCCATTAACCCTTCAACCAACATTTCACCATTTTCTTCTTCACCACAACTCGACCTAGAAATCCACTCCTCAACAAACCTCTGCTTACAAACTTGAAAACGCAAACCTCCATGAAACCCATATATCACCTCACCATTTTACCACCATTTTCATTTTCCTCAACTTCAAATAGAAACCTTCATCAACCCGCATATTCACCATCAACTTCCATTTCTTCCAAATCGCAAAACCATGCCACCCGCATAACCCATCTTCATCTCAACGTAAACTTTCACTCAAACCCATTTCACCATGTTCACGATACCTTCTTCATCAACCTTAAACCCCAAACAGAAACAAAACTCATTTCACAACTGCTAGTCCACAACAACACAAACAGAGAGATTGAGACAACTTCGATTTGGTTTCAGAGAGAGAGGTGATGAACTGATTTTGGGATGAAGAAGAGGATATTGTGTTTTGTGCTTTATTTTTATTCATTTGGTTTGTAGGTTTGGGCTTCAAAGCCCGTAAGATTGTGTGGTGGATCCTCACCCACCGTGTTTCTTTATAACCCCCCTTTGTTCTTTTTTAAAATTTTTAAGAAAATTGTAGGTTATTTAGTTTTAAGTTTTGTTAATTTTCTTTTATGAACAGACTGTTTGTGTGTGTGTGTGTGTGTGTGTGTGTGTATAATTTTATATTTAGTTTTGAAAAAGATTGTTAATATATTATTTTCTAAGTTCTAGTTTATATTATTTTCTTAGAATTTTAATTCATATTTTATTTTAGAGATTATATTTTACTTCTCATTTAACATGGAGCATTTTATTCCACTTTCGCTCTTTTTGGGTCGATGACGAGACCTCAAAGTTGTTATACGTCAAATTATTGATGGAAACGACAAGTCCGAGACCAACTTCTTTCTCCTTTCTATTTTCGACAGTTTATCCATCTTTGGTTATTTTCCCCGCTTTTTGGTCGATGACGAAAATTCCGTAATCCGTTGTTAGTTAAACTATTGATGAATAATGTTGGATTCGAGACCACCTCCTTTCTCTCCTAATTTCTTCTTTTTTTCGATTTGATTTTGACTTTCCTTGATCGATGAAGTCTTGTATCTGTAAGCATCGGATTTTCGAAGTCGATAACCTTCTCGATTTCAAATCTATGGAAAATTACCATTTGGGTCATTTTCTTTACTTTGGGATCATGATAGCCTACCTTCGTTTAATCGACATTATGTTTGCGATTGAGACGAGATCCCACTATTTTTGGTCCGTATGACATGATTAAATCGGAGAATAATCCTCAATATTATTTCTCTATCTTGTTCGTAGCACAAATATCAATCATGCGACCTCCGATAGTTTGACTTCCCTCATAAGTCGAGCTACGACAGTTTAGCGTCACATTGGTCCAAATTCGATTTGATTAACCCTTTCGAATCGTATTTTGAAACATCATCACCAAGGATCAAAGAGGAGATTAGAAGCTTAGAAATGAAGCTTGCACGCAATTTCAAGGGTCAACGGAACCACTCCGTTCGGTAACTTTCCTTACTTAAGTCTTTTAATCAACCGTGATGAATGTTGTGAGTTGTTAGCGTTAGATACATAGGAAATGATGAGTGGGGAGCCTCTTCTCATGTCATCTAGAGTGTTTAGCGTATACCCTTTGGGAAATATGCGACGCATTTGCTCCTACGTCTTAGGATTTAGCATGTATGTCCCGAACCATTCCGATCCCTTCCCGTTTAGGTGTTCCAGGCCTAGGACCCCCTTTTCTCTCGCATTCATGCGATCGAGACCTGGTTATCCATAGTTAGTCGAACTACGGCTGCTCTGATTTCTCATACCCGTTGAGAATACATAGGCACAGGATTGCGATGATCCTGGCGAGCACTCTTCTTTAGTTTCCCATTCCTCATAACCAAAGACATGCTACGTCCGTTCTACCGCAAACAGGTAACGCCTAAGTCTTCAATGGTAGAGCATCAATACACCTAACTTCTAGAATGTGTACGCTAGTATCATCTACCCGAACCTTTTCACTCGCCCCAGTGCGATCGAGAACACCCCGTTTTTTCCGTGGTTAGCTCGAACTACCTTTGCTATGATTTTTCATATCCGATGAGGATACGTAGGAATAAGACGGCGATGTCTTGGTGAGCAACCTTCCCAACCTCCCCCGTAGTTTTCCAAACTACGTTGACTCTGACTTTCCCATTGCACGAGGGAATACGTAGGCATAGCGCGGTGATGTCCTATCGAGTCAGTTCTTTCTGTTCCCCTCCGTTTAGCAGTAGCATTAGATAGTTTTCACCCATAGATTAGGAAACAAGCGTGGATCCCGTTGAGTACAACGGACGTGAGGGGTGCTCATACCTTCCCTTTGCGTAACCGACTCCCGAACCCAAGATTTGGTTGCGATGGCCTTGTCTTTTCTCTTTTCGTCAAGTTTTCTTCGATCGTTTCCTTTCCCTCTCTTTTGGGATAAATAACGACCGGTGGCGACTCTTCTATATTTGCCGGCCCTTTTTCGCAGTGATGCGACATGCACTTGGAGATATCCAAATTCAACAATCAGTGGAATGCTGCTCTGACTGCCAGCAAGGGAAGAGAGGATGAGCTGCACTAGCAGATTGACAGGTTAAAGACTAAACTCCGAATTAAATATAAAAAAGCTTAAGGGGAATCATATCATCAGTATAAAGTTGATTGTAAGCTACGAGAAGCTCTGGCAACATTGGAAGAATACAAGATGAGAGCAGAATTGAAGAAAGCAAGACTTGAAGACGCTTTCAGAGAAGGTGCTTGGGAGGATTATGCTCAAGATCTGAAGGATGTCATCAACAGAAGGGAGTTTCTCATTTAGGCGTTGGTCGTAAGGCCTAAGCATCCAGATACGAAGGAGTTGTTAGAGGAGTTTTAGACTCGCTACCGTGGCTGAAGGGAGAGTTACTTGATGCAGTTTTCTCTTTGTTTTTCTGTTGTAGTTATCTTGTATTCAGACCATCATCGGGCTTGTTGGATGAGGTCATATTGATCATTCTGTTGCATTCCTGGATGCTATGTACGCTGACTTTTTCTCTCATTTTATTTATGAGAAGGGATCTATGGTTCTATCTGTTGCTTCTTGTTGCGGTGAGAATAGGATATCAAATTATTGACTAATTTGTATCACAATCTTGATTCACAACCGGTCTTTGATTTATCTAAAGGAAAGGTTAAAGAAAGGAAAAACCTATTTTGCATTGTAAACACAATGCAGGGAGAGATCTAGGGTTCAGGGGTTGGTTAAGCTTATGAAAGGTATTAGCATCCTAAACTTCTGTAGTACTCTACAGGAACCTCTTGTTTATATGTGCTATTGCTAATGGTTATCTGATTAAAGGTAATGTTAAGGGTTAAAGTTAAAGAGAAGGACCTAAGAGGGTTAGTCCTAAGTTCACTCGCCAAGATTCGCATCTTGTGCCTACGTATCCGAGGTAGGGGATAGAATCAGAGTAATCGTAGTTCCACTCGCAGAGGGAGGAAGAGAAACTTCTTAACTGTGGTCAAGGTTCCAGGGGGAATAAGCGTTCATAGGGAAGCACTTACTTGGGAGTGCGGTGACTCCTATTTCTACGTTGTATGATTAAATTGAAAAGGGTAAGGTAAGTATTCCACGACGGGAAACTTACATGGAGTGCGGCGACTCCTAATCCTAAGGCTAGGATAAAGGGGTGAATGTCCATGGCGGGACGCCTAAGCATGAGTACGGCGACTCAAGGTCTTAAGGACAAGATGAGAGAGGGTAAAGACATTGACACAACGTTCAAATGGTTAAACCTTTCCTTTGAAGGGGATAAGCAGAAAAAATGATAATGCAATAGTGATAATTGATAATGACATACAAGTGATAGCAATGAGATGTTAGAAATGCAGATATCGTACAGTAAGCCATGATAGAAGTTGAATTCAAATGGGTAATTGAGAATGATGTTAGCTACGGATTATGGAAAATGATTAAGTGGAATTGGTGAAGTTGTAGTTGATTAAGAAAGAAATTAGAGATTGAATAAGTTTGAAAAATGCCAAGGATAATTATTTTAATTGTCTTTATTTTTTTGAGAAAATTAATTAATAAACATTAAATCTAGGTTTTATAAGATGTTAAAATTAAATAATGGTTAATCTTAAACTAAAAAGTTTTAATTATTTTTAAGAATCATGAATTAAGTGTAAATAAAAGAGTTCTAAGTTATTTTAAAAATGAAATGTTTTTGATTTTAGGTTTGAATAAAAGGCTAGAGAAATTTAAATTAATTTGTTTTTGTTTTTGATTAGGAAATTAATTAATTTAGTCTAAATTAAATATTAAAATGTTAACACAAAAGTTAAGCCTAAGTTAGAAAAAGTTTAATTATCTTTAGTTAAAGTGGAAATTAGTGAGAAACTTAATTAACTAAAATTCCAAAAACTAACTTATCTAAAAAAGTTAACTAAATCAATTAGATTAAAAAAAAGTTTTTGGATTTTTTAATTATATTTTTATGGGTTTTTTTAATATATTATTTAAGAAAAAGAGAAATTGAATTAAAGTCTAAACATATTTTTATTTTTTATTTTTATAAATTGAAAAAAGGTTAATTAAAACAAAAATTTGTTATTTTTGTCTTTGAATTGAATTGAAAATTAAAACTATACTAAACATACTTTTTTTTTATATATTTAATATTAAAAGGGTTAAATTAATTATAAATCTAAAATTAAAACAATTATTACTTTTTGATATTTTTTATATATTAAAGTGTTTTCAGATTTTTTTAAAATTAGTTATGTTAGTATTGTTAGTATTTTATTAATTAATAAAATTACAAATGAAAAACAAATAAACTAAAACACAAAGTAAAAAAAAGGAAAAAAAAAAAAAAAAAGAAAACGGGTCGGGCTGGGTGGTCATGCCCTAGACCCGACCCGCACAGATACAATAAAAAGGGGAGAAGGTCCGAAAATCAGGGTTTAAACCCTAATCTTCTTCTTGCGTGCGGCGATACCCATTGGAGGGTGTTCTTGCTGCGTTTTCATCTCTCTTTCTCTCTTATGGTCGTGACTCTTCTCTTCTTCTCTTATTATCTTGCTGTGAACCTCTTATTCTTTTTCGTTTTACCTGAACAAATAGTGAGTGAACATAAAGAAATGAGTTAGCATTTTCTTACCCAAATTCTGATGGTGGTTTTGACGGTTGACGGTGGCGGATGATGATTTTGACGGGTTTTGTGAATTTGTGGCCAATGATGTTGAACTGAGGCCTGTGGGTTTTCGGATCCGTTGAGATTCTCAAATGAGGATCTCCGGATTCCGTTGAGACGGTGATGGTTTTGTCACGGTTCGATGGCTTGGATTCACTGATGATGGTGATGGTTTCGTTACGGTGTGCTTGTGACGATGTTTGTTTTAGGGTCCAGATCTCCGTTTTGGATGATTTTCGACCAATGATGAAAGGTTCTGAGGCTAGAGGTTTCACAGATTCGTTGAGATTCTTAAACGAGGATCTCCGGATTCGAGACAGTTGGCATTTGGTTGTGGAGGGTTCGAAATGGTGGATGGATTTGACGGTGGTGCTTGCGGTATTCTTGTGATGATTTCAGATTGATTTTGATTCGTGAATGATTTCAGTTTGTTTTTGGTGATGATTTTTTCCGTCCCTCTACTTCTGTGATGTTCTTCTTCTTATAGTATTTTCTTTTCCTAAAACGATTTGAATGGTTTTAAAAAGTTTCCTTTTATTACAAAACATGTCTTTGACATATTGTTGTTGATTTTGGAAGGAGTTTAAGGTGGTGTTTACTTGCTGTTTTCGGACTTGTTAATGGCTGATTTGATTTTCTTCTTCCAACCCGTTTTTGGATTTGTGATCATCATCTTTAGTGATGATGATTTGGATTTGATATTCGGATCTATTGTTATTATTTCTGATGGATCCGGATTTGGTTATTGGATTATGATTTTCGGAATCCTCTTGATGCTATTTGATGATGATATTCGGATTTTGCCTTGTTGGATTTATCTGATCTGGATTTTTGGATATTTCCTTAAGGACTGTTTGGACCCAAAATCATTTTTCACAAAAATCTCTTTTTCTCTCTCGAGCAAGAACAAAAATTACCAGATCTTGGGCTTGAAGGTATTTTTCTCTCTCGGTAGCATTCAATTGTTGTCCCTCCCTGACCCGATGATGAAATTATCCTGAGGGTCCGAAAAAAAAATAAAAATAAAACCCCTTTTTGTAAAAAAAAATATAAATTTCCATCTGACAATTCTTTTATTAATTTTTGCAGGTTTTGGAGGTTCGGAAATGAAGACTTGAAGGCTCGGCAGCTGAAGACTTAGTCTTAGAAATTTAAAACCTAGAATTTATAACTTTAATCTGTAACACTCAATAAACTGTAAATTCCTGATCCTTGCTGTAATTTGCATATTGTACGAAAATTGATCTTTGAATAAAATAAAGTCAGTCTTTTTAATAAAATGTGCTTTGATTTTCAGACTAAATTCCATCTGTATCTCTTCCCGAATAAACTTGACACTTCGCCATCCAAATTTGAAACCTAACAAATTTCCCATACTTGAAACCAACTGACATCCAACGCAAATTCTGAGTTCAACTGAACCTTTGAAAAATTAACTCATGATCGGTAATAGAAATAAGTGAATATGACCTTAAACTCAATTAGATAGTTTCCTTGGAAATAAGTCTTGCACCGATTCAAATCTCAATCTGTCCACACTTTAATGACCTCCAAATAAAACGGTTATAAATCAAACAACACTCTAAAATCCATCTGACGACTAAATCCTGGTTCTCGAAATAAGGACGGATTGTATCGAGAAAAATTTGACATCCGTACCGCCATGGAAGTTCAACCCATTCTCAAACCAAAGTCGCATAATTCGGGGATAGAAAACCCTACTTGCTTGAGAACCCTCTGACAATGGTCTAGCTCTGTAATCATCAAAAGAATATGAATTAGTGATATGTCTGCACTGACATTAATTAAAGGCACACAGTAATATTTTTCGGCCTTTTCCACACACCTGCAAAATGAACAAACTGGGCAAACCGGTTAGCGGTCAGTTATAATGAAAAATGTACTAAAATGAAATGCGAAAATAATCAGTGATCTAAGGGTAAAATTTGGGGTATAACACTTCTAATGACTCCAGTTTATTTGTGGAACTAGAATCAAGGGGAGAATTTCCTTGAACCATATTTACATGCTTGCATTTTGCATCATTTTATATTGCATTGCAGGAGTTCTTGGTGCCGTTAACCTTATCTCTGTGTAGTTTTCTTCCAGTTAGTTTTCAAGATAGCAGACCAGACGCTTCACAGATACTCGACTAGAGGGAATAAGCAAAAAGCTATGGATCAGATATAGCTAAAGTTGGAAGAGTTCAAGGGGTTGTCAATGGTCAAGAGCAGCTTAGAACATTGGTCCAACCTCTAATTGCTAGGGTGGATGGTAGCGGAGTTTTGCATGGTGGGACCACTGACATTCCTCCCCTGGTTGATGGTAACACTCCTCAGGCTAATGTTATTCCTACTATTGTTATTCCTCCGGGTGGAGGTCACCAACCAGGAATTCACGCACCAGGTGCAGCAGGCGTTGCACACGGGGAACAGGTCCTCAGTGGGGGGAGGATGAGCAGGATGATGTTTTCTCGATGGGAGACTTGGGTGTAGGCCTTCAGACTAATGCATATAAAAGGTTTAAAATGATTGAGGAAAAGATGAAGAATCTCGAGAATCAGAACTCTCTAGGGCTTGACATGTCCAACTTGGGGCTGATTCCAGGGGTGAAGATTCCGCCTAAGTTCAAGTTCCAGAATTTGATAAGTACAAAAGGAAAATCTGTCCCAGAGTACATCTCAGATCATATTATCGGAAGATGTCTGGCTACTCAGACGATGAAAAGTTGTTGATGCAGTTTTTCCAAGATAGTTTGTCAGGGCCTTCATTAGAATGGTACATGGGTCTAGAGCCGGCTCATATCAGAAGTTGGAGGGATATGGGAGAGGCCTTCTTCCGTCATTATCAGTACAATAGTGACCTGGCACCGAACCGAGTTCAGTTGCAGAATTAGTCTCAGTGGAACAATGAAGGGTTTAAAGAGTATGCCCAAAGGTGGCGTGAACTGGCGGCCAGAGTTCAGCCTCCGATGGTGGAGAGAGAGCTTATTGATATGTTTGTGGCAACGTTTCCCGAAATTTATTATGAGAAGCTAACTGGAAATATGTCTGGTAGCTTTTATGATTTGATCATAACCGGTGAGAGGGTAGAAAACAGAATCAAGCTGGGTAAGATTCATAGCGGAGAAGGATCCACTTCAGGTGGAGGAAGGATGGATTTTGGAAATTCTAAGAAAAGAGAAGGTGATACAAATGCAGTTATAGGCTATAGAAACAGGAGTAGAAACAGAGTTCAACGTCAACAGCAATTTCAGCCTTGTAGATGCTTTTGATTGACTGCATTTTATGGCAAAACATTGATGGATGTATGAATGTCATGACTGATGTTATGACATACATAATGAGGATTCAGCAGGGTAAGTTGAAATAGCTAAGAGTCACTTAAGTTGGATGTCATGATTGAATGTTATGACATCAAGCGTATGACATAAGGGCGCGCAGGTATTAGTTTATGTTATTAGCTCAGGCTATACTTCAGGAAACATTTTAGGAAGCCTAGTTATCTTATGAGACATATCAAGCACTTCTAAGGATAAAATGGAATGCCCTTGACCCAATTGGACGTGCGCAACTTTATGAAGAGAGGTTTATCTTGGGTAAACCTAATTATGTACGAAGGCCCAATGACTACATGTTGCCTATATATACAGAAGGAGCAATCCTATTTGAGGACATTTCTTGACTGGGTTTCAGAGAACGTGTATTTGTGAGTGAAGAATTTTGTTCTTCACGTGTTTTTGTGTCTTAGGGTTACTTGTAAACCAAGCAATTATCTGTTGTATGATTGCATTGGTCTAGAGTTCTTAAGCAGTATGTTAAGTGTGTCACTCTAAAGCTTTTAAGCAAGAGTGTTGTGTCACTTGATCAAAGCTTTGAAGCAAGATCAAGGTGTGTTTGAAGTTTGACTTCATTGTCTTTTGTAACCTTGAATTGGTTAATATCACTCCTGTGATTGAGGGGGAGTGAGTAGGTAACTCTGGTCTATTGTTAGGCTAAAGTGTCATTGGGTAGGTCTTAAGTGAAGAGTGTAAACTGGTTGTTTGACTCTGAATTAATTCTACTAATAGTGAATTTCCTCCTTGGCTTGGTAGCCCCCAGATGTAGGTGTGGTTTGCACTGAACTGGCTAAACAATTACTTGTGTTATTTATTGTTTTCATTTACAGTTTGATATTAAGTTCAATAGTCTATGTTACAGTGGATGTCATAACATTCGTGATAACATCCACTATTGCGTACCTAGGATTTCAATTAGCATCAGAGCAGACACCCTGCCTGTTATTTTCTGGGTGAGATCTATGGAAGAAAAATTATGGTACTATGGACAAGGATATAGGATTCACAAACAGACCACCAATTCTGGATGGCTCAAATTATGACTATTGGAAACCTAGGACGATAGCCTTCTTGAAGTCATTAGACATCAAGGCATGGAGAGCTGCAAACTCCGGATGGGAACATCCTGTGAAGATTGACAAGGATGGATTATCTGAGTTAATACTTGAGGAAGAATGGACCAAAGAGCAAGAGGACTTGGCTCTTGGGAATTCTATGGCTTTGAATGCCTTATTTAATGGTATAGACAAGAACATTTTCAAACTAGTGCAGCATTGTGAACTGGCTAAAAAGGTTTAGGATACTCTCAAAACAACTCATGAGGGAACCTCTAAAGTCAAGATGTCAAGATTACAAATGCTGACCACCGAGTTTGAAAATCTGAGAATGAAGGAGGATGAGACTATTCATGAATTCTACCTGAATATTCTTGAAATTTCCAACACCTCATGTGCCTTAGGAGGGAAGATGTCGAAAGTAAAACTTGTGAGGAAGATTCTAAGATCTTTGCCTAGGAGGTTTGCCATGAAAGTCACTGCTATTGAAGAAGCCCAGGATATATGCAACATGAAAATGGATGAACTCATTGGTTCACTCCAAACTTTTGAGATGGGAATGTGTGATCAGGTTGAGAAGAAGAACAAAAGCATAGCCCTTGTCTCCAATTCAGCAGAAGACACTGAGGAAGACAATATTGAAAGTGAGGAGAATTTGTCAGAAGCAATAGCCTTGCTTGGAAGACAATTCAACAAACTGATCAAAAGAATAGATCACAAGTCTAGGCCTAATGACAAGAACACTTCTTCTGACATCAACAGAAGAGGAAGAAATGAAGAAAGGCCCATCCAAGGAAAAGGAGTGCGGTGTCATGAATGTGAGGGATATGGGCACATTAGAGCAGAATGTCTCACATATCTCAAGAAACAAAAAAAAGGCCTAGCAGTTACTTGGTCTGATGGAGACTAAGAGAGTGGATTAGATGAAGAATATGACAAACATGTCACTGTTCTGAACAGTTTATGCATATCTGATGGTGACTCAAGTGAAGATGAGATGGCCTTTAATGAACTTGCAGCTTCATATAAGAAGCTATGCATCAGAAGTGCAGAAATATATCAGCAAGGAGAGCAATAGAAGAAAAGCATAAGGGAATTAAAGGCTGAAAAACTGGATCATCTGGAAACCATAGACTCTCTCGAAAGTAAGGTAAGCCTGTTGGAATCTAAACTAGATCAGATGTCAAAATCCTTAAGGATGCTAAACACTAGGATTGACACTCTAGAAAAAATTATACATAGTGGTCATAAAGCAGGAAACAAGTCTGGTCTGGGATTTGTTAGTGAACAGAAACCCTGCTTGGGGTCCATGAAGCCAAAGATTGAGAATCAGAGGTCAAACAAGATGTCACGACCAATGTCACAACATCAGGGAAACAGAAGCAAGAACCAAATCAAGAATAAATTCCAAGGGTATAGGTGTTACTATTGTGGAAGACTTGGACACATTAAACCTTTGTGCTTCAGGCTACATGGATTTCCTAGTAACCCTTATCAAGGAAAATCCAAACAGGGTATTCATGCCAAGAAATAGCATCAAGTTAGACCAAAAAGGGATGCTCAGGTCAAGAAACAACAATGGGTTGCCAAGGAGGTTGCTCTAGTAGCTCATACATCTCTTAGGATTCCAACCAAAGAAGACCGGTATTTTGACAATGGCTGTTCTAGACACATGACTGGAATGGAGAATATTTTGATGAACCTCAAACCTCATTCCTCAAGCCATGTAACCTTTGGTGATGGAGCTAGAGGAGAAGTCATAGGTGTTGGAAAACTAAATTGTCCTGGTGTTCCAAAACTGGAGAATGTCATGTTGGTTAAAGGACTGACTGTGAATCTTATAAGTATCAGTCATCTCTGTGACCAAGGTCTCAATTTCAAATTTACTAGGGTTAAATGTGTTGTCACTAATGAAGAAGGTGAGGAAGTCATGAGAGGGTCTAGAGCTAAGAACAATTGTTACTTATGGGATCCTAAAAGTAACTTGAAAATCTGTCCCTTGACTAGAGAAGAAAAGGAGGATAATTTGTGGAATAAAAAGGGTGGACATCTTCCAAGGATAAAGAAGACCATATCCAAGGAAGAAGTAGGAGGAACTTCAAAGATAACTCTAGATGATAGAACAGGTTGTGTAAAATGTCAGGTTGGTAGGAAAGTCAAGAAAGGACATCCAAAAGATGGACATCATACAAACCTAGACCTGTTATACTGGAATTTGATGGAGTCCATGACAAATGATCTCAATAGAAGCAATGTCACTCAAGATGTCATGACTTTGTACTGTGACATTAAGAGTAACATCAAGATAACCTCAAGTCAATCTAAAAGTGTTAGACATAGGGATAACAAGCATCAATTTGGAAAGGTTCGTGTAAAGCTTGGAAACACTGATCTACATAGCGCTGACATGGTTACTAGTGGTCTCAAGGCCACTTAATTTGAAAGTTCACAAAGCAAGTTGAGGACTTGTCTTTATGAGAGTTTATAGCAATTAATGTTAACTCGAAATTGTATTTTGAAAATTAATCATATGGTGATTGGTCAAAATATTAAGTCCCCTCCTCTTATGCAATATTACCCCTCTAGCATCCCCACACATTACACTTGCTTCATTTGGTGCCCATTTAAATTCTTCATCTTCCATACCTCTTCAAACAAGCACAGAAAACCCTCTCTCTCGCGATCAAAGGTTCCAAGAATGTCTCAACAACCAAAATCCTCCCCTTCCAAAAAAATGAACATCATCGCTGATACAAATTCTGATGCTAGACCTGATTCTAGCAACCCTAACGAGGTTCTTGTGGTAGCTCCTCTGCGCATGCTAACTCCAGAAGGACTGTTGGTGAAGAAACCACGGTCTTCACATGTAAGAAGACCTAAAGACCTAGTCATATGTCAAGTTTCTCACTCTACAACCTCCATTCGTAATGATGATATCAATGGGGAAGAAGCTAGGCAAATACACAACACCATTGCCAATTTGCTATCCAGGGTTCTGAGTGAGCCTCATGATGTGCCAAGAATATCTATTCCCTCTAACACTGAGTGTTCTGTTCCTCATTTGGATGAACAAGCGGATGTCATTCACGATGTTGAAACATTGGAAACAACTACTCAAAAGGACACTGACAAGGGTCAAGCCTCTGAAAATAAGGATGATCACATGCAAAGTGATAAAAACAATGTTGATGATGTTCAGAAGGACAATGTTGATATTGTAAACATTGATGAGTATTCAGACAATGATCTGGTTGCCACTATCAACCCTAGCATAGCCAACAGGCTCATGACTAGGAAAGAGAAAAAGGCTGGTGTGCAGGACACTCCTACAAAGAAGGCTGGGACCAAGAGGACTTTGGTTAGTCCTACCAAAGCTTGGAGCAAGGTTGTTCGAAAGAAGAGGAAGGCCCAAACTAGTTATGAATCAGACTCTGAGTCAGATGTTGCTTGTGATGTCACTGACATACAACCAAAGAAGAAACCCATAACTAGCAAACTGGCTGCTAGTGTTCTAGATGTCCCTATTGACAATGTCTCATTCCATTATCCATCTAGTGTAAACAGAGGGAAATATGTTTATCAGAAGAGGCTGGATTTGGAGAGAGAGCTTGCTCAGAATGCTCTTAAAAACAAAGAGATCATGAATCTTATTCATGATGCTGACTTGCTGAAGACTGTCACTCAGTTCACACAGTGCTATGAACTACTTGTCAAAGAATTCATAGTTAACCTATCAGAAGAATATGCTGATAGGAAATCTAATGAGTTTGGCAAGGTTTATGTAAGAGGGAAATGTGCCAATTTCTCTTCAACCATCATCAACAACTATCTTGAAAGATCAAATAGAGGATAACTTGATATAGCTGCATCTGACAACAAAGTGTGTCAAATGATTACAGTGAACCAGGTCAAAAGCTGGCCATCAAAAGGAAAGTTGGGTGCAAGCAAGTTGAGTGTGAAGTATGCTATGCTGCACAAGATTGGTGCTGCAAATTGGGTGCCCACAAACCATAAGTCTATTGTGGCAACTATCCTTGGGAGATTTATCTATGTTGTTGGAACCAAAGCCAAATTTGACTATGGGACCTATATTTTTGATCAGACTATGAAGCATGCAGGTAGCTATAGTATCAAAGGCCCCATTGCATTCCCTTCCCTTATCTTTGGAATAATATTAAATCAGTATCCCAACATCCTCAAAGAGAATGATTCTGCAAGAAAGAGAGAGAGAGCCCTTTGTCTTTCCATCACAAGTTGTTTCAAGGAACTCATGTTCCTGACATTGTCATGACATCAGCAGAGACATCCAAAGGGAGCTCTAAGACAGGAAAGGCTGAGGTTACTTCCAGGCTAAAAGAAACTTGCAATGAGTTGGAAACAAGGAAGCAAAAACTTGAAAGGTTGATCAGGGATCTTGAGCAAGATGAAGATAATGAGTTTACTCAAAATGACAAGGACAAGGATGATGGGTCTGATAGCCAGGATGCTGCATTAGAGGAAGCTGCTGCAAGTTCTAAAGAGGATAGTGATGTTAGTGACTCCAACTCTTCTGAGGAGGAAGATTAATATGGTGGTGTTGATGGCTCGCTGGTGTGCCTGGGCTGATGATGAAGTGCTGCTGGTGTGGCTAGGTTTTTTTTGCTTAGATTGTGTTTTTATTTTACAGCTGAAATTTATGTGTTTCTCTTCATGAGGTTTATGTTGTAATGACCCCTAACAACTTCACTTCCATACTTTTTGATCTATACTATTTAGTTAGTTTTGATATAAATTTATGTCTAAAAACAGGGAGAAGTGTTAGTAACAGCAGGGCTAGATGTGTATGTGTGTATCTCATAGGTGGAAGACTTGGATGTTGTTGCTGCTGTGCAGGTTTGCATGAGGAGATGTGTGAGTTCCTAATGTGTGTATGAATGTATGTTAGAAGTGTGTGAGTTTTGGATGAAGCTGCTAAGCTGTGTGTGAGTGGTGCTACTACTCTGAGTATGTTTGCAGGTCAATGCTGACTGTGTGTGTTCCTTGATGGAACCTAGTAGCAGGATAGCCGCTAGATGTCTGTGTATCTGCAGGGTGTTTGCAGAATGTATGTGTGGCTATGCATATTTTCAGGGGGAGTAGCATAGGATGTACCAAGTGATTATGCTCTTCAGGATGTCATCCTGAATGTCCTGACATCCAGAATCCAGTATGGATAAATATGTGTGACTGTTGTGTATGCAGGTTGTGTGTGAACTGATGTGCTGTGCATCAGTTGAGGGGGAGTATCACTAGATGATCCACAAATCAGTGTGATACATATAGTATGGACTAGCAGGTAGTCCTTAGGGTGTGAAGATGACTCTGATATGGTGAGATAGATGTGTGTGTTGTTAGCTAGTAGCTTGCCTGCATTTATGGTATGATTTCTGCTATTTGTGATCTCTGATATGGTAACAGAGTGTTTTAGCAAAAAATTTGCCAAAGGGGGAGTTCGTAGATGCTTTTGATTGGCTTCATTTTGTGGTAAAACATTGATGGATGTATGAATGTCATGACTGATGTTATGACATACATAATGAGGATTCAGCGAGTTAAGTTTAAATAGCTAAGAGTCACTTAAGTTGATGTCATGACTGAATGTTATGACATCAAGCGTATGACATAAGGGCGCGCGGGTATTAGTTTATGTTATTAGCTCAGGCTATACTTTAGGAAACATTTTAGGAAGCCTAGTTATCTTAGGCGACATATCAGGCACTGCTAAGGATAACATGGAATGCCCTTGACCCAATTGGACGTGCGTAACTTTATGAAGAGAGGTTTATCTTGGGTAAACCTAACTTATGTACGAAGGCCCAATGACTACATGTTGCCTATATATACAGAAGGAGCAATCCTATTTGAGGACAGTTCTTGACAGGGTTCCAGAAAACGTGCATTTGTGAGTGAAGAATTTTGTTCTTCACGTGTTTTTGTGTCTTAGGATTACTTGTAAACCAAGCAATTATCTATTGTATGATTGCATTGGTCTAGAGTTCTTAAGCTGTATGTTAAGTGTGTCACTCTAAAGATTTTAAGTAAGAGTGTTGTATCACTTGATCAAAGCTATGAAGCAAGATCAAGGTGTGTTTGAAGTGTGACTTCATTGTCTTTTGTAACCTTAAATTGGTTAATATCACTGTTGTGATTGAGGGGGAGTAAGTAGGTAACTCTGGTCTGGTGTTAGGCTGAAGTGTCATTGGGTAGGTCTTAAGTGAAGAGTGTAAACTGGTTGTTTGACTCTGAATTAATTCTACTAATAGTGAATTTCCTCTCTGGCTTGGTAGCCCCCAGATGTAGGTGTGGTTTGCACTGAACTAGGTAAATAATTACTTGTGTTATTTACGGTTTTCATTTATAGTTTGATATTAAGTTCAGTAGTTTGTGTTAAAGTGAATGTCATAACACCCGTGATAACATCCACTGTTGGGTACCTAGGATTTCAAGCCTCAGCAATAGCCAAAGGTTACCAGCATAACCATTCCAGCGACACTTCAACAACAGCAAAATTATGCATCACGCAGGTTTCAGGACCAAGCAAGAACAGTTAATAGGCAGTTTGATACACCGCATATGCCATATGCTCAACTACTTCAACATATTCCTCAACTAAAACTTATCCAAAGGAGGACGTTGGCACCTCTTACAGGCGCGCCACCTCCAGGCTATGATGCCAATGCCAGGTGCGACTTTCATTAGGATGCTCCAGGCCATAACATAGATAATTGCAATTCTTTTAAGCACAAGGTGCAAGACCTTCTTGAAACCAAAGCAATTAACTTTACCAACGAGACTCCAAATATGGTTCAGAAGCCAATGCCAAACCATGGAGCGGCTGGAGTCAATGCCGTTGTTGAGGGTGAGAAGTTGAATCTGGTAACTGACATCGCAGAGCTGAAGACGCCGTTAAGTTTTGTAAAAAGAAGACTGTTAAAAGGAGGTGTTTTTCTTGGCTGTGTGGAAGGTTGTGATGTGCATCTGAAAGGTTGTGTGGATCTGAGGAATCATATTCAATGTCTGATGAATGAGGGTATTTTGCAGTTTGATAGAACATGAGAAGAAAAAGATGTGAAAGAAATTAACAGTGAGCAGGATGAAGTCGCTACGATTTCAATCCATTACAGAACAATAAATATTCCAGCACCTCCTAGGCCAGCACCAGTGATCATCACTAAAGCCGGACCAGTACCTTATGAAAGTATCAAGGCCATCCCGTGGAATTATGGGGTAGAGGTATTTTGTAATGGACAGAAGCAAGAATTGGTGGGAACGTCATCCAGAGGTTCGTCTATGGATAATATTTTTGGGGCCGGAGGTTTAACCAGAAGCGGTAGAGTGTTCTCCCCTCTAGAGGTTAATGTGGAAAGAACTGATAAAGGAAAGGGTAAGGCTGTAGCGGAAGAGAGTTTGCGACAAAAAGAGCAAGACTCTTTAATCAAAGATGCTGAAGAGTTTATGCGGCTCATCCGCAAGAGTGACTACAAAATTGTGGATCACTTGCAACAAACTCCTTCCAAGATCTCAATTTTATCTTTGTTGTTGTGCTCAGAGGCACACATGAACGTATTGTTGAGAATTCTGAACACTGCCTACGTACTGCAGGAGATTTCTGTCAATCAGCTTGAAGGGGTTGTAGCCCATGTTAATGCCGATAATGACTTGGGGTTCATAGATCTAGATTTGACTCCCGCGGGAAGAAATCATAACCATTCCCTGCACATCTCCATTGAGTGTAGGGGGTTGTTTTGTCGCACGCATTGGTTGATATTGGGTCATCACTTAACGTGTTGACCAAGAAAGCGTTAATGAAACTAGACACCCAGGGTGTGATTTATACTCCTAGTGATCTAGTCGTGAGAGCCTTTGGTGGGACAAGAATATCGTTGTTCGGCGAAGTTACCCTCCCATTTCAAGTGGGCCCGGAAATCTTTAATGTCGTTTTTTACATTATGGACATTCATCCAGCATACAGTTGTTGGCTTGGTCAACCATGGATCCATTCTGCAGGAGCAGTTACTTCGACCTTGCATCAGAAGCTGAAGTACATGGTTGAAGAAAGGATTGTCACGGTGTGCGGTGAAGAGGATATCATGGTGAGACACCTGTCATCCTTTAAATATGTAGAGGTGGATGGAGAGATCCACGAAACCCTGTGTCAAGCATTCGAGGCGGTACAGATCAAAGAAAAATCTCCAGTTGAGGACATAGCTCATGAGATTTCAATGTCTTCTTTCAAAGAAGCTCGAGTTGTGGTAGAGTCTTGTTCGTCCCAAAGGTGGGGTCAAGTTCTCAGCATTCCCAATAAGCAAGAAAATTTTGGTTTGGGATACAACCCATCTTCCTCCTCTCAGAGTGCTCCAAAGTACAGGGGACCGGTGCAGTTTACCAGCAGTGGGGTCATCTTTGACAAAATCAATATCGTGGGAGAAGACGAAGGAGATAGTGATTGTGATATGGACGCGTGGATTCAGTCGTGTGTTCCTAGTCAAAGCTTATGAAACTGGACTATCAAGGAAGTCGTTCAAGTTACCTTTGAAGAGTAATATCTTTGTTTTGATTATGTGTGGTGCCGTGTTCCGCCCAAGGCGTAGTGGCTTTGCTTTGCAGGGCCTTACTTGTTTATGTTTGAACTCTTTTTATCATTAATCAAAGGCGTTTATGTGCATTCACATATTTTGATCCCTGTTTTTCTGTTTTTATTTTTGACAATAAAATGGCAATGTGTTTATGCTTGTTTACATATCATTTTAAGTATAAAACATCAATCATGCAGGTTGCACATCTCATATGCCGCCGATTCAAATTCGGCTATGACTCAGTATGATTTTGACAGTCCCATTTTTCAAGCTGAAGAAAGGATAGATGAAGAAGATGACCTTCCTGAAGAGCTTGCCAAACTATTGAGACAAGAAGAAAAAGTAATTTTGCCTCATCAAGAGGAAATTGAAGTTGTCAATCTGGGCACCAAAGAGGACAGAAAGGAGGTCAGAACTGGGGCTGCATTGGAGAATGATATCAAAAGAAGACTGATCGAAATGCTTCGTGAGTACAGAGACGTCTTTGCCTGGTCGTACAAAAATATGCCAGGACTGTATACAGACATAGTGGTGCACCGTCTACCTCTTCGAGAAGAATGTCCACCTGTAAAACAAAAGCTGAGAAGAACCATGCCTGATATGGCAGCCAAGATTAAGGAAGAGGTCCAAAAGCAATTGGATGTCGATTTTCTTGCTGTTACAAACTATCCTCCATGGGTTGCTAACATTGTTCCTATGCCTAAAAAGGATGGAAAGGTGAGGATGTGCGTCGATTACAGAGATTTTAACACAGCGAGCCCGAAAGATGATTTCCCACCCCCCATATTGATGTGCTAGTTGATAATACGACCCAATATTCTGTGTTTTCCTTCATGGATGGCTTCTCTAGGTACAACCAAATCAAGATGGCGCCAGAGGACATGGAGAAGACTACCTTTATCACGCCGTGGGTGACTTTTTTCTATAAAGTTATTCCTTTTGGATTGAAAAATGCAGGGGTAACTTAGCAGCGGGCGATGGTGACTCTCTTTCATGATATGATTCATCATAAGATCGAGGTATATGTTGATGACATGATTGCGAAGTCACAGACGGAGGAAGAGCATCTGGTTAATCTTTTGAAATTGTTTGAAAGGTTGAGAAAATTCAGATTCAGGTTGAATCCGAATAAGTGCACCATCGGAGTAAGGTTAGGAAAGCTATTGGGGTTTATCGTCAATGAAAAAGGAATTGAGGTAGATCCTTCAAAGATAAAAGCAATACAAGAAATGCCAGCGCCGAAAACAGAAAAAGAGATTCGTTGTTTTTTTGGGGAGATTGAACTACATCGCAAGGTTCATATCTCACCTTACAACCACCTGTGAACCAATATTCAAGCTGTTAAAGAAAGATCAGGCGGTTGTCTGGAACGAGAATTGCCAAAGGGCATTTGAAAAGATAAAAGAATACTTACAGGAGCCTCTGATACTGATGCCTCTAGTGGCAGGGAGACCTTTAATCATGTACTTGATGGTTCTTGAGAACTGCATGGGTTGTGTACTCGGTCAACACGATGAGACAGGTAGAAAAGAACATGCTATCTACTATTTGAGTAAGAAGTTCATAAAATGTGAGTTCAGGTACTCAATGCTAGAGAAAACATGTTGTGCACTTGTATGGGTAGCCAAGTGCCTAAGGTAGTATATGTTTAATCACACAACCATGTTGATTTCGAAGATGGATCCAATCAAGTACATGTTCGAAAAGCAGACACTTTCTGGAAGAATTGTGTTGTACCCCAAAATTTGACCAACCATTTCTTGTACTTGGCTTATGTTTTATTTCTTTTTTGCATTTCTGCATATCATAACATTTGTTGTTAAGGCATGAGATCAAGGTATTTCTATGGCTCAGGGTTCTCTTTTAGTGCAAGAGTCTAAACAACGAACATTAGGGGCTGCAACATTTATTTTTCCCAGCGATCGAGCGGTCGATTTTATTTTATTCAACAGGATAATTTTCAGCTCAAGAGACAACACCCAGGCTATCTCAGGTGTCGTTACAATTATAATATGCAAAGGCAAGTTTCAGAGGCTTAACGGGATTCAGAACGGGTAAAAGCGGGCAAATGTGTAAGAATCCCTCCAAAAGGCGCCAAAATTCAAAATTTCAAGGTGTTAACCGATTAACCAATATGGTTAACCGGTTAACTATAGAAAAATTTCCCCAGTAACGTGTGTTGCGGTGAGAATCATGATACCAAGCTATTGATTAACTTGAATCTTTAATTCTTAAATTCACAACCGAACTTTAATTTATCCAAAGGAAAGGTCTAAAGAAAGAAAGTACCTTTTGCGCGATGTAACAACAACCCTAAGAGATTCAGGAATCGGGGGTTGGTTATGCCTAGGGTAGGTATTTCACATCGTAAACATCTGTAGTACTCTACAAGAACCTTTTGTTTGTTTGTATGCTACGTTTGCTAAATGTTTGCTATGGATTGGGATTGGGTAAAAGATGTAGGTAAATACCTAAAGATAGTTTCTAAGTTTGCTCAGAAAGACATCGCGTCCTCTGCCTACGTATCCTAACTAGGATAGAATCAGAGCAATCGTAGTTCACCTCACTAGGGTTGAAGAACACTTGATTATGATCAAGGTTCCAAGGGGAGAACAAACATTACAATGCTTGTGTAGAGTTTAGGAAAACTCTCTAGTGCTAAGTTGAACACTCAAAGAAGGGAAGTAAGTAATCCTCTCCATGATTCTTACATAGAGTTAACAAACTCTATTTTAAGTTCTAATTGAAAGAGCACTCTGTTGCACCCCAAATTTGTCCTACCTTTACATGGGTTCTAGTGCCACTTTATTTCGAATGAATAAAATGATACAATTGGCAAGAGACCGTGTGTGAGGAGTTGTGAGTGTGAGAGGTCGAGAGTTCGAATCTCACCTTCTTCACTTTTTGTTTTTCTTTTATTTTTATTCTAGCTTTTGTATTTTTCATAAAAAAATAATAACAAAATAGTTTTTTTTATTATTTAATTATTATTTTCGTATTTTATTTAAATAATTTTTTAAAAAAATATTATTTTTTCACTTTTTTTCATATTATTCATAAAAACATCCAAAAATTATAAAATTAAAAATATTAGAAAAGATTTTATTCTTTTTATAATATTTTTAATGTTTAGTCAATAAATAGGGTTTTAAGTTTGTTTTAATTTGTTTTAGTTTTGACTAATTCTTTAAGTCGGGCTTTAAAGTGGGCATTAGGTTAGAGTTAACCCTAATTTGTTACCTATATAAACATGAGTTGCATTTGAGAAAAGGGGGAGAAGGAGACAAAAAGAAAAACGGCGGCCGTCAAGATCTGGAGGTTCAGAAGAGATTCGAAGCTCATCATCATCACCTCCATTTGAGAAAGAGGAAAAGAGATCCAAAGAAGTTCGTCCAGAACCGTTGCCGCCGGCGAAGAACAAGCGAAAGCATCACCAATCGGCAACTGAAATATTATACATAGATTCCGATTCATATTTATTTCAATTTATTTTGTTCCATGGATGTAATTTACGCGAGGCCATGGTCGCGGTTTTATTTTATCTTTCTTTTTTTGGGGATTTGTAATTTACGTGAGTGATCTTCGCGGCGCTTTCTTTACTTTCTGCATTTTAATTTCTGCCATATAATATATTGCCATGTTTGCATGTTTTACCGTTATTTTCCCTCCGAAGGAATTAGGTTTAGCCGTTTGACCGTCGAGTCAATAACCCTAATTTTTTACCATTTCAAACCCTAATAGTCTAGGTGTTCCGCCGTGGACGAAAACGCCCTTTACCCTAACTTTAGGTCAAAGAGTCACCGTACTCTGTTTAGGGTTTCCCGTCGTGGAATCCCTAATTTAACCCTAATTTCATTTAACAAATTCAACGTAGAAATAGGAGTTTTAAGACTCCATGTAAGCGTGTCCTTAAGATACGTTTATTCCCCATTGAAACCTTGACCACTGTCAAGAAGTTTCTAACCTCCCTTTCGAGGGGAACTACGATTACTCTGATTCCATTCCCTATCCAGGATACGTAGGCACAAGATGCGACGTCTTGTCGAGTAAACTTAGGTCTAACCCTTAGGTCTCTTTTAGGTCACTCTATCCCTTAGCTCAATATATACATCAAGCAGATAATAAAATAAAAAAAGCATACAATAAACAAAAGGTTCTTGTAGAGTACTACAGAAGTTTAGGGTGCTAATACCTTCCCTAAGCTTAATCAACCCCTTACCTAGGTCTCTCCCCGCATTGTGTTTACGATGCAAAAATAGGTTTTCCCTCTTTTGACCTTTTCCTTCGGATAAATCAAAGAGCGGTTTTGAACTAAAGATGTGATTTAAATTAATTAATAATTTGATATCATATTCCACCGCAACAGAAAATGGCGACTTCACTGGGGAAATCCTAATTTTTAAGGGTTACCCCTATTTTGTTTATTGTATGATATTTTATTAATTATTTTTATATATCATTGTACCTTGTGGGGATACCTGTTATTGTGAGATAAGTCCTAACCCGGACTTGAGTGACCTTATTATAGGAAGGTGAGATATTCGACGAGGCTTGCCGGGAGTGAGTCCCGACCAAGTCGACTCGAGAATCACCGCTCAATTGAGACCCTTTAAAAAATGGTTCGGTTGATCGAGTGTAGTCGTGAAAACTTTTACTATTTTCAATTGGAGTCTGTGATACTGGGGACCGTAGTACATTAACACCACCTTGGCCTTATATAAGACGTAGTGCGGGAACTATGTGGGAGTAGTCCTACAATAGTTGCTACGCGATACTACACTCAAAAGAGGTTCTCTTGAGAATATTATAGACCTCCGAGTCAGTTGGAAAGTTGATAATATCCGAAAGATGGATTGATGACTTTGGGTATCGCTTTAGAACCTTGTTCTGCAGGTACAACTATCCCCTAGTACATACCTTTTGGGAAGGGTAGACCTTAACTACATTCATTTTTCCTCTAACCTAGGACTTTGTTGTTTGTGTGTATTTGTGCATGACATTCATAAAACATCATTCCTAGTTTCAAGGAATTCAACCGTCCTTTGCGAATTCAAAAGTCCTACATTTCAAAGTTTAAAATTGTTTCCAACTTTCCTAAAAATGAAATGTTTGCAATCGACCGTTGAAGTTCTTGGAACTATTGCATTACATTAGCATCATGTCTTGCATGGCATCTGTCCCCGGGTTTCTCATGTCCAGTTGTCTTTATCTTCCAGTGTTTCGTTGAGTCGTCAAGCTGATTCCTCGACACAGATATCAGACTAGAGCTAACTATAGACGCCAAATGTCAGAACAAGAGGAACATAATGCGGAGGTCCGAATGGAGATTGATGAGTTGAAAGCAGGCATGACTAGGCTTACTGAGATGCTTCAAGTGTTGATTGCCAGAGGAGAGCCACCTCAGAGGACTGTCATTCAGGAAGTTTCAAGTGTTGATCCACCTCTTGTTTCATTGCCACCCTCTACTTGGCCTGAGTTTGGTTTACCTCCTAACTACTCTCCAACTGTTGCATCTGCTGTTATGGTTGGTCATGCTGTCAGACCGGTTTTTCAAGCTCCTGTCCTTATCGAGGCCCAACCTGTGGTCCACACGGTTAACCAGACTGTCCAAGCTCCCTTTGAGAATCCTCCTTATGAGTACAATGCTGCCGGTAGGCAAAAGGGAGACCAGGAAGATTTTGTTGAGCCTGAGATCACTCGTGAACAATTTCAGATCATAAACAAGAGACTCCAAGCTGTCGAAGGTGCTGATTTCTTCAACGTTGATGCCGATAATATGTGCCTAGTTTCTGGTCTTGTTTTGCCTGCCAAGTTCAAGACTCCTGAGTTCGTGAAGTATCAAGGTCATTCATGTCCGAGAGCCCATCTAGTCATGTACTTCCGAAAGATGGCAGCTTACACCAACAATCAGAAATTGCTCATCCATTGCTTTTAGGATAGTTTGAGTGGTGCTTCTCTTAAATGGTATATGAACTTAGAGCATAACAGTGTCTACTGCTTCCAAGATCTCGTCAACGCTTTTATGAAGCAGTATAAATATAATTTGGACATGGCTCCCGATTGCCGTCAGCTTCAAAGTATGTCTCAGAAGGAAAAAGAGTCATCCAAGGAGTATGCTCAGCGTTGGAGGGAGTTAGCTTCCCAAGTCGAACCCCCTATAGCCGAGAAGGAACTGACAGGAATGTTCATGGATACTTTTTCTCCTTTCTATTGGGAAAAGATGATTGGGAGTGTCTCTTCAAGCTTTACAGATTTGTTGACTATTGGCCAAAGGTTAGAAGAAGGTTTGAAAAATGGGAAGGTATCCAAAGCTGCAGAATCTTCTAATGGTGCAAAGAAATCCTATGGGAATTTCCATAAGAGGAAGGAAGAGCAGACCAATGTTGTCATGACTGAATCAAGAAAGCCTCGCCAGGGATCTCAACCTGTTGTTTCTCCATAGCCAGCTCAGACCGCTCAACGTCCAGTTATTAAACAAGACTAGTCTCAAAATAGGAACCAATTTGATCTTATTCCCATGACTTACATAGAGCTATATCCGTACTTGGTTCAACGAGGGCTGATTACTACCAGGGCTTTACCACCTCCTAATCCTCTTCCAACTGGATTCAGCGCTAATTTCCAGTGCGTTTTTCATGAGGGTGCTTTAGGCCACGACTTGGAGCATTGTTTTGCACTGAAAGCCAGAGTGTATGAGTTAATGAGGGATGGAATACTTGATTTTGAAGATAATCCTCCAAATATCCAGAAAAATCTGTTGCCAACACATCAAAAGTGAAGCTTCGGGCTGACCCCAGAGGATGGCTCACTGATTTAATCATTAGGCTTTTGTTTCTCATTGTTTGTATTTTCCTTATTTTATTAGTTGTTTGCTTTCGAACTATGTTTGTACTTTTATATTAATGAACTGAGCATTGCAACTTTTGATTTAATTCATTTTATCTATTATTTTCATCTCTATGCTTTATCTTTCAAATATTTACTTTTGTCCGAATTTTTGGTATGCAAAGATTGGAGGGAGGATGACGAAAACGTTATACCCATAACTGTTGTCAGTATGCTTTCAATCAAACTTTGTTGATGATGTAAGGCATTGTTTCAATCCCCAAACACTGGAGAAATAAGGAAGTTATCCCCTTGTCACCCCCTTCGAGCTTAGAAGTTGGAGTTTCTTTCTTTACAAAAAAAACCGCAATTTTAACCTTGGGGCATGGGTAGTTCTCATTTAACTTGGTTGTGTGTTCATACAATACACCTTTTATACAAAGGTCGCGCTCACAATTTTCCTTCGCACACAACAAGTAAGTGTTGAAGATGTTTTTCAATCAGAAGTCGATGATGGTTCACCGTGATCATTAAGCTAGACAAACACTTCCTTTCAAAAAATCAAAAGAAAAGTCCGATAAGTCAAAACCTATGAAGGAGACTTATGCAAAATTGAGGCATCCCGTTGACTGTAATCTTCATAAGAAACAGTTCAGGAAAAAGTTAAGGATAATAAAAAGAGGAGATCTTTAAATTCTTATCATGAAAATCCTCAATGTCAAACAACCAAAGGCTATAGGGAAGTGGTGGCTGCCTTTTCATAGGTCCCTTGACTTTTGAACTATCATTGCTACCATCAGTTCAATTCCTAACCTATAGGAACCTGAATGCAAATATGAGTTAACTGAGCATAAGACTGGAGATCATCACGTAGATTGGGTGGGTACAAATAAACTTTGAGCCTTTATCCTTTGTTTCATAAACCGTGAACCAGGCCACGTTACAACCCTCAAAAGACCTAATTGAAACAAGGATATTTTGAAAGCATGCTACAACAAGGTTGCGTAAGCTGACTCCTAAAGATCTTTGTGAATCATTTATTTTGGCTGTATACATGTATTAAACTTTGAGCGTCCTGGACCGCCGCGTTCTAACCGATGACTCATTTATTTTTCATCTTTGAAAAATAATTTTGATTTCAAAACTTGCATGAACTTTGCATTACCATGTTTGTATGAATATTTTTGTTTGCAAACTGGCTTTCCTATAAGGAATTTTCAAACAATCGAGAAACTTGGTCAAGTGATCCTATCAGGGGCAAAGTCTTCTCAGATTTGGTTTATCCATGATATTTTCAAGACTCAGACTGGGGCAACCATCCGAGGGTACAGTAAAACAGTCATTTTCAAAATCAGACAAGCTGAAGCAATTATCAGTTCATCTGTAACGGACAATTTAATCTGGGGTAGTTTACTTGAAAGATCTCCAAGCGACTTTCCATCCTTCCTACGAGGACCATCAACCTGATTACAATTTAGCAAGTGGCAGTGATCTCCGGGTTGAGGAATCAGTTTTCCAGTCTTGTCATCTTACCAGAAGAGTCGAGCCTTGTCGTCGACATCTGCATTTGCATTTGATCATATCTCATAACATTATTCATATACATATACATATCATACCTATGCATAACATGAGTGTTTCATCCTTATTTGCATTTCTCCCGAGGTCGTGTTTTATCTAGGTCTTACCTTGTGGTCGAAGTCCAACTTACTTGGCACCTACCAAACAACTTTGTGTCGTGTCCATCTGATGTTCTTCCAGATATGACGTTTTTCTTATCCGATGGTTTTCCGGATATGCCTGTTCCTTTTACGTCCAATACTATCCTCATATATTGTGTTTATACCTTTCATTCAAAGCCATCATTGGATGTCTGGTACCCTGATTTTAATGTCTCTTTCTGATGGTTTTCCAGATTGAGTCTCGTTGTTCTGATGTTCTTCCAGAACTTCGTTGCTACGTGTCTGATGGTTTTCCAGATATTTTCCCTTGATTATGATGGTTTTCTAGAATCTATGCGATGGTTTTCTGAATATGTTTCTCTTTCTGATGGTTTTCTAGATTGAGTATCTTTTATCTGATGGTTTCCCAGATATTTTCCTTTGATTCTGATGGTTTTCCAGGATCTATCCGATGGTTTTCCGGATCTGTTTCTCTTTCTGACGGTTTTCCAGATGGAGTATCTCTTATCTGATGGTTTTCCAGATATTTTTTTTACGATTCTGACGGTTTTCCAAAATCTTTCCGATGGTTTTCCGGATAAATTCCTCCTTCTGATGGTTTTCCAGATCGAGTCTTTGTTCTGATGTTCTTCCAGAACTCTATCTGACGATTTTCCAAATACCCCTGTGATTCTGATGGTTTTCCATAATCTTATCCGATGGTTTTCCGGACCTGTTCTCTTTCTGAGGTTTTTCTAGACTGAGTTTTTGTTCTGACGTTCTTCTAGAACCCCTTTGTTGATTATTTGATGTTCTTCCCGATAGGTCTTCAAAACTTGCCCCGTATATTTATTGCTTTCCTAAATGTTTCGGAGTTACCTTCAGAAACTTGTCTTCATCTTATGCTCCTATAGGTGTCGTCCTTTTGTTTCTGGATATAGCCCAGGGTTTATTCGATGTTTTTCCGAGTATCTCTGGTATGTTTTAGAGTTCATTTGATGTTCTTCCGGATGTCCCTGAAATTTGTTTCTTTGACCCCGAGGTTATTCGATGGTTTTTCCGAGTATCTCTGGTGTTTGTTTCTCTCTGTATAATTTCCGATGATTCCTGAAGATCCTGCTCGATCTCTTCGTTTAAAGGAATGACCCGGAAATTCCAGCACTTGTCGTTTACCTGATCCTACCGCCGTGTGGATCCCGTGTTACCGTTTGTTCTAAAGTGACAATTGTCGCACTATTCCACTAGTGCGTCGTATTCCCCCAGTGTAGTTACTCGTCGCGTCTGTCCCCTATGACGTCGTGTCGGCTGCATCCTTGCATTCATCATTCCATCGTACGTATCATATTAGATTCATGGCATTGTCAGCATTATAGTTCGTGTTATTTTGTCCATATCATTGCATATCACTGCATCTAGGGGCCAAATTTTCGGTTATCTGTATTTAAATCCCTTTCACCGCAATTTCTCGAGTCTCCGCTGCTCAAATCATCCGGTGAAGCTATTTAAATAGGGGCATCTGTTGCACCCAAAATTTGTCCTACCTTTACATGGGTTCTAGTGCCACTTTATTTCGAATGAATAAAATGGCACAATTGGCAAGAGACTGTGTGTGTGGAGTTGTGAGTGTGAGAGGTCGAGAGTTCGAATCCCACCTTTTTCACTTTTTGTTTTTCTTTTATTTTTATTCTAGCTTTTCAATTTTTCATAAAAAAAAATAATAACAAAATAGTTTTTTTATTATTTAATTATTATTTTCGTATTTTATTTAAATTATTTTTTAAAAAAATATTATTTTTTCACTTTTTTTCATATTACTCATAAAAACATCCAAAAATTATAAAATTAAAAATATTAGAAAAGATTTTATTCTTTTTATAAATTTTTAATGTTTAGTAAATAAATAGGGTTTTAAGTTTGTTTTAATTTGTTTTAGTTTTGACTAATTCTTTAAGTTGGGCTTTAAAGTGGGCATTAGGTTAGAGTTAACCCTAATTTGTTACCTATATAAACATGAGTTGCATTTGAGAAAAGGGGGAGAAGGAGACAAAAAGAAAAACGGCGGCCGTCAAGATCTGGAGGTTCAGAAGAGATTCGAAGCTCATCATCATCACCTCCATTTGAGAAAGAGGAAAAGAGATCCAAAGAAGTTCGTCCAGAACCGTTGCCGCCGGCGAAGAACAAGTGAAAGCATCACCAACCGGCAACTGAAATATTATACATAGATTCCGATTCATATTTATTTCAATTTATTTTGTTCCATGGATGTAATTTACGCGAGGCCATGGTCGCGGTTTTATTTTATCTTTCTTTTTTTTGGGGATTTGTAATTTACGCGAGTGATCTTCGCGACGCTTTCTTTACTTTCTGCATTTTAATTTCTGCCATATAATATCTTGCCATCTTTGCATGTTTTACCGTTATTTTCCCTCCGAAGTAATTAGGTTTAGCCGTTTGACCGCCGAGTCAATAACCCTAATTTTTTACCATTTCAAACCCTAATAGTCTAGGTGTTCCGCCGTGGACGAAAACGCCCTTTACCCTAACTTTAGGTTAAAGAGTCACCGTACTCTCTTTAGGGTTTCCCGTCGTGGAATCCCTAATTTAACCCTAATTTCATTTAACAAATTCAACGTAGAAATAGGAGTTTTAAGACTCCACGTAAGCGTGTCCTTAAGATACGTTTATTCCCCATTGAAACCTTGACCACAGTCAAGAAGTTTCTAACCTCCCTTTCGAGGGGAACTACGATTACTCTGATTCCATTCCCTATCCAGGATACGTAGGCATAAGATGTGACGTCTTGCCGAGTAAACTTAGGTCTAACCCTTAGGTCTCTTTTAGGTCACTCTATCCCTTAGCTCAACATATACATCAAGCAGATAATAAAATAAAAAAAGCATACAATAACAAAAGGTTCCTGTAGAGTACTACAGAAGTTTAGGGTGCTAATACCTTCCCTAAGCTTAATCAACCCCTTACCTAGGTCTCTCCCCGCATTGTGTTTACGATGGAAAAATAGGTTTTCCCTCTTTTGACCTTTTCCTTCGGATAAATCAAAGAGCAGTTGTGAACTAAAGATGCGATTCAAATTAATTAATAATTTGATATCATATTCCACCGCAACACACTCCTATCAAGGGGTAGGCTTCTTAGTCTTAAGCAAAGTCCAATGGATATATTCTAACTTAACTAAGTGTATGGATGACTTAACAAAGTCAAGGGAGAGTAATGAGCTATCTATGATCCAAAGGTCAATAGAGAGACTTTTCCTTTGGAAGATAGAAGGGGAGGCAACTTGGATGAGAACTTAAGAATTCCATCACTTCGGGAAAACAAACTTAACAAAGCATAAACATTCAAACATGATGAATATGAGAGATATGGTTACAACCAAACAAGCAAGCATATTACAATAAGCAAGGATTTAATCAAGATAAATGGTTACAACCAAGAATTATGTTAACAAATGAGGAGGTAACAGTCATGCAAATAAGTCACAACCAAAAACAACATTATGCATTAATGACAATCAAGTACAAGCAAGCATGCAAGAAACATTACAACAGTTCAAGTTCAAAATTTTGTGAGGAAATCATATAAGTTCATGGTGACAACCAAGGAAGGCAAACCCTAACCTGTTATGATTCTAAGCACACATAAATCTCACAAGAAAGTTCAAGCATAGACAAGAAACAAGGTAAAAAACCCTTCAGATAAGCAACTTTCAAGTAGGCAAAAGGTATCATAAACATGAACATCTTTAAAATATTTTCTCATTAAGTGAAACTAGACAACATTATGAGCATTTTTGCAAAAAGAATGGATAAAAAATAATGAAGCATGAGAAAGTTATGAAGTTTTGAATTTTTTTTTGGGGGGGGGGGGGGGGGAATCATAAAAGAAAACAAGTGATAAAAAGAAGGAATGGTCAAGGCAGGTATTGAACCCACGCCCTCATGCTCACAAGCTCAAAACATAGCCACTCAGCCAACACACACGCATGTACAAACAGATGGAAATGAAGAAGAAAATAATCAATCATGGCAAACAAAATAAAATAGCAAAAAGTTGTCTCATTCAGGGATCGAACACAGGACAAGCATGAAACAAGGTATAACGCGCGCAGGTAACAACCACTGGGGTGGCAATACATCCATGTATTATCCCACCCCTAAAAATACACAAGCCTTGCAAAACAAATAAAACTGGGCCAAGCCTCAAGCAACAATGGTGAATGCGGATTGGATTCAAACTCTACCAAAACTTCATCAAATTTCACAAACTAAAATCCTAACACACTTGAAATTAAATGAGGATTACAATGGTGCCTTTGGTTTTTCAAAACAATACACATAAAGAGGAACCCGATGGTAGATGCAAAAAGGAAGTTTGAGATGCATAAGGGAAGTCATGGCATAAACTAAGCAGGTTCATTTCATGCAATCATCACACACAAACTCTAAACATGTCAATGATGGATTTCAGATTCAAAGGTCAATCAAAAACTGAAAATGGCATGTAAGTTGCAACTATAGATCACAAAACAGAAATGTTGTTGAAAAAAAAAGAACAAGTTATGATGTAGCATGCTATATGACTCCAATGATTCACACTTCAGTCAAGGCATGAACTTCAAACATAGGCTGCAAGGACTCACAAAGGGATTTGGATATCTCACAAGATTGACAAATCTTGAAACATGAAGCAATTCAATTAATCAACTCCTTCACACATCATCAAAGTTTTGACAGCAATACACGTATACATGACAAGCAGCATATGAAACATGATGCATTTTGTTTACAAACAGCAAGAAGCAATCGAGATAAGCAACATTTGAAAAAATGACATGGCAGTTGGACTTGGAGCAGAGAAGGTATGACATGAACATTCAAAGCATTGGTCAAGTAAATCTCAAAACAGGTTTCAAACATGGTCTACAAGGCATGGAAATCTTCATGGAAAGGTGCATACATGTTTAGCAAGAGGTCATACAAGCAACAATATGGTTATGAACAATCTTAATACAATGCCTAGACAAAACATGTCATTACTTCACAAAGGATGCAAACCTACTCTAGCATACAAATCTCATGTTGACAGCAAATGATGTGAAATGCACAAGATGATGTCAAGACATATTAGATACCACATTTTCATGTTAACAAACATAGGCCAAGCTTCAAGCAGAAGGTTCAACGCAAAACAGATATACACTTAGCATGGCAATCGCAAGCATTAAATTCAAAGTATGTATCTCATGGTGATTACAAGTATTAGACAGCAAGAAAGGTATTATGAATCAAAACAAGTTTCATGAATCATTCCAAAGTTTAAGTTTCAATAAGGTCACAACCTAACAGCAAACTAAAGCATACATGTCAATGCTAAAACAACCAACAATTTTCCTTTTCAAAACAGTTGATGCATAAAGAGGTCAAAGCATGAAACATGGTAGTCAAGTGCAAAACAGATAGCCATACATTGCAATCATGGTATATACAGATTTCACATAAAGATACAACAACAAGGCATTTGGTTTAAAAAAAATGGCATATGCACACAGCTGCCACAAAAATTGTCCTATGCTAGATTCAAGCAGCAAAAGATCAAATATATCAAGAATCAGGTTAGGCACAATCAAACGAGATGCTCAAAAGCAAACCAAACATTCTGACATGAACTAAAAGCATCAACAACAATATGTTCATGGAAACACCTCAGCACTCAAATCCAAATTTAAGCATAATAGTTGTGAACCAAAATCTCTTAGAGTTCAAACATGACATGAATAGAACATATAGGGACCCTAATCAAAAATTATCAACAAAAGATCAAAGTTGTGTGAGGCTGCAATAATACTTCCCAAGCTGTTTGCAGCAAAACCAAGGTAAAACAAACATGACTTATGATAACAATCCAACAAAAACTTATGACAGAAACTATCTCAACATTCGCAAGACATATACCAAGGCAACGACACATCCAAGGCAGTTACATGCTTAAAACAGTTGGCACAACACAAACTGGCAGATTTACATATGAACTACATTTTGCATTTAAACACCAACCATGGCAATCATGTTCATGACAGAAATGAAAGGGATAGTAGACCTCCAAGCAAGCTTATTGCAGTAAAGAATACCTTGAAAACACTCCAACTGCTGTCCAACCAATACTTTGATGAAAACAACTTTTCTTGCACTTGAAGAAAATGTGAAGAACTTGTGACAGGTCTCAAAATAAATGAGGATGAGGTTATTTTAAGTTATGGACAGTTGGTACATCATATATCAAAGGTGTATGGAGGGTTAGAATGATCAAAACAGGCCTAAACAGAGGTTTCTTTGATTTTGTGTGTGAGGTCAAACTTTGCTTGATTGAAAGTTGACTTTTGGGAAAATGGAGTTTTTGAGTGGTTTAAGAGTATGAAAACCTTCCACACATCATTTATGGATTGTGCAGATGGTTTATGAAGGACTGGAATGTGTGGAAATGGATTTGGGAAGCCAACTGCCCAAGGCAGATTTTGAAGAAAACTTGGAAATTTTCTTATGAAGCAAGCAAGAAAGGAATGAGAGTTATGGTTTTCTCTTGGTTTTAATAGTGCTCTGGTTTGTTAAGTAACATAGAGGGAGCCTCTATTTATAGGAAAAATGAAGGGTGAGGACAAATTTTGTTCAAGTGGTTTTCACATGGTGGTTTTGTTGAAAAACTAAACAAATCTATGTGTGCTTACTTTCTGCAGATGGTGCATGCTTCCAAGGGTTCTAAACCTCTAAAACCAGCTAATCTTGAGCTGTATGGAATTACGATAGAGATAGCAAGGATAGATTTTCCATGCTGCAACCCCAAATCATCTCTCTCCTCTTGTACCTTTGTACTTTCTTTCATTAAAGTAATAGATCTTGGCTAGAACTTTGTACTTGCTTGGATTCTCTTCTGAATTTGTCCAAATTGAACTCTAAAACATCTCATCAGAGGTCATTCCATGGTTAGAGATGAAGTGCATAGTTGGAAATCAATTCCATGTCGGGTTTTGGCAAGTTAACAAATTAGTGCACAAGCCCAACTTTCTCACTTCATAACTCTCAGCTCACAAAGGCTATGGAAGAGTTCTAGTACATTTTGGAAAGCCCTCATGTAGCTCTACAACTTTCATGTTTTCATGAGTTTCAGATTCCCAAAGGAACTAGGTCAAAAGACCTCTCAAAGTTGCTGAAAAACATACCTAAAAAGGCCAATAACTTAGAAGCCTTTTGAAGCCTCGCAACTTCTTGAGTAGACTTTACCAAGCCATATGAACTCTATGGACCATGATCCCACCATTGGAACACCATTTAAATCAAAATTCAAACTATAGTTGACTTTTCCTGATTGAAAACCCTAATCGGGTATCCTGAACTGCATTGTTCTTGATCCTTGGGTGACAACCTCAAATTGGATTCACACTTGATCCAATGGATTATATTTGATGATGTGGAGACTTATTTCATGGAGAACCAATCCAATACGTTGATTGATTAGACTGTCGAAACCTCGATTTTCGGTTGTACGGACCCTGATTCCTGTATCTTAACAAAGACCAACTTGAAATATGTTAATGTTAGATAATCAAATGCATATGATCTTGAAATGATGATGAAAATATAAGGGGTCAAAATTTGGGGTGCAACAGTTGCCCCTATTTAAATATTTTCACTAGATGGCAATGAGAGATGACAATCCTCATAGAATCGTAGTGAAAGGTATTTAAATATAGCAGACCAACATTTTTTTCCCTTAGATCCGATGGTATGCAAAAGGACAAATGCGAATATGCCATGAATCTAAATGATGCTTTATGATGCTTGAATGCAAGACAAATGCAGACACACAAGCAAGAAATAGAAGAACGACAAGACAACAAGTAACCACTCACGGGGGACCCAACACACTGGGGGAAAGATCCGAGTCAGATCATAGCAGAACAAATCAAGCATGAATAAAGATGTTGTTCAAGGGAATCTTTCACACAGGGGACACAAATTCCAACAGGGAAGACAAAATCTTCACTGGGGAAAAGGAGACACACCGCTGGGGAAGAAGGCAATTCTCCACCGGGGAAACGAAAGAAAAGAGACGCAAACCTTACTGGTGATAACCAAGTGAGGAATTTCCTATAACAAAGAGTTCGAACGGGATTTTCAGGAAAAAACTAGAAACAAGACCAGACGCACCGGGGATGCTAGTATCCACTAGATCTTCGAGACTCGAATGGGGAAAATAACAACTTTGCTGGGAACATTGGTGATGACCAGAACAATCAATCGGTTTTGAATGGTCCTAGTTTCCACTTAGACTCACAGGGGGTGATGTTGACGACCAAAGTTAACAATAACTGGGAACTTCGAATAGCATTGATAGAATACAAGACTTCAGCCGGGGAAGTTGGTAACAACCAATTCACGGTACTAATAACGATTAACTTTCAAGCAATTCTAGTAACTACTGGACTTAGAAGGGACTGGTGATGAACAAATCAGGGTATACCAATAACAATTGGGTCAGGATAACGCTAGTAATTACTAGACTTAACTGGGAAGACTAGTAACAACCGAGTCAAAGGACACCAGTAACCATTGGATTTGGGTAATACCAATAAATACTGGATTTTCAAAGGGTTTGGTGACAACCAGATCACAGTAATGATAACAATCGGATTTAAGCGATGCCAATAACTATTGGACTTAGGCCAACTGGTGACGAACAAATCATAGGTATACCAATAACAATTGGTTCTGACAATGCTAGTAACCACTAGATTGGACAAAGATTGGTAATGACCGAATCAAAAGGTACCAATAAAAATTGGATTTAAAGGTACTACTAGTAACTACTAGATTCAGAATGATTGGTAATACCCGAATTAAGGAGGTTCCAATAACAAATGGTTCCAGGCGATGCCAATAATTATTGGTCTTTTAGGGAACTTGGTAAAAACCATCTTAGATACCAATGACCATTGGTTTTAAAATGCAATACTAGTAACCACTAGATTTTAGCAAAGACTGGTCACAACTGAATCAAAGGGACTCCAATGACGATTGGTTGGCTTTTTATAACATAGTCAGTGACTACCGAGTTTGAAAGATAGTTGGTGACGACCAATCAGGGTACCAAATAACAATTGGTTTTAAACAAAGCTAGTGACTACTATATTTTCAAAGATTATCGGTGACAACCAAATAGGAGATAAATATTAGTAACAACTATCCATCACAATTAGCTTCCAAGAGAAGGAATAACAATCCCAGGATTACTGGTAACATTGGGGTATCAACCTTAAAGCGAAATCTGCGACAACGGATAAAAGATAGAGGTAACGACCAAAGGATCTCAAAGGCAACAGCCAAACAAACAGAAACCAAGACCACATGCAAACAAATGCGTATGCTGATATGATGTTGTATGTAAAATGCAGACCGACCCACAAGGGAAAAGGAAAAAACAAGGAAAACAAAGAGAGAGCCCGTCACGCTGAGTCCCAATTGCTTTAAGTTAGGCGGCACTTTCCTTTAGTGTAGATAACAATCTTCCAAGATAGACCATATCCTCGTAATCCTGCAGAGGAGAAGTCCTGGCTTAAGAGTGGGAATTGCCGTCGGACGCATCTAGTTTGGTAAGAGGTGACAGCAAACTTTCACGGCTTGAGAACTGTGTAATATTGTCGGATTACCTCTAGAGTTCTTCAATCGTTTTGTCAAATTGTTTTTTCTTGAAAACAAAAATTTAAGTTTTTCAAAACACTTTGCTTTTCGAAAAAATCCTTATTAACAAATAAGCGAAATTGCATAACAAAAACAGAAGATCATAACAATGATTGGCCAAAATCTGATTTCATTGATAGACAAGAACTTTACAAAGGGAAAAGCCTTGGGAACTTTATACATTTGGAAAAAAAATGGCAAACAGAAAAGGTTACAGAATCCCATAATAATTCGATCCTTCTAACTATCAGTTCATTTGCTTTGCTGCTTCTGACGAGAACGACAGACGTTGACATTTCTTCTAACACCCTGCATAAGACTTTGCCCCGACATTTGTCAGCTTTTAATCTTTGGACTTCCGTCTTGCTGAAGCATTTGAATCACCTTTATAGGTTTAGGCATAATACTTTCTTACTACATCTGAGTTGATAGGGTACTTGAGTTGTTCGCCATCCATGGTCTCAAGAATTAGAGATCCTCCGGAGAAGACGGTTTTTACAACGAAAGGGCCATCGTAATTGGGCATCCACTTTCCGCGCATATCCTTTTGAGTTGGTAGGATTTTTCTAAGCACAAGCTCTCCTTCCTGATACTCTTTGGGACAAACCTTCTTGTCGAATGCTCTTATCATCATTTGTTGATAGATCTGGCTATGACACATGGCCGTCATTCTTTTCTCATCAATGAGGTTAAACGAGTCAAACCTTCATTTTATCCATTCGTTTTCCTCAAGCTTGGCTTCCATTAAGATCTTTAGAGAAGGTATTTTGACCTCGATGGGCAGCACGACGTCCGTCCCATACACTAAGGAAAAAGTAGTTGCCCCTTTTGAGGTTCACACTGATGTTTGGTATCCATGTAGAGCGAATGGTAATACCTCGTGCCAGTCCTTGTAGGTTATGACCATCTTCTGTACTATTTTCTTGATACTTTTGTTTGCAGCTTCGACTGGGCCATTCATCTTGGGTCTGTAAGGAGACGAGTTGTGATGCTTGGTCTTGAAGTCGTCACGAAGTTCCTTCATCGTTTTGTTGTTCAAATTCAACCCATTGTCGGTGATGATCTGGTTAGGAATACCATATCGACAGATGATTTCATTTTTGATGAAGCGGGCAATCACTTGTTTCGTCACGATCGCATACGATGTTGCCTCTACCCATTTGGTGAAGTAATCAATTGTAACAAGGATGAAGCGATGACCGTTGGAAGCTTTTTCCACATCACATTGAGAGGATGTGGAGGAACATGCACTTTGTCAGCATAGACTTGGCACTTATAGCATCTTCGAGCGAAGAGGATGTAGTGCGTCTCTAGAGTTAACCAAAATTAACCAGCTCTTAAGATCTTTTTAGCCATTGCGTGGCCATTGGCATGAGTACCGAATGTTCCTTCATGCACTTCAGTCATTATAAGACTTGCTTCTTTTTCATTGACACATCGAAGTAAAACCATGTCTTGGTTTCTCTTGTACAAGGTGCCATTGCTGATGAAGAACTTAGCCGACAATCTTCGTGTGGCACTTTTGTTGATTCTGGATGTGTCAGCTGGATATTCCTGATTTTGAAGAAAGTTCTTGATGTCGTGGAACCATGGTTTCTCATCAAATTCTTCATCTATTGTCATAACATATGCGGGCACTATCCTTCTTTCAATCCAAATCAGAGGCACCTCGTTAACAAACTGGACCTTCCACATTAATGCCATCATGGCTAATGCATCGGCGATGTAATTCTACACTCTTGGTACATGCTTGAAGGTAATCTCGTCAAAATACTCGGCCATCTCCAGGATATGAGTTTTATAAGGGATCAACTTTTCATCTCTCGTTTCCCATTCTTCTTTGAGCTGATAGATCACTAAAGCAGAATCACCGATTACTTCCAAGATTTTGATGCGAAGATCAATGGCAGCTTCCAATCCTAAGATGCAGGCTTCCTACTCGGCTATGTTATTCGTACACGAGAAACAAAGTCGGGGTGTGACAGCAGTATACCCTCCGGTTGGATTTTTCAAAACAGCTCCAACACCATGTCCGTTTTTGTTTGACGCTCCATCGAACATCATTTCCCACCGAGATCCAGGCTCAGGACCTTCTTCAAGACCAAGTTCTGGTTTCGTGCGCTGAATGTACATTACATCTTCATCAGGGAACTCAAACATGAGTGCTTGATAATCCTCCATAAGATGCTCGGCGAGGTGTTCTAACAAGACACTTCCTTTGATAGATTTATGAGCAACATACTGGATATCATACTCTGATAAGAGCATATGCCATCTGGCTAATCTTCCCGTTTGAGCTGGTTTTTCAAAGATGTACTTGATAGGGTCCATCTTAGAAATCAACATTGTGGTGTGACAGATCATGTACTGTCTTAGGCGCTTGGCGGCCCATGCCATAGCACAACAGGCTTTCTCTAGGGGAGAGTAACGACTCTTGCAATCGGTGAACTTCTTGATTAGATAGTAGATTGCGTGTTCTTTCTTTCCTGACTCATCATTTTGGCCTAAGACACAACCCATCAAATCTTCTAGTACGATCATATACATGAATAATGGCCTTCCAGGCACCGGAGGAATCAACATCGGAGGTTCTTGTAAATACTGCTTGATTTTCTCAAATGCTGA
The DNA here is from genome assembly GCA_963859935.3 of Lathyrus sativus. NCBI lineage: Eukaryota > Viridiplantae > Streptophyta > Magnoliopsida > Fabales > Fabaceae > Lathyrus > Lathyrus sativus. The sequence goes on along the minus strand of OZ012735.1, from coordinate 236,331,042 downwards.
CTGGCAGTTTTCGTTCCATATCACCGTCTGATCTTTTCGTAACAACTTGAAGATCGGCGTGCAAGTAGGAGTTAGATTGGAGATGAACCTAGAGATGTAGTTCAAACGTCCAAGGAAACCTCTGACCTGTTTCTCTGTTTTAGGAGCAGGCATCTCTTGGATTGCTCTAACCTTGCCAGGATCTACTTCAATTCCGCGTTGACTAACGATGAAGCCGAGTAATTTTCCTGAGCGAACCCCGAAGGTGCATTTTGCTGGGTTTAACCTTAGTTGATACTTTCGGAGTCTCTCAAATAGCTTCAATAGATGATCCAAATGGTCTCCTTCACTTTGAGACTTCGCGATCATGTCATCCACATAGACTTCAATTTCTTTGTGCATCATATTATGGAAAAGTGTGACCATGGCCCTCTGATATGTTGCCCCTGCATTCTTCAAACCGAAAGGCATGACTTTATAACAATAGGTGCCCCAGGGTGTGATGAAGGTTGTTTTCTCCATGTCGGTCGAGTCCATCTTTATCTGATTATAACCAGAAAATCCATCCATGAATGAGAACACTATGAAACTAGCTGTGTTGTCCACCAAAGTGTCGATATGTGGTAGAGGGAAATCGTCCTTCGGACTTGCTTTGTTTAGATCCCTGTAGTCGACGCACATTCTGACTTTGCCATCTTTCTTTGAGATTGACACGATGTTTGCCACCCACTCTAGATATTTGGATACCGCTAAAAAGCCCACATCAATCTGTTTCTTGACCTCATCTCTGATCTTAAGAGCCATGTCTGGTCTTGATCTGTGAAGTTTTTGTTTAATCGGAGGACACTCTGGCTTCAGGGGGAGCTTGTGCATAACAATGTCGGTATCCAACCCTGGCATGTCTTGAGAAGACCAAGAGAATATGTCGACGTAATCTCTGAGGAGTGCTATCAGCCTACTTTTGACCTCTGGCCCCAATGATGCCCCAATCTTGACTTCTCTTTTTTCTTCTTCAGTCCCCAAGTTGATGACCTCAATCTGCTCTTTGTACGGCTGGAGATAAACATCTCTGTATTCAGTCATCCTCTTCAACTCTTTTGGGACTTCTAATTCTTCATCACTCTCTTCTTCGGCTTGGAAGAGAGATGAACCGCTAGTAGAAGGAACTGAAGGATCACGGGATTCTATGGGTAATGGAGGTGTTCTGCATATTTTATTTTTGGGAATAATTAGACACACACACACAGACATGCAGATGAAGGGTTGCTCTTACTTTTTTTCAAAAAAGTTGTCATTTTTCCTTTTAACAAAAAGAGTGAAAATGATAAGCAATAAATAACAAGAGTTTTAACAAAAACATTTTTCATTCATAGATTTTCAAATCACAAAGTGGCCCATACAAAATAATTCGCAGGCCTTTGGGCAAGACCAGGAACTTTTAAAGATAACACAAAGCTAACAAGCAAAATGAATTACTCTAAAGGTAAAAAGACAAGAATTTCCACAGCCTCCCAGTTGTGTAAAACTGCTCCTCCCCGAGTTATCAGATGATCTAGATCACAATCCTCATCCTCAGCAATGATAGTGTTGATTTGTATTCTGCCACTGGTAAATATTTCTTTCAAAGACTTCTTCCTCATGATTCTTTCTTCTGGCTCTCCTTCTAGAGTTGGTTTGTAACCCAACCCTTGTCGATCGTTCTTCGCCCGAGCGTTGACTTCAATGATCTCCTCCCATCCCAACGGGATTCCAGCTTTTAGCGCAACTTTGACACTTTGAACAGATGTGAAGGATGGACCGCGAGTTATGTCAGACTCGTCTACCAGAACCGCGTGGGCTATCTCTAGCGCTTGAAAGGCTGTTTCGAGGGAATCTTCGTCCGCTTCGATGTATCGAAATGAGGATAGGTTGCTCACCATCAGATCCTCTTCTCCGCGAACGGTGACCAACTGATCATCAACAACAAATTTCATCTTTTGATGGAGGGTAAAAGTTACAGCGCCCACTGCATGTATCCATGGTCTCCCCAGCAGACAGCTATATACCGGATTGATGTCCATCACTTGAAAGGTGACTTCAAAGATCTGTGGTCCTATCGTTATAGGAAGATCAACCTCCACTATTACAGCTCTTCTGGACCCATCAAATGCCTTCACCACGAGATATGTTGGCCTCATATTAGCACCTTGGTAAGCAAGTTTGGCTAGTGTTCTCTTCAGTATCACATTGAGTGCGGATCCTGTATCAACAAGCACCCTGGACAATGTATCCTCTTCGCATTTAATTGACACGTGGAGAGCACGATTTTGCTTGCATTTTTCAGCTGTTAGATCATTGTCATCAAAGCTTAGAGTGTTGCAGGTCGTGATATTCGCAACAATGGAGTCGAACTGCCCCACTGTAATGTCCTTGGTCACATGGGCTTGCGTTAGGATCTTTAGCAAAGCCTGACGATGCGTTGGGAGCTCAGGAGTAATGACATGACTGAGATCTTAGATGGCGTATGGTTCAGTTAATCTACCACCCGGTAATCACTTCGTCGGATGATCCGCAAAAATTCTTCTTCATCATTTTTTAGGCTCTCTTTTCCTTTGACAAAAGGTTCCTTAGTGACAACTTCCTCTGGAATAGATTTGTGAGGAGCAGCAGCTTTTTGAATGGAAACTACTGGCGGAGGATATGCATTATTTGCTCGTGATTAGTACACGCGACCACTCCGGGTCATTTTACTCCCACCGGCGATATTGGCTACATTTGCTGGCTTTCTTTCTTTGAAAATTACTTCACACCATGAATGATCTTGTCTTGGTGTTATGACCCTTGGGTGAGGTTTAGATCCTCCCCTTGGTTTAAATCTGGCTTGACTTCTCCCAAGTTTTGGGGGTGCGTCGTCACGGAACACTGGCCGGACACTTTTGTTGTTGTTGTTGTTGCTGAAAACGGGCCTTTTTCTATGCTCTTCAGGCATATTGAACACAGGTTCAATGACCGCCACATCTTCCTTTTTCTTTCTGCTAGAGATCTTTATCATTCCTTGTTCCAACATTCCTCGAATATCCTTTTATACAAGGTCACAACCTTGCGGGTTCAGCATGCATTGTTCGCAATCTTCATGAGAAGTTTTAAGTGTCTATGCTTGAGCAAGACGCTTGTGTAGTTCCACCAACGACACTTTGATTTCGTCAATGGTAGTAACAGTCTTAGCTTCAGACCCCTCCCCTTCTTCAGTAATAGCATTCACTCCACCATGATTCGGTAGAGGGTTGTTCTTTACGTTCAGATGGTTGTCTTCAAAAGTCAGAATCCTTTTTTCGATTAACTCTCGAACGAGGTGCTGGAGCGCGAAGCATCCTTCAAGTTCATGGCCTGGAGTGTTCTCATGGAATAAACAGCGAGCATTAGCGTTGTAGTAGAATGGAAGTGGATTAGGTGGAGCACCTAATTTTCTTGTCTTGACAAACCCTCTTTCTATCAGCATTGGGAATAGATCAGCGTAACTCATTGGGATAGGCTGTATCTTTGGCCGATTCGCCTGGTAGTTTGCCCTTGGAGCCCTATTTTGAGGCTGCTGGCACTGTTGTTGATGATACTGTTGTTGATTACTGGATGCCCCATGATGAGGACCCTGCTGCGATGACTGTTGAAAAACAGGGGTCACAGTTGCTATGTATGATGGTGGATGATGTTGCCGGTGATGGTTCCTGGAACTTTGCGCCTTCTTTCCATACGTTACAACACTTACATCCCCCTCCTTCTTTTTATGGAAGTTGTTGGTCGGCTTCTTTGTAGCACTGGTGCTTGATTTGGTATTTGGAGTAGTCACTTTCCCACTTTTTAAACCAACCTAAACCTTGACTTCCACCGCTATGATGTCAGAGAAGTTGGTCGTGACACTGCTGATTAGTTGCTCATAGAATTCTGGTCTGACCGTATCTACGAACCAGTCTGCCAATTCCTTTTCAGTAAGGGGTGGCTCCACCTGAGCAGCAGTCCCGTGCCATCTTTGCGCATATTCTTTGAAGGTTTCAGTGCTCTTTTGTGTCATGCTTAGGAGCTGACGGCAGTCTAGAGCTAGATCCATGTTGTATTTATATTGTTGAATGAAGGCATCTGAAAGATCTTGAAAACCATGGATCTTTGCTTGATCTAGGCTTAAATACCATTTAGCTGATGCTCCTTTAAGACTATCTTGAAAGCAGTGCACCAGTAGTTTGTCGTTTTCAATATGCGGAGCCATCCACCTACAATACATGATCAGGTGTACCTTGGGACAAGTGGTTCCCTCGTATTTTTCAAACACGGGCATCTTGAATTTTTAGGGGAATACTAAACCGGACACCAGACACATGTCTTCGGCATCTGATCCGAAAACATTGCTTCCTTCGATGGCTCTCATCCTTTTAGCCATGATGTCCATTTCCACTCTCAGCTTCTCGTGCTTCTCATCTTCTGCTTCAGAGCCATATGGTACATCAAATATCGGTTGATGGTTGAACATAGGTCGGACCTGAGTTAGTCCCCCTGCTTGAGTAAAAATAGGATTTGTTGCCATTGGACCAACTTGCGGTTGGAAGCTGGTTGATTGAAGATTGTTGATTGGAGGTAAGAAGTCCATGGATATGCCGAATGGGAATTCGATCGTCACGACTGGAGCGATGGGAAGACTCGTTGCTGTTGTTACGACTTCAGAAACTACGGTAGCCTATGTATCTATCTTTGCGTTAATCATATTGAGGACCTCAATGATATGACTGACGTTGTCTTTGATCCCCTCGATGTCGTTGTCGAGCTGGTCGATTCTTTGGTCGTTATCCGCCATTCTGCGTTGAGCTTGGGCCCGGGTATTGTACTTGTGTGAATTCAGCGTGAACTTCCTCCCTCTTCTCTCTGACATAAGAACAAAGGATGAGCTGCGGAACTCAAATGCAAGACCAATGCAGGATGAGATGGGAATGCAAATGCAAATGTAAATGCACAAACCATTCAAGGAAAAACAAATTTTGTTTACAAACAAAAAAGTTGGAACAACATGTAACGACATGCTTTAAAAAGCATTTTTCATTGATAATTTGAAGTCTATTACAATAGATGGCCCTTGCTAAAAAGCAAGACCTTTCTTACAACAAGAAGCGAAAGTAAATGCAACATAGGATTACAATCCTTTTTAGGAAAAGCAGGAAATGGTGAAACAATGATCATTCTAACAAGATGATCCTTCTCCTTCTTGGTTTTCAACGCGAACTCGATCCTGGCGGATGATCTCCCATAGGTCTTCATTTTCACGCCGTGCTTTGATCAGAGCGTACTTCAGCTCTTCCCTAGTCACGGGGACCTCTGGCTCCATCGTTATCTCGTGATCACGAGTGTAGAAAATGGTCAAAGATATTTCCTTCGACCAAAGCAAGTAAGCTCTGGTAGTTAAACAACTTATGTTCTCCAATGCAGTTATACCCTGGAGGTGAGGATCATTCTGAGCATAGTGGGTGCGGGCTTCCAACTCCTGGTTGCAATCGGTTTCGCAGAAGCAAAGTCTTAGCAGCTCCAGCTCGGGCTCCGGCCCGGTTGAATACCCATACTGACACTGAGCGAGAATGGGGTTGTAAGTGATGACTCATTTGGTCCTGATGAGAGGTACATTGGGGAAGTCTCCATAATTGGGAATCAGAGCTAGATTTTCAAGGCTGGGGTCATACCAGGTGACATCGTAGTGCTTGAGAGTGACGAGCTTGGAAATCCATGCACTCTTGCTATAAAGCCTCCAAAGGACGTGAGTCTTGGGCAAATGGGAGGTAAACCATCTGTCGAGCAATGCGAGGCAGCATGAAAACTGTCCGAGATCATATAAGGTGTAGCGGTGGATGACCGCATATGTATCTGCCAATATCTCATTCACTGGATTTTTGATGATGAAGAGACGGATTGCCTCCTCGCTGATGAAATCGTGATGACTTGGGAAGAGGTACAAGCCGTATACCAGAAAGGATAAATGGCTTCGAAAATCCCCAGGTTTCTATTTTCGTAATGGAATTCAACCATCTCCATTAGTGGTCCTGCTTCCATTCCGTAATATCCCCCATTTGCTCTCATAGGTGGTAAATCCTCTGGCCTGAGATGTAGGGCTTTGGCCAAATCTCTTATCTTCGGTTTTCCATAAGGAGCTTTGAAAGTCCACGAAATCTTCAAGTCAGTGTACTCCTCTATGGTTGGAAGCAGCTGAAAGTCTGGGAAGATGACACAGTGGTAGATTGGATCATAGAATTCAACAAGAGCCTGTAGCATGAACTCGTTGACTTGAGTACTTATCAATGGTAGGAAATCTCCATACTTGGAAATGAAGGTGGCGGGGTTCCTGACAAGGCTTGCCAGTATCCTAAGACGACCCAACTTCAAATCCGGGAAAGGAAGCATGCCTCGTCTTACCATGTTGTCGTCTGCAAAAGAAAAGTTTGCATTTCCTTGAATGGTTAGAAAAATGCAAAAATGCAATGCAAATGCGACTGGTTTTACAAAACTCAGAAGATCAATTTGTGTCAAACTCTCATTTCATTCATTATTGGTAAAAGATACCACCATTAAGGTACAATACAAGAAATTCAAATTACATCAAGAAACTAGGTTTTACAACCTAAACTAATGACTTCAAGCATGTGGCCTCTTCAGCTTCTTCAAGAATGCGTTCTCCATTACCAATTTGTCCACTACCCCTTTCCAAGCTCCAGAGGTAGGGGGATATTGGAGTATTCATGGTTGCTTTGGGCGGGCTTGATGCTAGAGAAAAATAAATTCTCCTTTGTTGTTTCTCCATCGATCACTCGTCGTTCGAGCCATTCTATCAAATCATCTTTTTCTTTTACTTCTTGGGCGAGCTTTGTCGTTTCGGAGAGAAGTGAGTGATATTTTCCTTCCCAAGTATCTCTTTCAAGCTGCGCTCTTGCAAGGAGCTCTTGGTATTCTTCCATTTTCTCAATGGGGATAACGGATGATGACGGTCTAATGACAATCAGTGCATCTTTTTCTGGAAGGTACGACATCTTCAAGTCTTTCGCTCTAGATTGGACCCATTGAGTAAATGGCTCCAAAGCTATGCAATTTCTCTTTCCCAAATCTGCTTTCATCTTCTTATGGATGTTCTCCCAAGTGTCGATGGTACTGTTTCTCATACTTTCGGTTACCTCTGTGTTGAGATAGAAGAAACCGGATAGAAGCAAGTTGTTGGGTTTATCTTTCATTGGAAAACCAAATTGTCGTCGAGCCAAGGCTGGATTATAGTTAATTCCTCCTCGTATTCCAATGAGTGGTATATTCGGGAAACTTCCACAATGGTCAAAATAGACTCCCTTTATCGTATGGGGGAACATACCAATGAATATCTACTTGAGTCAAAGAGATTATCCTTTGAGACCATCTCCATCCGTTGGGATTCTTTTTGAAAGCGTCAGTTGTTGGCAAATGATTTACAAACCACTTGTATGACATAGGTGCACAAAAAAGGAAAGCTCTTTTTCCTTGAAGTGTACGATGATGAATTGAATGGTACGCATCCCCTAACAAGGTAGGCACATGATTTCTGCTTAAAAATATGATGATGGAAGGGAAGTTGACGAACTCTTCTACTTCAGGAAACAACACTAGTCCATAGATTAACAAAGATAATACTGCTTCAAAGGCGTATATAGTCCCTTCTTTGGCAAGATAGGTAGCTTTCTTGATTAAGAACTCTGAATGAAAACCCACTACTCCTTTCTTGGTCGCACGATGAGCCTTGATCTCGGAAGCTTCAAGGTGAAAAGCATTTGCAATTTATTCTGGTGAAGGCATCTTCTCCAATCCACTATAAGGTTTTTGATCTTTCACAGGAACTCCCATGTAATAAGCATACTCCTCCAAAGTTGGCATTAACTGATAGTCGGGAAAGGTGAAACAATGATACAAAGGGTCGTAGAATTGAACCAAAGTATTGAGGATCCCTTCTTCCATTCTCATTCTGACAAGGCCTAGGATTTTTCCATATTTCTTTCCAAAGTCTTCTGATACCATAGTTCCTAATTTTCTCAACTCGGAAGTATCGAGTTTCCACTTTTTACCAAAATTGAGCCAACATGAGTCCATATTACAAGTCACTTTTTTCAAATTTCATGTCATAATAAGTCATGGTTCAAAACCTTGTACAAATGCATTATCAATCACCCAAATCAACATAATTCATTTTCTCACCCCTTAGTTGTCCATTTGCTGACCATGAATGAAAGAAAAAGCACCCAAGCCCGTGTGTGTACATGAGATGGAATTTTTGGCAAGATTTGAAAATCAAATGATTTAACCATCATGGTCCTGCATGGGACTCACTAAGCCCCCATATTTAAGCCAGAAATGAAACCCTTATGAGAGGGTTGTGATTTGCTACGTGAAAGGTGGGTTTTCATCTCAAAAATTCAAAAACTTCTCTCTCTTTGAATTGGAGTTTTCACTAGGTTTTTCTTCAAGAACTTCGAAATCTTCAAAAACCTTCATTACTTCCATATTCTTATTCAAAATCTAAGCTCATATTCTTATTCTACGTGAAATTTGCTTCGAAATGGTGCAGAGTGTTTTCATTTTTATGGTGGTTTGAAGTATGAGCTCTGGCGACCCTCCCGAAGAAGACGACCGGAGCCCTAGCTCCGGTGTCTGGCGGGGACGCTGATGTGGCTGGGAGAATTTCTTGACCAGGTGATGTTTCGCCCATGTGTGGCATTGACCTTGCTTACGTGGAGTTTGAATTTGGTGAGTTGGACTGCCCGTTTAATGAAACGATGCGTTTCATTGTGGGACTGAGTTCAGTTGCTTTAGGCCTTGATATCGTTGCTTTCCACACCTCTTCTTTTGGGAGCCCAATTGCGCATAACTTGACTCCAGTTCAATCCAGTCTTGTTGATACACCTCCCTTGCCATTTTAATTTCTTTTTATTTTCTCTTTTTTCTATTTCATTTTAAATCATTTAAAAATAGTTTTGAACTTTATAAAAATCCCAAAAAAATAGGTTTTTGACATTTTAGGATGTTGAGATAATTCTCCATTTTTTTATTTTATTTTTCAATTATTTTTGCTATTTTTAATTCATTTAATGATTGAAGGTGTTTTATGGTTTGTACATAGAATTAAAGTTTGATCATTGACCTTAATTCAACACCCCCTAGGACCAATTTTCCTCTCACACTTAGGTGTTTGATTGAGGATTATTTTAGGGCTAGTTTGAGGTCTTTATGATCATATTTCAATTATTTTTCATTGACTTTTTGTGGACCCTCGATGCTTGCTCGACAAGTTGAACACCTTGCATTGTTTGACCTAATTGATGGTGCTTTGAATTGACTTTTGCCATGAGCTTTTGCACACTGACTTGTCATTGTTTAAACCTGATTTGATTATTTTATTTGGATTTTATTCAAGTTTGTTCCTATTTTTAGTGAGTACTTCAAATTCAAAGTTGTTTTAATCAAGTGTATGCATACAATCCTTGACCTAGTTTTGGGATGTGATCTTGTGTGATCCCTTGAACACCTCTTAAGCCTTGTTAGCTTTTATTAACATGCTTGAGGTGCTTCCTTGCTTGTTTAGATGTAAATTGTACGTATACCGTGTGCCACAAGTTTCATTTGATCATGTCTTTCCACTTAAATTTGAAGTGTGAGATGTTTATATGGACTTTGGTCCTCTAATTGAACTTGATCATTCTTGTGTTTGATTTTCAATTTGACTTTGAATATGAGGTATACCACTTGATGTTCACTTCTGACCTTGATGGTTATGGACATGTTCTTTATGCCTTGGTGAATTTTGTGTCACTTTGATAATGCTATGAACATTTAAGCCTCTCTTGTTTTGTTTGGTTGCTTTGTTTTACTTGATCATGTGTAAGTGTTTGGTTGAGTTGATTATGATGTGGTTACTGCCCCACTGTCTTTCCTCCCTCACTTCCTTGAATGTGCTTTTTGGTGTTAGCACCTTTCTTCTTGTGATGATTGATGGTATTTGATTGTAGGAGCTTTCTTCTCTCATCTTTCTTGACTTATTTAAGTCTTCCATCTTTGTGAATTGTTTTGGTCTTGTTGCATTGTTCCATGTTTGCATTTGTGTTTGCATTTCATGTCTCTTTTTATCTTGCATAGACATGTTTAAGTCTTTCATTTCATTTTCATCTATGATTAATTATGTATTGTGTTTACTTGTGCTTGCTCACATGATCCCTTAGGATTCCTAGTCCCTCTATTTAAGATGGGAGTATGAGAGACATTAGGATTTCAATCCTTTTCATGATAACAATAGGTAGTATCCCTTTTCATCCCAACTTTAGGACAACTTTGCATGATAACATTAGGGTTTATAGTTCCCTTTAGAGTCTTGTTTCTTCTCTTCTCATCTCAAAACTCTTTCAAGACACCTAATAAAGGATAAAAAGTGTTGTACGCTACGAGCTTTAAATACATGAGGAATGATAAGTGAGGAGGTCTCTCTTCACATTATCTAGAGTGTATAGTGTATTCCCTTTGGGCGATATGCGACGCATTCGCTCTCATGTCATAATCTTTAGTGCAACGTGAGTTTCAAACTAACTCAATTCACTTCTTCTAAAAAACCCAAAAACCAAATTCAAACTTTTTCATCCTTCGGGATTATTTTCAAACCTCATTTTCACAAAGAGTTTCTGTTCTACGGCAAACAGACATCGTCCCTAACTGCTAGAATAGAGGTTTAACATTTCTCATAAAAAACACCAACCAGTGGTCTAGTTTTCCCGAACTACGTTTGCTCTGATTTCTCATACCAGATGAGGATACGTAGGCACAAGACAGCGATGTCTTGGCGAGCAACCTTCCCCCCATCACCCATAGTTTTTTGAACTACGTTGACTCTGAATTTCCCATTGCACGAGGGAATATGTAGGCATAGGACGACGATGTCCTATCGAGTATGTTCTTTCCGTTCACCCCCGTTTAGCAGTAGCTTTAGATAGTTTTCACCCATAGATTAGACAACAAGCATGGGTACCGTTGAGTACAACGGACATGAGGGGTACTCATACCTTCCCCTTGCGTAACCGACTCCCGAACCCAAGATTTGGTTGCGATGACCTTGTCTTTCCCGTTCTCTTAGGTGTCTTTCTCGGCGACTCTTCTGTCTGTTTGCCGGCCTCCTTTTCGCAGTTGCGATAGCTGGCGACTCTGCTGGCGACTCTGGTTCCATATGCGAGTCATTCATAGTGCTTTCTTGTTTTATGTTTGTGGAGGTGTATATTTGTGTGCATATGTGTTGTATTTTTACATTGTTGCATTTACATTTTATTTTCCGCACTTTATTATTATTATACTGTGGCTGTGCTGTTGGGGGGTTGTTCCATCGAGAGATAAGCCCAATACCCAGGGTTGAGTACACATATAGCATTAGTGTGGAAAGTAGTGAGGGCTTGCATGTTTGGCATGCAATATTCCTTATGAAATTCGCGTTCAGACGAGGTTTTCTTTGAAGACATTCTGTCCAGTATGTCTCAAACAATTGAAAGGATGTTGGATCTGAAAACTAACGACTCTGGAGACCGATCATTGGGAAGTCATTTCAGTGAGGCCTCCTTGTTTGACCATGATGCCAAACCAGAAATAGTGAACGTATCATCGTTTCTCGAGAGTCTGTGACATTGACGACCTGCATAGGATGTCGTACGTTATTAGAGATTAGGTTCATACCTGTGAGTGGAAGGGTTATGCAGGAAACTTGACCTTCAACCAACCCGGTTTTCTGGTTTTCTCGTTAGTGTAGACCTTTGATCCTTGGTATTATAGGGTTTCCAGTATCTCAGTGTTGATGTTCTGGTATTTTCTTGCCGAAGTGGAATTCTAGTTCAACTCATTCAGCTGCGCAGTAGTCTTGATCCCTTGTTTGCATCTGCATTTTCATCTGCATTTTAACATTTGCATGTATTTATGATTTCAGATGTTCATTTTCCCTTTGATTCTAGTAATCTGATCCACTGTCAATATGGAGCCTAGCTTGAAGAGGACTATTGTCTACAAGTTCCCGACGCTGGAGTTAGGACCTTTACTTGGTCTTATTTCAGTGGTTGATCAAGGTGTTATAGAAGACTTCAGGAAGGATTATGGGAAGATTTTGAGCTTTGTTCGGAAGACCTCAAGATATGAATTAGGAGGTATCCATATTCTGCTGCAGTTCTACGATCCTCGGTTGTGTTCCTTCACTTTCCCTGGATATGTCTTAGTCCCTACATTAAAGGAGTTTTCTCTGTTAGTGGGAGTTCCAATCTTGGAGCAGATGCCTTTCTATCACTCTGAAGAAGAACCTAACTTGACAAAGTTGGCCAATGCTCTACATTTGGGTATTTCTGAGGTAGATGGCAAAGTATTCTGGAGAAATGGAGTCTGTGGTTTTCCACTGTCATTCTTGGTAGGTAAAGCTCAACACATTTCTAAGGAAGGTTGTTGGGTGGTTTTCAACTCTATTATGGCCTTATGCATCTATGGCATAGTCATGTTTCCTAATATACCAGACTTCGTGGATATGGACTCTTTTCATATCTTCGCTTCTAGGAATCCTGTGCCGAATCTCTTGGGGGATGTATACCACTCCATACATTACAAGAATGAGAACAGAAGAGGGAAAAATGTCTCTTGTTGTGCGCCACTTCTCAACAGATGGTTTATGTGACATCTTCCTAAGCTTGGACCTTTTGTTGATACCTCAGACACAGTTGATTGGTCAGAGAGACTCATGGGTTTGACGTCGGAGAACATTGTTTGGTTTTACAGAGACCTTCTGTCGCTTGCGCGAAAATAAGGTGCCGGCACAACAGAAGAGTCGCCACCTTTCGTTATTTATCCCTCAGAACGGGAAAGGAAACGATCGGAAAAACCTAACGAAAAAGGGTAAGACAAGGTCGTCGCAACCATTGTCTGGGTTCGGGAGTCGGTTACGCAAGGGGAAGGTATTAGCACCCCTCACGTCCGTCGTACTCGACGGGATCCACGCTTGTTTTGATTACTGGACGGGTTGGTTTTATCTATCTACCTATCAAGGCTGGCTCAAACAGAAAAGAAAATGACTCGGCAAAGCGTCGCACTTTATGCCTACGTATTCTCATCAGAGAACGAGAAATCAGAGTCAACGTAGTTCGACCTACGACAGGTTATGGGGGAAGGTAGCTCGCCAATACATCAGTATCGTGCCTACGTACTCTCAACAGGCATGAGAGATCAGAGCTCACGTAGTTTGGGCCACTACGGTTTATTTCCTGTTTTTTACGAAAGAAGTATTTTTTATTGTGTTTGCAATTTCAATCGCACTAGAGACTATGACCTGAGAGTGAATGCGTCGCATGTCACCCAAAGGGTACCATACTAAACATCCAGACTGTGGAAAAGAAACTCTCCCACAATCCTTTCTCAGATAGCTTAAGGCTCGTAACGTACAAAAGAAATCATTCATGATTACTGTATTTTAAACTGTTTTGAGATGAGAAGAGAACAGGCCCAACTAGGAGGGAGACTATCAAGTCCTACTGTTTTCATGCCAAGGATTCATCCTATGGTTGAGGTTTAAACAGGGAACTCCTAGAAATTGTCATGCATAGCTTTCAACCTAAAGTTCTATCATCAATTCGTTATCAAAGGAAATGAGAGTCCTAAGGGATCATGTAAATGATACACCAAAACAGACAAAGCATCAGCTTAACAGTAAAATGCATGCAATGCAAGTGAGGGAGGAAATGTGTGTGGGGCTTCAGCCTCCACAAGCTCATCTCAACCTCAAGCCAGAATGGATAACAGTAATCATACTGAAATATAAACAACATGCTATCAAGCAAGAACAGTAAACTGCAATCATACAGAAGAAAATGAAATCAAAATGCCATCAGGCAAACACACCACATGGGCAAGGGAGCTGGGCTCTACCGAATACCCGCAAGAAAAGCCACACAGTAACAGTACAAGAAGAGGGAGCAACTCAACCTCTAGTGCAATCATGCTCCTAGATTCTACTTAGTCTGGATATGGACTTATTCTAATGCATCAAGCAAGTCAAACAAAACATGTCAATACAACAAAGAAAAAAGAAAAGAAAGCAGATCAACTCCTCTCTCAGCCTCAAGCTTCAGCTCTTCCAACAGCAACTCAGTCTTCAGACTTCCATCACTTTTGACCAATATCAATTTGCTTTTCCAGGTTTCAACCCTTCAACATAAGTTTCAACTTATCTTCTTCTTCAAGCTTCAGCTCCTTGATCAGTTCCACCTTCAGGCTTCCCCTAATAACCACAAGTATCAACTTGATCCCTTCAGGGTCTCCAGGTATCAAAGTAAGTATCAACTTCCTTTGTTCTTCAAGCTTCGGCTCTTCAGAATCAATCTCAATCGAATCCTCTTCCTAAGTATCAACTTAGTCTTCAAGCTCTCAAGCTCTCTTTGCTATACCAGTCTCAACTTGGTCTTCTCTTCCTGCAAGCTTCAGCTTCTTAGAGTAATCTTCAATCACTTAGAAGTATCAACTTCTTCCTTCAGTCTTTAAGCACCTTCAAGGGGTCTTCATCTTCACACTCTTCAATGAAGTCTTCATCTTCACCTTCAAGCTCAACATCTCTCAAGATAATCAAACCAGAGGAAATCACTTACTGGATAAGCTGGGGATATTGAACTGCTTATTGACCACCAAAGGTGACCTATAAGGGTTCAACATCAAAGGAATGGTTCCCTCAAAAGTTCTACTTCCTAGGTACCATCACTTATCCCTCCAAAGGAGAGAGGTGAATACCAGGGAAGGACTTTGAATCATAGGGAGGAATGGAGGTGAAAGATACCATCCATGCTTAAGAAAGAAGTTAACTAAGTCTAAACTCTTCCTAATCCCTAACCCAAGCTCCTCAATGCTACTCAATTCTCATACTATGCTCCTCAATGCTACTCCAAGCAATACCAAGCTCTCCAAGCCCACAAAGCAAAGCAAACAAAAATACAAGCCCACAAGGGCAACACAAACAATCATCACCTACAAAAATCATCCAAAAATAGTATACCACTATATTAAAACCTAATATAATTTCTAGGGGATCTTATATATCTACCCTTAATACCCTTATATGCCCCAATGTCTATCTTGACCTAGAAACCGAAAATTCTAGTGTTATTGTGGACCTATGTTAAGGATTAACCTAGTTCTATACAACCTAATGTCATCTAATCAAAACTACTCTAAAATTCATCACAAAATTATGGAATAAATCCAGGGGGGAGCTAAAGTCCTAACCTAACTATCCTAAAAAGAATGGCCTAAAAAGGTTAAGGGAACTACCTAAACAAAATTCTACAAAACCATGTATCAACATAAAAGAATTAAAAAGCTATTAAAAGAGAAAATATTCAAAAAATATTAAAAATTCATGAAATGCAAATATTTTTCTTTGATGATTTTCTAGACATGGATATGAAATGGGAGAAAAAATCCCCATGCAAAAATCATTAATTTCCTATTTATTATGATTTTTCAAAGATTAATAAAAAATGGAGAAAAAAGAAATAAAATATGACATGATGTGGTGTATTTAGTGACCAGATGCAGTTTAATTCATCAATGGGCTAAAAAGTGGGGATGCAGACAATAATATGTGCTAGGCCCAATTATCATCAGAAAAACAATTAATAAAAATGAAAAGAAAAAGAAAAAGGAGCGGTGCGAATAGAAATGATTTCCAGTTAATTTTCACAATGGGCCAGGATTGGGGGTGTGGGTAGTTGTTTCTTTACTAAAGCCCAAGAACTTCTTTTAATGAAACGGGGCGTTTCATCCTGGCTTCAGAATTCCCTCTTCGAACAAGATTAAATCCTGGCCCTCAGATCTCAGTCTCAGTCAATGGTCCTCTCACGATCCAACGCTTATGAACTCACCACTAACCTCCAGCTAGGGTTTGCAGCAACATTCCATGGAAGCAAAGCTCTATACACAAACTTCCCTCCATTCGTGCTCTCTCATTTCTTGCTCAAATTCAACAATTCGACACACTAACATGCTCCATTTTTCATGCTGATTACGACCATAGCCTTAGATTCTATTGAAACCTCCTCCAACATGAAACACGATTCAAGATTGAAATTATGGTCAATCCTCAACTTCAACCATTCTTGAATTTTCTTGCATCAGAATACTCACCAACTCACACTGAATGAAATTAGCTATCTAATTCATGTTATGTCTCATTATACCACGAGTTCTTGATCATCAAAGAAATGGTGTCCAATATTCAATCTTCATCAATTGATCCCTAACTCTCCAGAAATGATCACCTATGTGTCTCTAACCTTTCTACACTAATAAACTAACCTAGCAATGCATAAATTATGGTGTAGTGAAGAATTTGTAAACCTAGTATTTCTTGGTCAACAGATGGTGAAAACCTTCACTTCAAGCCTTGAAATTCTTCAGAAAGCTTCCTTGGATGATGATCTTGCTACTGTTTGCAAAAAATTTGAGGGAGAGTGCTTGAATCGCAGAATTCGATTCTGACTTGCTACCTTGAATATCCAATTGCCAATTCCTCAATTCACCATGGATTTGCTCTAAAATTGATCTGCACAGCTTCACTATCATCAATGGAGTGTGTTTAGATGGAAAGAATGAATGGAAATGGTTCAGAATAGGGAATTCACTTTCAACTTGCAATGGAGGCAATTGAAATGACCAACTCTCTCTTCTCTCAAATCTTACACCAACCTTGCATCTGAGCAAGTTCTACATGTTATATAGAGTGGTTTAGAATCATCTAGAACCATTTAGGACCATCCAATGAGAAATTGGAAATCTCATGTCATGACATTATGAATTCACTTCTCCTTATGTGCTATCTCATGCCATAGCCGTTGTAACCACCAATTCTGACTTGAAATTCTCCCCATATGAGATGTATGATATGTTGAGATGCATAACTAACTTGCTCATTGAGTTTTCTTAAGTTTTGCCTTGGTGCCTTAAGATGCAAGCAAGCAATTTCCAAAGCAGCCCCATGATCTAGGCCTCAAATCAAAATTGTGGCTGAACCATTGTTTTTAGAATGTCTTTTAGAGTCAAAATGACCTATTATATGACATGGTTTGGATGTGTAACTTGGGATTTCCAATTTCCAATTTCAACTTAATTAACTTATGCCTCCATTTTAGGTCATTTTTATCACTTTTTGATACAAGCCTTTTCAACATCTCATGACCTCCTTACTAGCCTTAAAACATCATTATAAGCAAGTTTGATGTTGAAGATTTTTCCATTTGAAGCTTGGAAATAGGAGATATGGCCTTATGCTTGAAATGACCTATAATATCCAAATGACCAAAATGCCCTTGACTTGTCAAAGCCATAACTTGAGTTCTACAAATCCTATCAAGGACTTCTAGTACTCTCTAGAAAGCTAAGAAGATGCTCTACAACATTCATGTTTACCAAGAATTCATAGGAATCATCCTACTAGGGCAAACGTTGGATGCAACTTGGGTGACTTTCAAGGACCCAGATTCACATACGTCAGATGACCTGTAATTTTTCAAAGTCATAACTTGAGTTCTACAAATCCTATCAAGGACTTATAGCACTCAAATTAAATCTAAGAACAAGCTCTACAAGATTCATGTTATGGGGAAGATGAGATGACAATCACATCTTGAGCTACACTGCCCTGAAGATAGGGATCAAACTAGGGGATTTTACACTGTCAAGCCTTAGAAACCCTAGCTTAAAACTTCTCAAACTCCTCAATCATGATGAGTTGGTCTAGGAATCATCCTTATAGCATCTCAATGCATCAATCCATGATCACATGGCTCTTGGATTAGGTCTCAACCCTCTCTAAATCATCAGTTGACCTAGGGTTGACCCAGTCAAACCCTAATTCCACCACTCATGGTTGAATCTTCTGAATTCTTGTGCAATGACCTCTCTAGGCTTCATGATGGATTTCAAGACATCTCATAAGCTCTCTCAAAGCTTCAAGTCCATCCTCATAGTTTCAGAATCATCTGAGGGGCTCCCACAACTCTCAAGTTATGAGACACACAACATTGGTTTCAACCAATCTCTCTGAGGATCTCTTGAGTTCTCTGACAAAGATATCAACCTTTGAACACTTGAATAACCTTCTTGGCTAACTTCAAAGTCTCATATAACTCTTGTTGGGTAATCATACCCCTTGATCTACTGCCCACATATCAATGAGAGGCAGATGATGAATGAGATGAACCACAAACTAGGTAAATAAATGTTGGTCAAATTTTAGGGTGCAACAGCTGCCCCTATTCAAACGGCTTGAACCTGACTGGGTGAGGCAGACGGCTCTCAGCCAATCGAGGTGCGAGACGGTTGAATACCGATAAACCCGGAAATTTGCCAACTGCTCAAGTACCCGGTACTCTACTTCGAACTGAAATAATAGCTGCACGGCAACTAGCTGGAGAATTGGTCACACGGTAACTGGTAATACATAGTCGATCATGCCATCAGGCATCACAATTCCTCGGGACTCTTCGGGTCAACCATCGGGTTGATCATGCCATCAGGCATCCAAGGAAACTGTCGGGCATCAGCCGGACTTCAACCATCAGGTTGATCATGCCATCAGGCATCCAAAGAACTTGTCGGGCATCAGCCGGACTTCAACCATCAGGTTGATCATGCCATCAGGCATTCAAAGAAATTGTCGGGCATCAGCCGAACTTCAACCATCAGGTTGATCATGCCATCGGGCATTCAAAGAAAACTGTCAGGCATCAGCCGGACTTCAACCATCAGGTTGATCATGCCATCAGGCATTCAAAGAAAACTGTCGGGCATCAGCCGGACTTCAACCATCAGGTTGATCATTCCATCAGGCATTCAAAGAAAACTGTCGGGCATCAGCCGGACTTCAACCATCAGGTTGATCATGCCATCAGGCACTCAAAGAAAACTGTCGGGCATCAGCCGGACTTCAACCATCAGGTTGATCTTGCCATCAGGCATTCAAAGAAGTTGTCAGGCATCAGCCGGACTTCAACCACCTGGTTGATCATGCCATCAGGCATTCAAAGAAAACTGTCGGGCATCAGCCGGACTTCAACCATCAGGTTGATCATGCCATCAGGCACTCAAAGAAAACTGTCGGGCATCAGCCGGACTTCAACCATCAGGTTGATCATGCCATCAGGCACTCCGCATTATTGTCGGGCATCAGTCGGACTTCATCAGCAAGTCGGGAATAGAATTCTTGGTCAATCATGAGCCAACTGGGAATATCCAAACCTCTGCCATCAGGCACTCCGCATCAGCTGAGAGAACTGCTTCATTAACACGGTCAGACTTCAATCATGGAGTCTTCAAGGGAGGTTTCAACTTCGCCGTTCGAAAACCTGCTGGGGATGTTGGAGAACTATCAAGTAACTCCGCTTCGGGGATCCATAAATCATTCTGGATGAATCAACTCTGATGAGAACTTCAAGAATCATCTTGGACAAATAACTCCGCCGGGGATTTCAAGAATCATCTTGAACCGATAACCATTCTGGAGATTTCAGGAATCATCCATGGCGAACACTCTGTTGGGGATTTCAGGAATCATCCTGGGCAACCTTTACTGGGGACTGCACTGGGGAACTTAAAAATCATCTTAAGAAAACGACCCTGCTGGGCAATTCAATAATCATCTTGAACCGAAGACTTCGCTGGGGACCTCAAGAATCATCTTGAGCAAGCGACTTCGTTGGTGAGGATGTCCGGAATCATCCTGAGCAATCAATTCTGCGGCGGAACACCTGCAAAACAAGAACGGTAACAACCTAGATCATGTTTATTATGCATATGCTTCGGCAATGGCACAATGCTCCACACGGTGGAAATGCTATGTGTTTATGATATATGCTATGCAGTCATGCAATATGATGCAATCCCGTCAGCAAAATAAATGTTGAAGGGAGAATCCTCCTGTTAAGGAGAAAGAACTACTCAGATAGAGGAATCATCCTACTGAGGAGAACAAGGCCCCGCCAATCTCAATTGGACTCCGCAGGGGACACAACTTCAGTTGACTGCTGCGGGGGAGACAACTTCAATTGATTGCTGCAGGGGAACGAAGCTCTACGGGAACCTGGACCTGCTGAGGGAAAGCGATGTTAATCGCGGGAATAAACTGCATGGCCTTCTCGGCTACTTCCCTGGAGATACGACTCTATGGGGAAACAACTTCGGCTGTTCAACCTTCCACTGGGGAGAACCAATTATGGCTTGAGCAGCTTCAAAGGATTCGGCTCTCTCGGGGTATCTGCAAACTCTGCTGAGGAAGGAGAAATCATTCTGCTTCGCTGGGGAGAGTATGACTCTGCGGGGGAATCTCAATTCCGCTGGGGAAGAAGGAATCATCCGACTTCGGGGGAGAGTACGACTCTGGTGGGGAATTTCAATTCCGCTGGGGAAGAAGGAATCATCCGACTTCGGGGGAGAGTACGACTCTGGTGGGGAATTTCAATTCCGCTGGAGACTTCAGTCTGGACCATCAGTTGCTGCACACTTCAGTGAACGAATATTTCTGCGAAACCTGCACTTGTGACCCGGTGCTGGGGGATGAACACGCGCTTCGGCGCCTGACTCAGCTGAGGAGATGACGTTCCTTCGGGACGCATCTGGTTGGGGGGAGAATCATCTCTGCCTGGGGAGACATATCAATGCCCATTATCTCGTGTTCAGACTCTGCGAGGAGAGGCTACTGAATTCTGCTGGAGAAAGAGGAATCATCCTACTTCAGGGTGCGCACGACGCATTGTCTGGAATATGCTACACCTGTAACAACACAAACAAACAGACCAGATACCCTTCTCAAAGGGACCTATCAAGGTTATTATCTCGCGACAATATTCAAGTAATTCATTGTTTCAACAATCAGTGGCCTAGGCCAGTAAGTTTATGTATGCGCATTTTATCAAAAACATCGGCGTTCTTTTTCGCAAAGAAAACAGATAAATGCTAAACAGGGAAACAGAATTGCTGAATAGTATGCTCTTATTGATAACGAACCCCTGAATGGGTAAAAATGTTTTACAACAGATGCAAGCTCCTGGAATGAGGAAGCCGCGCAAAAATAAAACATAAATATACATCAGTATATACAAATGTCGGCAACGAGGCGTAGACGAACACCATGAGTTGATCCCTCTATGGCCCACTCGACTTCGATACTTCTCCGACGCTTCAGCTTCGGAAGAGATTGATTCAGATGAACGGCCCTCAGGTCTTCCGAACCACTAAACAAAGAAAGTCCACACGCGGAACGCAGTTATTTGCTTTTTCAAATCCCTAACTTTTGCGTGAACCGCCCTTTACGGGTTTTCAGTTCACCAGGATACCCTTTTTTGCCCGAAGCCGCCCAGTGTAGGTTTTCGACTTCGCGGGTGTACATTTTTTCAATTTATATCCCTAATTTTTTCCCGAACCTTTTATTCTGTTTTTGGTTCGCCGGGATGCCCCATTTTTGCCTGAACTCTCCTTTTTTGTCCAGCGGGTCGCTTTCAAGCAAAGTATTTTTTAACTGCGTCCGCGTTCACCGGGGATGCAAAATCTTCACCATCCATCGTGGATAACAACGAAGCTCCTCCCGAGAATACCTTGCTGACGACGTACGGACCTTCGTAATTCGGAGTCCACTTGCCCCAGTGATCGGAGTGTGGAGGAAGAATCTTCTTCAGGACGAGATCACCCGTCTGAAAGCTTCTAGGACGCACCTTCTTATCATAAGCTTTCTTCATTCGACTTTGGTACAGACGACCAAACGCAATCGATGCTAACCTCTTCTCATCCATCAGGCTGAGTTGGTTCAGTCGATTCGTAATCCATTCTGCCTCGTCGAGTTTCACATCAACCAAAACTCGCAAAGAAAGGATCTCCACTTCTAACGGTAGGACAACTTCCATACCGTACACTAAGGAGAAAGGAGTTGCCCCGGTCGATGTACGTACCGTCGTACGATAACCGTGCAGTGCAAATGGCAGCATCTCGTGCCAGTCTTTGTAGGTCACAACCATCTTCTGAACAATCTTCTTTATGTTCTTGTTGGCCGCTTCAACGGCGCCATTCATCTTCAGCCGGTAAGGAGATGAGTTGTGGTGTTCAATCTTGAAACTCTGGCACAACTCCTTCATCATCTTGTTATTCAGATTCGAACCATTATCAGTAATGATCCGCTCGGGAATTCCGTAACGACAGATGATGTCCCTCTTTATGAATTTAGCCACTACCTTCTTGGTCACATTAGCGTATGAGGCTGCCTCCACCCACTTGGTGAAGTAGTCGATAGCTACCAGAATGAAGCGATGACCGTTAGATGCAGTGGGCTCGATCTTGCCTATCATGTCGATGCCCCACATGGAGAACGGCCACGGGGAGGACATGACATTCAACGGGCACGGCGGCACATGAACTTTATCAGCATAAATCTGGCATTTATGACATCTCTTCGCGAATTTAAAGCAATCCGATTCCATCGTCAGCCAGTAGTATCCTGCTCTCAGGATCTTTCTCGTCATACCGTGCCCGCCGGCGTGCGTACCAAATGTGCCCTCATGGACTTCTTCCATGAGCATACTCGCCTCTTTCTCATCTACACATCTGAGTAGCACGAGATCGTGGTTTCTTTTATACAACACTCCATCAGGATTGAGATAAAAATTTCCAAACAACCTCCTCAGAGTCTTCTTATCCTGGGTTGACGCACCCGCAGGATACTCCTTAGTCATAAGGAAAGTCTGGATGTCATGGAACCATGGCTTGCCGTCGGTGGCTTCCTCGATTGCAAAGACAAATTCAGGTCTATCAAGACGCGACAGGACAATTCTTGGAGCCTCATTCCAAAAATTGACTTTATACATTGAAGCCAACGTGGCTAAGGCGTCAGCCATCTGATTTTCTGCTCTGGGCACATGATGGAGTTCCACTCGATCAAAGAACGGAAGTAGCCTTCTGGCATAGTTCATGTACGACACCAAGTTCGATTGGCGAGTCTCCCACTCCCCTTTAATTTGGTTAATCACAAGCGCTGAGTCACCATATACGTCTAGATTCTTGATTCTGAAATCAATCGCCTCTTCTAGACCCATGATGCATGCTTCGTACTCCGCTTCATTATTGGTGACTGGAAACGTCAGTCTTGCAGTAAACGGGATGTGGGATCCGTGGGGAGTTGTGAGATAGCCCCGATGCCACTTCCATAGGAATTAACCGCCCCATCGAATATCAATTTCCACTGGGATTTCCTATCTGGCCCCTCGTCGGGCAACGGCTCATCGTAATCCTTCGCTTTGAGAAACATAATATCCTCATCAGGGAATTCAAATTTCATCGGCTGGTAATCCTCGATCGGCTGTTCGGCAAGGTAATCACACAATACGCTTCCCTTGATGGCCTTCTAGGACACGTACTGAATATCATATTCCGTTAACACCATTTGCCATCTGGCAATCCTGCCCGAAAGAGCCTGCTTCTCGAAGACGTACTTGATCGGATCCATCTTCGAAACTAGCATGGTGGTGTGGTTGAGCATGTACTGTCTTAGACGCTTGGCAGCCCAGGCTAGTGCACAACACGTCTTCTCCAGCATCGAGTAGCGAGATTCACAGTCAGTGAACTTTTTACTCAAGTAGTAAATGGCATGCTCCTTTCTGCCTGTCTCGTCATGCTGACCGAGAACACACCCCATACTATTCTCAAGAACTGTCAAGTACATGATTAGTGGCCGTCCAGCCACTGGGGGTATCAAGATTGGAGGTTCTTGGAGATACTGCTTTATCTTGTCAAATGCCTTCTGGCAATCCTTATTCCAGATAATTGCCTGATCTTTCTTTAAAAGTTTGAACATCGGTTCACACGTGGCCGTGAGCTGAGAGGTAAACCTTGCAATGTAGTTTATTCTGCCCAAGAAACCACGAACTTCTTTTTCTGTTTTCGGCACTGGCATTTCTTGAATGGCTTTTATTTTCGCAGGATCAACCTCGATGCCTCGTTCGCTCACAATAAACCCCAGTAACTTTCTGGACCGTACTCCGAAAGTACATTTGTTAGGATTCAGCCTCAACCTGAACTTCCTAAGCCTCTCAAAAAGCTTCAGAAAATTGACCAGATGTCCCTCCTCCGTTTGGGACTTCTCAATCATGTCATCAGCATAGACTTCAATCTCATGATGAATCATGTCATGAAACAAAGTTACCATTGCTCGTTGGTAAGTGGCCCCTGCGTTCTTCAGACCGAAAGGCATTACCTTATAGCAAAATGTTTCCCAGGGAGTGATAAACTTCGTTTTCTCCATGTCCTCCGGCGCCATCTTGATCTGGTTGTAACCGGAGAAGCCATCCATGAACGAAAACACGGAGAACTGGGTTGTGTTGTCGACCAACACATCGATATGAGGCAACGGGAAATCATCTTTAGGGCTCGCCCTATTCAAATCCCGATAATCGACGCACATGCGTACCTTACCGTCCTTCTTCGGTACAGGCACTATGTTGGCAACCCACGGAGGGTAGGTGGTGACCAGTAAGAAGCCAGCATCAAGCTGTTTTTGCACTTCTTCCTTGATCTTAACGGCCATATCTGGTCTCGTCCTCCTAAGCTTTTGCTTAACGGGAGGGCAATCTTCTCGTAGCGGCATGTGGTGGACCACGATATCCGTGTCAAGTCCGGGCATATCTTCGTATGACCAAGCAAAGACGTCACTATACTCTCTTAGCATCTCGACCAATCTCTGGTTGACATCACTCTGCAATGCAGCCCCTATCCTGACGTTTCTGACGAGCTCTTCAGAACCCAAATTCACGATCTCAATCTCCTCCTCATGAGGCAGAATAACCTTCTCCTCTTGTTTCAACAAGCGGGCCAACTCTTCAGGAAGGTCTTCGTCTTCATCAATCTCTTCTTCGGCTTGATAGATCGGGCAATCGAAGTCGAAGTGAGCCGTAGAAGGTCCAGAGTCGATGTCATCTGTTATGTGGATCCTGCAATAACAAGGGTTAAGTTTAAAACAAGGATGCGCAGGTTAGCACAAACCCCATTGCCATTTTATTGTTTTTCAAAACAAATATAAAACAGGAATAACAGAGATCACAATATTTGAATACGAAGAAAACCGCCTTTGATTTATTAACAAAATGCATGTACATAATCCAACAAGGCCCTGACAATAAAACCACTATGCCCCGGGTAGGACATAGGGTTGTACAATGATTGGGAAAAAGTAAATCATTACTCTTCACTTGTCATCCGGATGATATCCTTGATGGTCCAATTGTGGAGGCCCTCGCCTGGCTTGCTTGGCTGTATCCAAGAGTCGAGGTCACAATCGTTATCCATGCTGTCTTCAGACGTCGCGTTGATGCTTTCGAAGATCACTCCGCCACTGGTAAATTGGATCGGCCCTTTACCTCGAGACGCACTACTAGACGAAGAAGAAGAAGCTTCAGCTCCGGGAGAATATCTCAATCCAAACTTATCCTGCTTGTTGGGTATCTCCAAAATTCGCCCCCAGCCTGGGGTAGATCAGCCTTGGACGACGGCCCGAGCTTCTTTGAACGAGGAGAGATTCATCTCTGGCTTTTCTGTGACTACAGGAGCTACTTCTTTCACTTTGATAGCTTCGAATGCTTGGCAAAGAGTTTCATGGATTTCGCCATCCATTTCCACATACTTAAAGGACGACAAATGGCTCACCATTATGTCTTCCTCGCCACACACGGTTACTATGCTTCCCCCGACAGCATATTTGAGCTTTTGGTGCAACGTGGAGGTCACGGCACCAGCAGCGTGGATCCACGGCCGGCCCAAGAGACAACTGTAGGCAGGCATGATGTCCATAATATAAAATACCGTGTCGAACATTTCTGGACCAACTTGGATCGACAGAGTCATCTCCCCGAAAACGTGGCGTTTAGTTCCGTCGAACGCTTTCACAACCAGATCACTAGGTGTGCAAACCAATCCACGAGTATCCAACTTTATTAATGCCTTCTTCGGAAGAACATTAAGCGACGAACCCGTGTCCACCAGCACGTGCGACATGATTGTGCCCCTACACTCTATCGAGATGTGCAGGGCGCTATTGTGATTCCTCCCTTTTGGCGTCAGCTCTAAGTCTGTGAAACCTAGCCCATTTCCAGCATTAACGTGGGCTACAACCTCTTCTAGCTGATTCACCAATATTTCTTACGGTACATAGGCAGCGTTCAACACCTTCAGCAGCGCGTTGCAGTGCGCTTCAGAACACAGCAACAGGTTCAAGATGGAAATCTTCGAGGGCGTCTGATGGAGATGATCTACAATCTTGTAGTCACTCTTTTTGATCAACCGCATAAACTCCTCGGCATCTTTGACAAGCAAATCTTTTTCTACCCCACACGGGACTTCTTCGACGAATTTGCTTTTACCCTTATCGGCCGCATCAGCTCTGACCGCTTTATCCGCCACGACCTCTGGCGGTGCAAACACTCTTCCGCTGCGAGTAATACCACTGATTCCTGCGAGATTCTCCACAGTCGACCCATACGGCTCCAGCTCCAACTTCTGTCCGTTGCAATAGACTTCAGCCCCATAATGCCACGGAACGGCGTTAGTGCTCTCGAAGGGTATCGGCCCAGCTTTGGTAATAGTAATTGTAGGCGGTCTGGGCGCAGAAATGGTTATTGGCCGGCGAGGGATGGTGATGGTGGCGACTTCATCGGCCTGCTTCAGCACTACCTCTCATGATCCACCATTAGCCCTCCGACTAAACTGCAGAATCCCCTCAGTCATCAGACTTTGAATTCCTTCTACCAACTGCTCACATCCATCAGAATGCGTGGCACAGTCCATACATAGTTCTCCGCAACCTGGAAAGAACCCTCTTTTCAGCAACTTAGCTTTAACGAAGCTAAGCGGCGTCTTCAGCTCTTTGACATCAGTCAATAGATCTGCACTCTCTTCTTTGATAATGGCGTTCACACCACCTCCCCTATGATTCGGCATAGGATTCTTCGTGACATTGGGCACATTATCGGAGAAGTTAATGATCTTGGCATCCACCAAGTCCTGCACCTTGTGCTTGAAGGCTTTGCAGTTCTCGATTGTTTGGCCTGGTGCCCCTGAGTGGAAATCGCAAGTGGCATTCACGTCGTACCCTGGTGGAGGTGCCCCTGTCAAGGGAGCCATCGTCCTCTTCTGGACCAACTGAAGTTGAAGCAAAGTCTGTAACAATTGCGCATACGACATGGGCGGTGCCTCGAAGTGACGGTTTGCCAAAGATGTCTGATTCTGGTACTTTCTGTATCCCTGTTGATTCGGTTGCTGCTGCGGAGCTGCCGAGATATTTATACTGGCTACCTACTGCTGAGGGCCCTTACCCTTTCTTCGAGCGTTGGTCACAGCGCTCGTTTCTCCTTCTCGCCTTTTGTCAGCATAAGGTTTCTTTCCACCCCCTCAAGCTGAGGAGGACACACCTTGAATTTTCCCAATCTTGATCCCATTCTCAACGTGCTCACCCATGATAATGAGAGCCGAGAACGTCCCAGACATACCGCTGACTAACTTTTCATAGTAAACCCGTGGGAGGGTGGCTACAAACATCTGCACGAGCTCTCGTTCAACCATCGGCGGCTGAACCCTGGCTGCCAACTCACGCCACTGCTGGGCGTACTCCTTAAATCCTTCATTATTCCTCTGCGACAGGTTCTGCAACTGGACTCGGTTCGGGGCCAAGTCGCTATTGTACTGGTAGTGGTGCACAAACGCTTCAGCGAGATCCTTCCATGTGCGCACACTAGTGGGCTCCAAACCCATGTACCACTCGAGGGACGGCCCGAAAAGACTGTCTTGGAAGAAGTGCATCATCAACTTCTCGTCTTCGGAATGAGCAGACATCTTCCTGTAGTACGATCTCAGGTGGACACGAGGGCAAGTGGTGCCCTTATATTTCTCAAAGTCGAGTACCCTGAACTTAGGAGGCACCTTGAAATCAGCAATTAATCCCAGCTTGGACATATCAACGCCCAAAGTATTCTGATTCTCAATATCTCTCATTTTATCTTCAAGTGCCTTGAATCTAAGCCGCGCTTCAGCATTCAGTTCCCCTTCAGCACCCTTATGGGAGAACACATCATCCTGACGATCCTCTAGCCATGGCTGAGGCACAAACAGATTCCCGACGCCTGCATTGTCGTTGCCTGGCCCGATATTGACATTAGCTCCCAGACTCCCATTACCGACGCCCGCCGTATTGAGTCCGATGTTGGCCATCACATTTCCATTAGCACTGTCGTTGCCCCTGGCCACGGGGACACCATTCTGCGGAGTTTCGACTGGTGGAGGAGTAGGCACAGCCCCACCATGGAGTATGCCGTTGCTATCAACCCTGGAAATCAAAGGCTGAACCAAAGTTCTGAGCTGATCCTGGCCATTGGCGACCACTTGCATGAGCTCCATGAAGCGATCCATCCTTTCGCGGAGCTCCTGAACATCAGTTTGCACTTGATCCATGATCCTGGTCTGATTAGCTCTAGTCGGATAACAGTGAATTAGTCTCTGATCAATCCTGGAACCACCGGAAACAACCTGGGACAACCTGTAAACCTGGGAAACACAAAAGGGTTAGGGAAAAACAACAAAATGCTCGTCATGCAAATGCTTCATGCAGATGCATGCGTGTGTCTGTGTGTTAGGGAGATCTCCCCCGATCCTAGTGCCTGAGTGCCAGTGCCAATAATAATAATAATAAGAAGTCCGGGTCCAATCATGGAAACAACAATCTCATATATAAAGAAAGCCTATCAAGGCAGTACATAGCATCAACGAGTACAAGATGAATCAACAGCGTGACCTCAACCAACAAGCCTGGTGATGGTCAGCATACAACAATGATCAAAACAAAAGGAATACAAATAGTCAAGTACGGCCACGGGCGCGATACTCTTCTAACAACTCCTTCGTTTCTGGATGATCCGGCAGAGTGAGCAACCCCTCGACGAGTAACTCCCTTTGCACAATGGTGTACTGAAGATCTTCGACCGAACCTTCCCATGCTCCTTCGCCGAAGCAATCTTCTAATTTCCGCTTCTTGGACTCAAACGTCAGCTTGCGCTCCTTCAGGTTAGCGAGAGCTTTGTTGAGCTGGCCTTCGGTGACGTATCTGCGGGCGGTTTCTTCACCAAACCTCTTCTCGCTGTCCTTCACCTGGGCTTCCAGCTTGGAGATCTGTAGCATCAGCTTATCCTCCCGCTCTTTCCTGGTGGCCAGGGAAGCCTTCCAGTGCTGGTTGAACTTGGATATCCTCCGATATGCTTCGTCTAAGTGCATCTTCTTTGTAGCCAGTACGTCGTTGACAGCTTTGAAGTCTCGACCCATGCGTTCACGCTCGGCTATCTGCTTAGTCAGGTCCGTACCTAGTTGGTTCACCAACTCTGTCTGCCTTTTGAAAGAATGAACGGATTCGTTCCTCTCGCTTCGGAGTTGAGCCAATTCCTTCTCCAGTTCCTCATTCGCCCGCTTCAATTCATCCTGCTCAGCCAACACCTGATTATGCTGCTGAAGGGGCACAGTAGTAGGCTCTTCGATCATTGGAGGGCTTTCTGGCTTGGCATGAGGAAACGACATCCCTATAGCATCTGCCCTGGCTCTGACCCAAGTTAGATACGGAGGGTAGGCTTGATTGTTGCTTTTTCCCAGCAATGGCTTTCCTCGCTTACTGATACCATTCCACGCATGCTGAAGCTTGGACAACAGATCCCCCTCTAGAATACCAGTGAAGTACAGAGATTCCTGTACCTCTTCATCCTTAGGCGGAGCTCTCAAAGCATACCGAACTGTCGAACCAGCAACGATGGATTGTAGTTTATACAGCCCTTCCTGCCTATTAAAGGCACGTTTGGAAACCCGCTGCAACTGAAGATCACCTCAGTACCCAACCTGTCTCTGTCGAACCAGTCAATATCCTCTGCAGATAAACTCATCAGACGCTCAGGCCACTCAGCTGTGGCTGCAGACAAGACAAAAGGACCCCTCTTGGGCAGATGGCTATCAAGCCATTTATAGAGCAAGGGTACATAACATGAGACGTTCTTCCCCCTCCTGTTCTCGTTTTTGTAGTGGATAAAATGGTAGACATCTCCGATTAAGGTAGGGACTGGATTCCCTTAAGCAAAGATGTGAAACGCATCAAAGTCTACAAAATCGGGCATATTGGGGAACAAAATGATGCCATATATGCACAGAGCAAGGATGGCATTGAACACGACCCAACATCTGTCCTTGGCACACTGCTGAGCCTTACCCACTAGAAACTGCAAGGAGAACCCAGGAACCTTGTTCCAACTAGTCAATACTAACTCAGAGGCGTCCAGATGAAGTGAAGGAGCTAAACCAGCCAGATCAGGCTCAACATCCATATGAACAAAAGGCATCTGCCTCTTGATAGGCACACCTAGCAAATCAACATATTCTTCTAGCGTGGCTGCGAGAACAAAATCCTGGAAAGTGAAACATCTCAGCGGAGGGTCGTAGAACTGCAGCAGCGTGTGCAACCCATTCAACTCGAACACAGAAGGTTTATGAACCAAACTGAGCAACCTGCCGTAAGATTTTCTGAACTCATCCCTCACAGAATCATCTGCTAGAGCTATCAAACCATTCAACTTAACCACATCGGGGGAAGGGAACTTGTAAGCCACGGTCTTCCTCAGAGAACCCATAATAATACAATAGGAGGCACGAAATCCTGGATCGGGGAAAATGGTACCTGCAACACAGACACACGTTAATGAAATGCAAATGAGTATGCAAACTAATGCAAAATGCAATCATGCAATAAGAGGTCAGGGCAACTGGTGCTGTGGAGATTCTGTATCAACAAAACCATGACGCTGCTCTATCAAGAACAACCACTGATAAGAAGAAAACCCCGGTGTAGGACCACAAATCTGATCTGCCAAGAACAACCATCTGATAGGGCCATATACATAGGATCATAATTCTGCTCTGTCAAGAACAAATGTCTGATAATAAGGACCTCTGATGTAGGACCAAGAAATCTGCTCTGTCAAGAACAGACATACATCTGCTGATGAGATCTTCAGACCCCAATCAAAAATCTGCTCTATCAAGAACAAACAACATCTGCTGATGAGATCTTCAGACCCCAATCAAAAATCTGCTCTATCAAGAACAAACAACTGATGACGAAAACTCTGCTCTATCTAGAACAAATACACATCTGGTGACAAGATCCTCTGATCAAAACCTGCTCTATCAAGAACAAATACACATCTGATGATAAGATCCTCTGATCAAAACCTGCTCTATCAAGAACAGACAAATCTGCAACTAAGAAACCTCAGTACCAACAAAATTGATTCACTGCCAAGAAAACCAGGTAGTCTGAAGGTCAAAGTTTCCTGCAATAAACCCAACCCTGCTCACAGGTATGGACCTAAACTGACTCAAGTTCGGCATCCTATGCGTTCATCAGCGTCACAGACATTCAAGAGGGGTGATACGATACCCAGAAGGTGTGGCATCACCAGCTCATGAAGCGGCCTCACTCGGCTGAATCACAAATGATCGGTCCCCAGAGTCGACAATCCACCAAACCAACAACCGTCTCAACCCAAAGGGTTGAAAGAGAAGCCAACCAGGAGAACCTCGTCTGAGCGTGGATTTCATGAGACACTAGTGCCTGCAAAGCAAGCACGCGCCCACTAATTTCCACAACTAATGCTATGGTGCACTCAAGTCTGGGTCTGGCTTCTCACTCATCAGAATTCCCCTTCCCACAACAGCACAGATAATCATATCATACTTAAAAATAAAATGCGGAAAAGAAAGTGCGAGAAGTAAAATGCGATAAATAAACGCAACCCAACAAGTAAACATACAAGCGCTAGGATTGACTCACGTAGGGAACCTTTGGAGTCCCCAGCAGAGTCGCCAGCTGTCGCTTGCGTGAAAATAAGGTGTCGGCACTGTCGCTTGCGTGAAAATAAGGTGCCGGCAAAACAGAAGAGTCGCCACCTTTCGTTATTTATCCCTCAGAGCGGGAAAGGAAACGATCGGAAAAACCTGACGAATAAGGGTAAGACAAGGTCATCGCAACCATTGTCTGGGTTCGGGAGTCGGTTACGCAAGGGGAAGGTATTAGCACCCCTCAAGTCCGTCGTACTCGACGGGATCCTCGCTTGTTTGTTTACTTGGACGGGTTGGTTATAATCTATCTACCTATCAAGGCTGGCTGAAAAAGAAAAGAAAAATGACTCGGCAAAGCATCGCGCTTTATGCCTACGTATTCTCATCAGAGAATGAGAAATCAGAGTCAACGTAGTTCGGCCTACGAAGGATTATGGGGAAAGGTTGCTCGCTAGGACATCGCATCCTATGCTTACGTACTTTCATCTGGTATGAAAGATCAGAGCAAACGTAGTTCGGGAAACTACGGGTTATCTCCTAAAAGAAGTGTTTTTTATTATGTTTGCGATTTCAACCGCACTAGAGACTATGACCTGAGAGTGAATGCGTCGCATGTCACCCAAAGGGTACCATACTAAACATTCAGACTGTGGAAAAGAAACTCTCCCACAATCCTTTCTCAGATAGCTTAAGGCTCGTAACGTACGAAAGAAATCATTCATGATTACTGTATCTTAAACTGCTTCGAGATGAGAAGAGAACAGGCCCAACTAGGAGGGAGACTATCAAGTCCTACTGTTATCATGCCATGGATTCATCCTATGGTTGAAGTTTGAACAGGGAACTCCTAGATGTTGTCATGCATAGGTTTCAACCTAAAAGTCTATCATCAAATCCTCATCAGAGGAAATGAGAGTCCTAAGGGATCATGTCAATGATACACCAAAACAGACAAAAGCATCAGCTTTACAGTAAAATGCATGCAATGCAAGTGAGGGAGTAAATGTGTGTGGGGCTTCAGCCTCCACAAGCTCGTCTCGACCTCAAGCCAGTCATGAAATAACAGTAATCATACTGAAATAAACAACATGCTATCAAGCAAGAAACAGTAAACTGCAATCACACAGGTAGAAGAAATGAAATGCTATCAAGCAAAATAAACACATGGGCAAGGGAGCTGGGCTCTACCGAATACCCGCAAGCAAAGCCAAGCAATAACAATACAATCAGATGCACTCATGCTCTTAGACTGCACTTATTCTAAATGGGCTTAGTCTAATGCAGCAGACAAATCAGACAAAACACACAATACATCAAAGAAAACAGAAGAAAGCCTCAGCTCCTCCAGCAGCAACCCAGTCTTCAGACTTCAGAGATCACTTGCTTTCTAGGTATCAAACCTACAGCATGAGTATCAACTCATCTTCTCCCTTGAGCTTCAGCTCCTTTGACCAGCTCCACCTTCAGGCTTTACTATCTCCAGGGATCTTCAGGCATCAACAAAGTCTTCAGACTTCAACAATCTTCAAGGAATCATCCTCTTCAAAGCTTCAGCTTCTATCTTCAATGGCTCAAATGCTCCAGCAAACAAGATTCAGTCAATAAGATGAGGTGAGGATGTTGCAGTGCTCACTGACTTCCAAAGGATGCCATTGAGAACTTAACATCAAAGGAAAGGCTCTCTCAAAGTTCTACCTTATAGGGCAAGATCACTAATCCCTCCAAAGGAGAGAGGTGAATACCCTTAAGGGACTCTATGTCACAGAGAAGAAAGGAGGTGAACAAGACACTCCTTGTTTATTGAACAAAGTATTATATCTAGGGCTCTGCCTATGCACCTATCAACCTATAAACAAAACAAACAAAAGCTATGCTAAACTCCTCTGCAAGGTCTTCAAAGCTTCCATGATGATCCACAAGGTCTTCAACTCAATCTTCAAAGCTCACACACTCAACAGAGAAGGAAAGAAAACACAACAATACAACTTATGCCTTTAAGCAACACACATACTATCCATACATTCAAAAATCAATGAAAAATACTAAAATACCATACAAATTCCTAATATAAATTCTAGGGGATCCTATTTAACTACCCTTAAGTCCCATATATTCCCCATAGGCTAACTTGTCCTAAAAACCCCAAAAATAAAATGTTGAAGTTCAAGTATACTACTTAAAAACCCTAATTAAACTATCCTAAGTTCAATTAGCTAAACTAATCAAAATTTATTCTAAAAAATCTATTAATAAATTCTGGGAATACTACAATTCAATATTAATCACCACAAAAAAGAATGGGCAAAAAATCTATTTCTAAGTGCATGAACAAAAATTTGCAAAATCATGGATGAAATGAATGATTAAAAATGTGCATTTATTTGTAAAATATGAAACAAATGCGAAAAAAATGTAAAATGCAATTTTTATATTTTTTTAATTTTCTAGACATGTTAAGAAAAATGTTAAAAAAAGAATGAGTTAAAAATATGAATTTTCCATTTAGTTATGAATTTTTGAAGATGAATGAAATCTAGGCCGCTGGATTGAGGGACAAAGTCAAATATTCCAACATGAATCAATGGTAGAGATTATCTCTTCTACCTTTGGTCACTTAGGGTTTCTAAAAACAGTTTCCATGCACTTGTCTTCCAGCATCCATAGCTCCCTCATCTCTCCATGAAAACTCACGATCCAAACATCAAACTTGACCTACTCATTTCCCTCTACACAGCCATGGTCATGGATTTTCTTAACACTCACTCTAGAAGGAAATATGCACGAGGGAAGTCTTGGACACCATCACTTTCTTCTGTTTTGCATGATCATGGATTTGGCTGAAACTAACCTAGAATGATCTACACTTCATGGTGATTATTCTAAGCTACAAAGCTAAGATTATAGTACACTACATGGTGTGTTCTTGATCCTAGAACAGAAATGGCCATAAAACAAACCTCCATGGAATGCTCTTAAACTCATCATGATTCATCCCTAATTGGTCTCTATCATGCTTACCCTAACAACAAACCTTAACTATGCATAAATAATGAGTTTCAAGAGAAAACGCGTACCTTGCAAGTGGTGATGGCTATGGTGTTTCTTCTCCAATCCAAGCCTTGGTACTTGTGCTAATTGATCCTTGGATGATGGTGATGATTCTGGTGAAGAGAAATTGTGCTCAAACCTCTTGAATTATGCTATCCAAACCTTTATGCAAATGGGAGTGATGAGTTGAATCACACAAACCAGCCACGAATTCTTGAGCCTTCTTCTTGCTTTTCACTCCACAACAATGGAGGATGATGATGATGATGAAAGATTGCACCCACAATGGAATTTGGGAGAGATTGAAACCAAAATGCAATGAGGGAGTTATGGTATCAAAGTGTATTTGCAAGCTTGAGGAATCACCAACCAATGCATGGAGCCACCCTAGGGCTTATATAGATGAGAATAGAAATGTCTAGAACTTTGGGGAACCTTCCATGAAGTTTCTATAATGTATCACGTAATGAGAAATTGAATTTGTCATCTTGAGCAAATCCCATGCAATCTCATGATATACCATGTAATCTCACTTAAATTCTCCTCATATGATATTATGACATGAAAATAAGGTCTTACAAACCCTTGTGTAGCATTTTCCCATCTTTTCTTTTGATGCCTTAAAGTGCAAGTAACAAATTTACAAAGCAACTCCAATTTTTAAGCCTAAACTCAAAAATGTGGCTAAACCATTGTTTTTAAAATGATGTTTCCAATCAAAATCATCTATCATATGCCCCATTTTGGATTTGTAGATCTCTCAAACCAAAATTCAATTTCAACTTTTTTAACTTATAAGCCTTTTTCAAGTCATTTTGACCATTTTAAAATAACCATGCTCCAAGCTTTTTCAACAATTCATGACCTTCTTTCTAGACTTAAAATCACATTTTGAACAACTTTCATGTTTTGAGTTTTTCCATTTGAGGCTTGGAAATAGGAGATATGGCATTTGCTTAAAAATGACCTATAACTGACAAATTACCAAAATACCCCTGTCTTGTTCAAACCATAAGTTGAGTTCCACAAATCCTATCAAGGACTTCTACCACTCAAATTAAAGCTAAGAATATGCCCTCCAACATTCATGTTGACCAAGAGATCATAGGAATCATCCTACTAGGGCAAAAGTTGTCTGCAAGTTGGGTGACTTTCAAGGACCCAGATTCACACACCTCAGCTGACCTGTAATTTGTCAAAACCATAACTTGAGCTCTGCAACTCCTATCAAGGACTTCCACCACTCAAATTAAAGCTTAGAACAAGCTCTAAAACATTAATGTTATGGGGAAGATGAGATATCAATCACATCTAGAGCTAAAACTGCCTGGAATATAGGGATCAAATTAGGGTTTTTCACTGATGATCTTTGGAAACCCTAACTCAAAACTTCTCAAACCCTTCAATCATGATGAGTTGGTCTAGGAATCACCTTTACAACATCTCTATGCATCATTCCATGATCTCATGGCCCTTGGATTAAGTCTCAACCTTCTCCAAATCTTCAGCTGATCTAGGGTTGACCCAGTCAAAACCTTAATTCTACCATTCATGGTTGAATCCTCTGAACTCTTGCATAATGACTTCTCTGGGCTTCATGAATGGCTATCAAGACATCTCATAGGCTTTCTCAAAACATCAAGTTCATTCTCAAAGTCTCAGAATCATCTGAGAAACACCCACAACTCTCAAGCTATGAAGCACACAAACCTGGTTTCAACCAATTCCTCTGAGGATCTCTTGAACTGTCTGGTGAATGTATCAACTTTCAAACACTCAGTGAATAAATAATTGTTGGTCAAATTTTGGGGTGCAACAGCTGCCCCTATTCAAACGGCTTGAACCTGACTGGGTGAGAAGCGAACGACTCTCAACCAATCAAGGTGCGAGACGATTGAATATCGGTAAAATCGAAAATTTGCCAACTGCGCGAGCACATGGTACTCTGCGGGGAACAAATCTTCGAATACTGCAATACTAGCTGCACGACAACTAGCTGGAGAAATACTGATCTGACATCTCCGTCAGTCTTCCATATTAATCTTCTGATATTGCCTTCAGACAACCACAACACCCAACATCGCCGCTGGAGGACTAACCTATATGATATACCCAACATCGCCGCTTGAACACCAAATCACCTGACATCGCCGCTGGAGAAAATACATCTCTGAATAAAGTACCCCGCATCGCCGCTGGAGAACTGCATCTGACAGAATACCCCGCATCGCCGCTGGAGAACTAAAGGATCTGCGTCACCTAACATCGCCGTCAGAGGACTGGATCACCTTGGCATGTCCAACATCGCCGCTGGAAAACTGAATCTGACATCGCCGTCGGAAACAAACATCCTCTTAGAGCCACTCGACATCGCCGTCGTACAAACATCATCTCTACTGGGGATTTAAAGAGTCTGACCTCGCCGTCAAACAAACATTCAACCTCGCCGTCAAACAAACCTGATCTGACCTCGCCGTCAAATCCAAACGTTCAACCTCGCCGTCGAACAAACATCCAACCTCGCCGCCGGACAAATGATGATCTGACCTCGCCGTCAAATCCAAACGTTCAACCTCTGACCTGGGGTTCACCCCTGGTAAATGGAACAAAAAGGTACACTTGCGTATTTGAAACTACTCCGCTGGGAATGAGAGACTTAACCGAGCACACTCTGATCTGGGGTTCACCCTCAGAACCATAACGAACATCGGAATACTACTGCACACTGCCCGTCGTAGAACTTCAACATTAAAGACATATGAAACCCTGGCCCCTGGCCACTCCAGATCCGCTGGAAAAAATATTCAAGTATTTCCGAACATAGATGGAACCCTGGCCCCTGGCCACTCCAGATCCGCTGGAGAATCTTCAAGTATTTCTGAAGATAGATGAAACCCTGCCCGTCGGCTATTCCAGCTTCAGCTAGAAAGAACATCCTTGGCCTTCAAGGATGTAAACTTTGCCCGTCGGCAACTCTGCAGGAGGCACCTTCGACTTCAGTCTAAAGCAATGGTCCTTGACCTTCAAGGATACATGGATATGCCTTCAGGCAACTCCGCCTCTGCTATAGAGCATCCGAGACTTCAGTCAGGGATATACTTCGGCCTTCAGTCCGAAAAATGAATCCTAGGTCATTCATGACCTTGGGGATAACCTTGCCCTCAGGCACCTTCGCTTCAGCTTGGGAAATCTATGACTTCAGTCAGAGAAATGGTATCCTGAGCCATTCATGACTCTACGGGGATTCAAACACTTTGCCTTCAGGCAAAACTCCGCTTCAGCTGGAGAAACATCTTCGACTTCAGTCAGAAGAAACACTATTCACTAGATCGCGATCAATCATCACCTCAGGGCAACTGACTTGGTCTTCAGACCAACACGGATCATCTTGGTATATCTACAAACTTTGGAACCTTGTCTTCAGCCACACGTTGATTCATCAACAAGGACATCTGAGCTCACAGGAACCTTCTGATACCGCCTTCAGGCGTTTACGCAGTCAATCTTCAGATTAGACAACACTGTTGGAGCAGACATATCACGCTGCTAAGGACTTCAAGAATCATCTTGAACAAACAAATCTGTCAGGCACCTTCAAGAATCATCTTGAACCGATAACCATTCTGGAGACTTTATTCTGCGGGGTATTCCAGGAACCTTCCTGGGCAACTCTTGTTGGGGACGCTACTGGGGAGCTCAAGCATCATACTAGGCGAACAACTCGTGAAGCTGTACTGAGGTCTTAAGAATCATCTTAAGCAAACGGCCCTGCTGAGGAATTCAAGAATCGTCTCGGACTGAAGACTTCACTGGGGATCTCCAAAATCATCTTGAGCGAGCGACTGTGGGGATTACACCGGGGTCTTGGGAATCATCTCAAGAAATCGACCTCGTTGGAGAGAATGTCAGGAATCCTCCTGAGCAACTGATCCTTCGGCTGAAAACCTGTAAGGCAAGAATAACAATGACCTAGATCATGCTCATGATGCATATGCTTCTGCGCTATGCCACACTCAGTGGGAATGATATGCGTTTATGCTAAATGCTGTGCAATCATGCACAATGCTATGCAGCGTTAAATGCTATGCAGTGTTGAATGCTATGCAGTCACGCACAATGCCATCCCGTCAGCAAACTAAATGTTGGGGGGAGATCCTCCTGTCAAGGAGAAAGAACTGCTCAGATAGAGGAGTCATCCTGCTGAGGAGAACGTGGGCACGCCGATATCAATTGGACTCCGCCTGGGGAAATGATCTTCCGGTTGACTGCTGCAGGGCAAACAACTTCAGCTGACTGCTGCAGGGGACGAAGCTCTACGAGAACCCGAACCTGCTGAAGGAAAGCGATGTCAATCGCGGGAGTGAACTGCGTGGCCGTCTCGGCTAACTCTTCTGGGGATGATCACTCTGTGGGGAAACAACTTCAGCTGCTCCACACTCCGCTGGGGAAAGACCAATCATGATCTGATCAACCTTCAAGGACTCGGCCCTCCTGGACATCTGCAAACTCGGCTGAGGAAGGAGAAGTCATTCTGCTTCGCCAAAGGGAGTACGACTCTGGGAGATACAGCTTCAGCTGTTCAACATCTGCTAGGGAAAATCCACTCATGGTCCCAACTGCTTCCAAGGATTCTGCTTTTCTGCGGACTCAGCCGGGGAGAGAAATCATTCTACTTCACGGGAGAGTACGACTCTGGTGCGGAATTTCAATTTCGCCGGGGAAGAAAGAATCATCTGCCTTCGGGGGAGAGTACAACTCTGCAGGGGAATACAACATCAGCCGTTCCAATACTCTACTGGGGAAGAGGGAATCGTCCAACTTCAGGAGAGAGCATGACTCTGGTGGGGAATCTCAATCCCGCTGGAGACTTTACTGGGGAAACACGAGCTTCGGCACCCGAACACTTCTATGAAATCTGCACTTGCGACCCGGTGCTGGGGAAAGACGACATCATTCTTCGGTGCTTGGCTCAGCTGATGGGGTGACGCTCCTTCAGGATGCGTCGGCTTGGGGACGAGAATCCTCTCTGCCAGGGGAGACATATCAATGCTCACTATTTGCGTTCAGATTCTGCGGAGGAGAGACTACTGAACTCTGCTGGAGAAGGAGGGCTCGCCCTGCTTCGGGGATATCGATCCTGGTCTACTGAGG
The DNA here is from genome assembly GCA_963859935.3 of Lathyrus sativus. Classification (NCBI taxonomy): domain Eukaryota; kingdom Viridiplantae; phylum Streptophyta; class Magnoliopsida; order Fabales; family Fabaceae; genus Lathyrus; species Lathyrus sativus. The sequence goes on along the minus strand of OZ012735.1, from coordinate 236,290,911 downwards.
GCAATCTTGACCCTAATCTGATAAGGGGTAAATGCCATCTCAATTTGCTGCAGTCTCAAACTGTACAGGGGGAACAACCTCAAACCGTACATCTCTGCTGAGAAACAATCCTGGTTTAACAGCGTCAACACAGGGAATACAGGCTACCAATCATGGAGTCAAGTAACAGGTTATGCTGTAGGTTAACGACCCAATGACCGCAAGGCTTCTTCAGAAGACTCTGGCTTTGGCAGGGTAATGACACGATTCCCCGATACTCAATTCTTGCTAGGGTGAACAAACTCATTTGAACAACTTGCCCCAGCGCAATTCAACTTGCCCCAATCCGACCTTTGGGAATAATTCATTCTGAGCCGAAAACAACTGGCAACAAGACAATCTTCAGAGGGCTTGCCCCAACATCTGCACAACGGGAGGATTCATCCTCGACTAATCAACTCTCAGCATGGTCGGCTTCAATACCTCTGAAGTAGTTTGCCCCTGAACGAGCGATGAGCGACTCAACATGCTCTGATCGAACACTGGAGGGATCTGCCCTTAAATCGCAAGAATTCTGGATAACTGCCCCTGATTGGGTCCCGAGAAGACTCACTTCCGATCAACCGCTTCTTGCATAAACCGCCCCATAATCAACTGATGCTCCGGGACTTGTCCTCAGACAAACCGATTCCAAACTCACTGGAAGTCGATGCCCCAGATTCACAGGGTTTCACAGCATACCATTCTGACCCAGACCTCTGACGATTCAGTCCTGATTGACTATTCCCTGTTGAAGTTCCTTCATATCAGCTACTAACCTGCAACCAAAATTGTTTATTCACGAATAGTAATTTTAATGCAGTGTTCATGCAAATTCCGAAAGAAAGTGGTACTGTCACTCATTTACGTGCGTATGATTGTGAGTGACGAATGAAACAAAGTTCAAACGTAGTGCTTACGTGGTCAGTGAAAAATGCAATAAGGATATGATTAGCAAATCATGAAGGAGTCAGGTTACTCAACCTTATCGTAATGCGCTCTCAGAATAAACCCTGCCTCAATTAGGTCTTTTAAGGGCTGTATCGTGGTCGGGTTCACGGTTCGTGAAGCAAAGGATATTTGGCTCAAATTATGATTTGTACCCACCCCTTCTACGTGATGTTCTCCGATCCTAAAGTTCAGTTAACTTAGCTCGAGCGCTCTCCTCTTCGAGAGGTATGTTGAACATTGGGAACAACTGGTTAAAGAATTCTCAAGGTGTTTCGGAGTGACAGTTACTCCTTTTTCGTTTTCGGCGTCTGTGTCTACACGACTTCGTCCTTGTTCGAGGATTTTTCTTTTTTATAATCATTTCTTTTTCATTCTTTTGTTTTGATTCCCTAATTTTTGCCTGGACTGACTCCTTTTGAGTTCTTTTCGATTTTTCTTTTGAAGTCCAGCGGGATGCCCTGATTTTTGCCTAAGTATTTGCTTTCTAGCTTTTCTTTTTTACTTAGCGGGCTTTCTTATTCCTTTTTCTTTTGGAATAAGTCGTGAGACACTGGTTGTCTTGATTGCTTCGAAAGGCTTGTAACTGTCTCACTCCTGATTGGTGAGGTTTAACCATTGTGGTTGATGAGGTACGACCTCTAGCGAGGAATATGACGTGATTGGTCCTCGAAGGACAACACTCCTCTATAAGACTTGAACGCTCGATCAAGCTAACTGACAACTACCCTGCCTCGGGTTAAGATGTGAGGGTTCAAAAGTCCGAAAGAAACTCCTACTTCTCGGCTCGAAGTGGTTAACAAAGGATTCTCTTCCTTATCTCTCCGGTGTTTAGGGTATTTGAAACAATGCCTTGTACGTCATCGGCAAAGTTTTATCTGAAAGCAATACGATCATTGGTTATGAGTATTCAGTTTCATCATCCTCCCTCCGCTCATTGCTAATCATAGTGATAAAGTGGAGTAAATAAAATGCAAGTGTCAGTGTAATGCAGTAAATGAGTGACAACGACATAACTAATTCAGAAAAAATGCATAGTCACTTTATTAACATCACCATTCGAAACATACAATGTTTAACAGCAAGTAGTAACTAACAGAAAAGAAACTACAAATGCAAATGGTAAAAAGTCCGAGGACTGCCAATGTTGAGGACGTCTGCCTGTCTGGACCACTGGCTTCGGGAAGTAACCCTCTGAATTTGCGAGCTCAAATAGCTGAGAGGTTGTCACGTACCACCAAGACTCCGTCTGGAAAGGAAATACACCCCTGGTCGATCAATTGTTGCACTTTCACCTGGAAAGCCTTGCAATCTTCAGTTGAATGCCCCGGAGATCCACCATGGTAACCACACTGAGCATGAGGATCGTACCCTGGAGGGTAAGGCTCTGGCGCGGGCTTGAGAGCTTTCGGTTCCACCAAGGAATTCTGAATCAACAGTGGAAGAATCTGGCTATACGGCACAGGCACTGGATGGAAAGAAGCATTCCTTTGTTCTAAGTGGTTGCGAGGTCTCTTGTGATCCTGGTGCTGGTATTCCTTCCGCCCAAGAAGTCGTCGTTTCTGAATGGCAATGGTCCCTTGTTTAGGCGCTTGCATCCTTGAACTTGATCCAGGTAGGAACTGCGAGCGAGGCGATTCAGTCACCAAAGGTCGGGGGACGTATTCAAGATCTATCCCAGCTTCGGGCAAAGGAGTGGAATCATCCACCTCTCCTGCAGGGTAAGGGATGAACTTTCCCGATGCTCTTATGCCGCCCGACACAAGCCTAATTGTCCTCGAGTCAATAAGGTCTTGAATCTTATTCTTGAGAGCCTTACATGTTTCAACATGGTGCCCCGGTGCTCCTGAGTGGAAATCACAACGTGTGCTTAGATCAACGTATGGTGACATGTCACCTGGTGGATCTGAGATCCGAAGCTTGAGAACACGGTTCTGAACCAACAGTGGCAACAGCTGGGCATAACTCATAGGTAGTGGGTCCACAGCTCTATCAAGTAGCTTCTTCCTTTGATTATGACCTTCCGGGTTATTCTGAGATGCCCGGCGCGGCTGCTGACGAGACAGGTCTCGAGCTTCATGCTGTGTAGAGGATCCACGAGGTCCATTTGGCTTCAGCACGGGTGGCAATGACGGCAATGGGGGAAGCACTTTGGTCTCCTCCTTGGGTGCTTGACCACTCTCCTTATTTAGCATACTTCTCACCACTCCCATGAGAAAGCTCAACTGATTCTGCAGCTGTTGATTCTCCTCTCTGAGTACTTGCTGGTCCAGACGCACTGCCCGTATGTCATTCATGACCTGCCCCAGCTGGCTTTGGATTTTCCCCAACTCAGTTTGTATCTGCTCCATTAGTCTGAGCTGCTCGATTCTTGAGTCAAACCTGCAAACACAAGGGTTAGAAGACAAGCCCCGACTTCTGTCATGCAAGATGAATTATGCTAATGCCATGGGTGTCTGTACGTTTAGGAGATCACCCCTAATTCTGGTGTCGACGTGCCAACATAGTGTCAATGCAATGATAAGACTGGATCCATTCATGGAAGAAAATATCTCATCTTGCTCGGGACACCAAAATCAGGGTACGAAACGCGCCTACAGCACAGACACATGCTAATGGAATGCAAACATGAATATGCGAGCTAATGCAAAATGCAGTCACGCAATGATATATCCAGGTGGCTGCTGCGGAGATTCGGTATCAACAGTCACTGATGAGAAGGAAACCCCGGTGTAAACCACTGATCTGATCTGCTAAGAATAACCATCTGATAGGATCGAGATCAAAATTCTGCTCTGTCAAGAGTAAGTGCATGATAATAAGGACCCCGGGCGCAAGATCAAGGAACATCTGTTGAAGTCTTCAGACCCCAAATCAAAATCTGCCCTATCAAGAACAAACACACAGCTGCTGATGAGATCTTCAGACCTCACTCAAAATCTGCCCTATCAAGAACAAATAACATCTGCCGATGAGGTCTTCAGACCTCACTCAAAATCTGCTCCATCCAGAACAAACCACCGATGATAACATACTGATCAAAGCCTGCTCTATCAAGAACAGACAAACACCCGGCGACAAGATCCTTTGATCAAAAACCTCTTGCTCTATCAAGAACATGTCTGCAACTGAGAACCCAACATAACTGATTCACTGTCAAGAAAACCAGGTAGTCTGAAGGTCTAAGTTTCCTGCAATAAACCCAGTCCCACTCACAGGTATGAACCTAGACTGACTCAAGGTACGGCATCCTATGCGTTCATCAGCGTCACAGACTTTCAAAACTGATGATACGATTCCCAGAAGGAGTGGCATCATCAAGTCCTGAAGAGGCCTCACTTAGCTGAATCACAAATGATCGGTCCCCAGAGTCGACAATCCACCAAACCAGCAACCGTCTCAACCCAAAGGGTTGAAAGTGAAGCCAACCGGATGAACCTCGTCTGAGCGTGGATTTCATGATACACTAGTGCCTGCAAAGCAAGCACGCGCCCACTAATTTCCACTCTAAGTCTATGGTGCACTCAAGCCTGGGTCTGGCTTCTCACTCAATCAGAACTCCCATCCCACAACAGCACAAATAATCATATTATACTGGAACATAAAATGCGGGAAATAAAGTGCGAGAAGTAAAAAAATGTGATAAATAAACGCAACCCAACAAGTAAACACACAAACGATAGGATTGACTCGCACAGGGAACCGTTGGAGTCCCCAGCAGAGTCGCCAGCTGTCGCTTGCGCGAAAATAAGGTGCCGGCAAAACAGAAGAGTCGCCACCTTTCGTTATTTATCCCTCAGAGCGGGAAAGGAAACGATCGGAAAAACCTGACGAATAAGGGTAAGACAAGGTCATCGCAACCATTGTCTGGGTTCGGGAGTCGGTTACGCAAGGGGAAGGTATTAGCACCCCTCACGTCCGTCGTACTCGACGGGATCCTCGCTTATTTGTTTACTTGGACGGGTTGGTTATAATCTATCTACCTATCAAGGCTGGCTGAAAAAGAAAAGAAAAATGACTCGGCAAAGCATCGCGCTTTATGCCTACATATTCTCATCAGAGAATGAGAAATCAGAGTCAACGTAGTTCGGCCTACGAAGGATTATGGGGAAAGGTTGCTCGCTAGGACATCGCATCCTATGCCTATGTACTTTCATCTGGTATGAAAGATCAGAGCAAACGTAGTTCGGGAAACTACGGGTTATCTCCTAAAAGAAGTGTTTTTTATTATGTTTGCGATTTCAACCGCACTAGAGACTATGACCTGAGAGTGAATGCGTCGCATGTCACCCAAAGGGTACCATACTAAACATTCAGACAGTGGAAAAGAAACTCTCCCACAATCCTTTCTCAGATAGCTTAAGGCTCGTAACGTACGAAAGAAATCATTCATGATTACTGTATCTTAAACTGCTTCGAGATGAGAAGAGAACAGGCCCAACTAGGAGGGAGACTATCAAGTCCTACTGTTATCATGCCATGGATTCATCCTATGGTTGAAGTTTGAACAGGGAACTCCTAGATGTTGTCATGCATAGGTTTCAACCTAAAAGTCTATCATCAAATCCTCATCAGAGGAAATGAGAGTCCTAAGGGATCATGTCAATGATACACCAAAACAGACAAAAGCATCAGCTTTACAGTAAAATGCATGCAATGCAAGTGAGGGAGGAAATGTGTGTGGGGCTTCAGCCTCCACAAGCTCGTCTCGACCTCAAGCCAGTCATGAAATAACAGTAATCATACTGAAATAAACAACATGCTATCAAGCAAGAAACAGTAAACTGCAATCACACAGGTAGAAGAAATGAAATGCTATCAAGCAAAATAAACACATGGGCAAGGGAGCTGGGCTCTACCGAATACCCGCAAGCAAAGCCAAGCAATAACAATACAATCAGATGCACTCATGCTCTTAGACTGCACTTATTCTAAATGGGCTTAGTCTAATGCAGCAGACAAATCAGACAAAACACACAATACATCAAAGAAAACAGAAGAAAGCCTCAGCTCCTCCAGCAGCAACCCAGTCTTCAGACTTCAGAGATCACTTGCTTTCCAGGTATCAAACCTACAGCATGAGTATCAACTCATCTTCTCCCTTGAGCTTCAGCTCCTTTGACCAGCTCCACCTTCAGGCTTTACTATCTCCAGGGATCTTCAGGCATCAACAAAGTCTTCAGACTTCAACAATCTTCAAGGAATCATCCTCTTCAAAGCTTCAGCTTCTATCTTCAATGGCTCAAATGCTCCAGCAAACAAGATTCAGTCAATAAGATGAGGTGAGGATGTTGCAGTGCTCACTGACTTCCAAAGGATGCCATTGAGAACTTAACATCAAAGGAAAGGCTCTCTCAAAGTTCTACCTTATAGGGCAAGGTCACTAATCCCTCCAAAGGAGAGAGGTGAATACCCTTAAGGGACTCTATGTCACAGAGAAGAAAGGAGGTGAACAAGACACTCCTTGTTTATTGAACAAAGTATTATATCTAGGGCTCTGCCTATGCACCTATCAACCTATAAACAAAACAAACAAAAGCTATGCTAAACTCCTCTGCAAGGTCTTCAAAGCTTCCATGATGATCCACAAGGTCTTCAACTCAATCTTCAAAGCTCACACACTCAACAGAGAAGGAAAGAAAACACAACAATACAACTTATGCCTTTAAGCAACACACATACTATCCATACATTCAAAAATCAATGAAAAATACTAAAATACCATACAAATTCCTAATATAAATTCTAGGGGATCCTATTTAACTACCCTTAAGTCCCATATATTCCCCATAGGCTAACTTGTCCTAAAAACCCCAAAAATAAAATGTTGAAGTTCAAGTATACTACTTAAAAACCCTAATTAAACTATCCTAAGTTCAATTATCTAAACTAATCAAAATTTATTCTAAAAAATCTAGTAATAAATTCTGGGAATACTACAATTCAATATTAATCACCACAAAAAAGAATGGGCAAAAAATCTATTTCTAAGTGCATGAACAAAAATTTGCAAAATCATGGATGAAATGAATGATTAAAAATGTGCATTTATTTGTAAAATATGAAAAAAATTCGAAAAAAATGTAAAATGCAATTTTTATATTTTTTTAATTTTCTAGACATGTTAAGAAAAATGTTAAAAAAAGAATGAGTTAAAAATATGTATTTTCCATTTAGTTATGAATTTTTGAAGATGAATGAAATCTAGGCCGCTGGATTGAGGGACAAAGTCAAATATTCCAACATGAATCAATGGTAGAGATTATCTCTTCTACCTTTGGTCACTTAGGGTTTCTAAAAACAGTTTCCATGCACTTGTCTTCCAGCATCCATAGCTCCCTCATCTCTCCATGAAAACTCACGATCCAAACATCAAACTTGACCTACTCATTTCCCTCTACACAGCCATGGTCATGGATTTTCTTAACACTCACTCTAGAAGGAAATATGCACGAGGGAAGTCTTGGACACCATCACTTTCTTCTGTTTTGCATGATCATGGATTTGGCTGAAACTAACCTAGAATGATCTACACTTCATGGTGATTATTCTAAGCTACAAAGCTAAGATTATAGTACACTACATGGTGTGTTCTTGATCCTAGAACAGAAATGGCCATAAAACAAACCTCCATGGAATGCTCTTAAACTCATCATGATTCATCCCTAATTGGTCTCTATCATGCTTACCCTAACAACAAACCTTAACTATGCATAAATAATGAGTTTCAAGAGAAAACGCATACCTTGCAAGTGGTGATGGCTATGGTGTTTCTTCTCCAATCCAAGCCTTGGTACTTGTGCTAATTGATCCTTGGATGATGGTGATGATTCTGGTGAAGAGAAATTGTGCTCAAACCTCTTGAATTATGCTATCCAAACCTTTATGCAAATGGGAGTGATGAGTTGAATCACACAAACCAGCCACGAATTCTTGAGCCTTCTTCTTGCTTTTCACTCCACAACAATGGAGGATGATGATGATGATGAAAGATTGCACCCACAATGGAATTTGGGAGAGATTGAAACCAAAATGCAATGAGGGAGTTATGGTATCAAAGTGTATTTGCAAGCTTGAGGAATCACCAACCAATGCATGGAGCCACCCTAGGGCTTATATAGATGAGAATAGAAATGTCTAGAACTTTGGGGAACCTTCCATGAAGTTTCTATAATGTATCACGTAATGAGAAATTGAATTTGTCATCTTGAGCAAATCCCATGCAATCTCATGATATACCATGTAATCTCACTTAAATTCTCCTCATATGATATTATGACATGAAAATAAGGTCTTACAAACCCTTGTGTAGCATTTTCCCATCTTTTCTTTTGATGCCTTAAAGTGCAAGTAACAAATTTACAAAGCAACTCCAATTTTTAAGCCTAAACTCAAAAATGTGGCTAAACCATTGTTTTTAAAATGATGTTTCCAATCAAAATCATCTATCATATGCCCCATTTTGGATTTGTAGATCTCTCAAACCAAAATTCAATTTCAACTTTTTTAACTTATAAGCCTTTTTCAAGTCATTTTGACCATTTTAAAATATCCATGCTCCAAGCTTTTTCAACAATTCATGACCTTCTTTCTAGACTTAAAATCACATTTTGAACAACTTTCATGTTTTGAGTTTTTCCATTTGAGGCTTGGAAATAGGAGATATGGCATTTGCTTAAAAATGACCTATAACTGACAAATTACCAAAATACCCCTGTCTTGTTCAAACCATAAGTTGAGTTCCACAAATCCTATCAAGGACTTCTACCACTCAAATTAAAGCTAAGACGATGCCCTCCAACATTCATGTTGACCAAGAGATCATAGGAATCATCCTACTAGGGCAAAAGTTGTCTGCAAGTTGGGTGACTTTCAAGGACCCAGATTCACACACCTCAGCTGACCTGTAATTTGTCAAAACCATAACTTGAGATCTGCAACTCCTATCAAGGACTTCCACCACTCAAATTAAAGCTTAGAACAAGCTCTACAACATTCATGTTATGGGGAAGATGAGATATCAATCACATCTAGAGCTAAAACTGCCTGGAATATAGGGATCAAATTAGGGTTTTTCACTGATGATCTTTGGAAACCCTAACTCAAAACTTCTCAAACCCTTCAATCATGATGAGTTGGTCTAGGAATCACCTTTACAACATCTCTATGCATCATTCCATGATCTCATGGCCCTTGGATTAAGTCTCAACCTTCTCCAAATCTTCAGCTGATCTAGGGTTGACCCAGTCAAAACCTTAATTCTACCATTCATGGTTGAATCCTCTGAACTCTTGCATAATGACTTCTCTGGGCTTCATGAATGGCTATCAAGACATCTCATAGGCTTTCTCAAAACATCAAGTTCATTCTCAAAGTCTCAGAATCATCTGAGAAACACCCACAACTCTCAAGCTATGAAGCACACAAACCTGGTTTCAACCAATTCCTCTGAGGATCTCTTGAACTGTCTGGTGAATGTATCAACTTTCAAACACTCAGTGAATAAATAATTGTTGGTCAAATTTTGGGGTGCAACAGGCACAATAGAAAAGTCGCCACCTTTCGTTATTTATCCCTTATAACAGGAAAGGAAACGATCGGAAAAACCTAACGAAAAAGGGTAAGACAAGGTCGTCGCAACCATTGTCTGGGTTCGGGAGTAGGTTACGCAAGGGGAAGGTATTAGCACCCCTCACGTCCGTCGTACTCGACGGGATCCACGCTTCTTGTGATTACTGGACGGGTTGGTTTTATCTATCTACCTATCAAGGCTGGCTCAAACAGAAAAGAAAATGACTCGGCAAAGCGTCACACTTTATGCCTACGTATTCTCATCAATGAACGAGAAATCAGAGTCAACGCAGTTCGACCTACGACAGGTTATGGGGGAAGGTAGCTCGCCAATACATCAATATCGTGCCTACGTACTCTCAACAGGCATAAGATCTGAGCTCACGTAGTTCGGGCCACTACGGTTTATTTCCTGTGTTTTACGAAAGAAGTATTTTTTATTGTGTTTGCAATTTCAATCGCACTAGAGACTATGACCTGAGAGTGAATGCGTCGCATGTCACCCAAAGGGTACCATACTAAACATCCAGACTGTGGAAAAGAAACTCTCCCACAATCCTTTCTCAGATAGCTTAAGGCTCGTAACGTACGAAAGAAATCATTCATGATTACTGTATCTTAAACTGTTTTGAGATGAGAAGAGAACAGGCCCAACTAGGAGGGAGACTATCAAGTCCTACTGTTGTCATGCCAAGGATTCATCCTATGGTTAAGGTTTGAACAGGGAACTCCTAGAAATTGTCATGCATAGGTTTCAACCTAAAGTTCTATCATCAATTCCTTATCAAAGGAAATGAGAGTCCTAAGGGATCATGTCAATGATACACCAAAACAGACAAAGCATCAGCTTAACAGTAAAATGCATGCAATGCAAGTGAGGGAGGAAATGTGTGTGGGGCTTCAGCCTCCACAAGCTCATCTCAACCTCAAGCCAGAATGGATAACAGTAATCATACTGAAATATAAACAACATGCTATCAAGCAAGAACAGTAAACTTCAATCATACAGAAGAAAATGAAATCAAAATGCCATCAGGAAAACACAACACATGGGCAAGGGAGCTGGGCTCTACCGAATACCCGCAAGCAATGCCACACAGTAACAGTACAAGCAGAGGGAGCAACTCAACCTCTAGTGCAATCATGCTTCTAGATTCTACTTAGTCTAGATATGGACTTATTCTAATGCATCAAGCAAGTCAAACAAAACATGTCAATACAACAAAGAAAAAAGAAAAGAAAGCAGATCAACTCCTCTCTCAGCTTCAAGCTTCAGCTCTTCCAACAGCAACTCAGTCTTCAGACTTCCATCACTTTTGACCAATATCAATTTTCTTTTCCAGGTTTCAACCCTTCAACATAAGTTTCAACTTATCTTCTTCTTCAAGCTTCAGCTCCTTGATCAGTTCCACCTTCAGGCTTCCTCTAATAACCACAAGTATCAACTTGATCCCTTCAAGGTCTCCAGGTATCAAAGTAAGTATCAACTTCTATTGTTATTCAAGCTTCAGCTCTTCAGAATCAATCTCAATCGAATCCACTTCCTAAGTATCAACTTAGTCTTCAAGCTCTCAAGCTCTCTTTGCTATACCAGTCTCAACTTGGTCTTCTCTTCATGCAAGCTTCAACTTCTTAGAGTAATCTTCAATCACTTAGAAGTATCAACTTCTTCCTTCAGTCTTTAAGCACCTTCAAGGGGTCTTCATCTTCACACTCTTCAATGAAGTCTTCATCTTCACCTTCAAGCTCAACATCTCTCAAGATAATCAAACCAGAGGAAATCACTTACTGGATAAGCTGGGGATATTGACATGCTTATTGACCACCAAAGGTGACCTATAAGGGTTCAACATCAAAGGAATGGTTCCCTCAAAAGTTCTACTTCCTAGGTACCATCACTTATCCCTCCAAAGGAGAGAGGTGAATACCAGGGAAGGACTTTGAATCATAGGGAGGAATGGAGGTGAAAGATACCATCCATGCTTAAGAAAGAAGTTAACTAAGTCTAAACTCTTCCTAATCGTTAACCCTAAAACAATCAACAAAACAAATAAGATCAAGCTCTCAAGCTCCTCAATGCTCCTCAATGCTCCTACTATGCTCCTCAATGCTACTCCAAGCAATACCAAGCTCTCCAAGCCCACAAAGCAAAGCAAACAAAAATACAAGCCCACAAGGGCAACACAAACAATCATCACCTACAAAAATCATCCAAAAATAGTATACCATTATATTAAAACCTAATATAATTTCTAGGGGATCTTATATATCTACCCTTAATACCCTTATATGCCCCAATGTCTATCTTGACCTAGAAACCCAAAATTCTAGTGTTATTGTGGACCTATGTTAAGGATTAACCTAGTTCTATACAACCTAATGTCATCTAATCAAAACTACTCTAAAATTCATCACAAAATTATGGAATAAATCCATGGGGGAGATAAAGTCCTAACCTAACTATCCTAAAAAGAATGGCCTAAAAATGTTATGGGAACTACCTAAACAAAATTATACAAAACCATGTATCAACATAAAAGAATTAAAAAGCTATTAAAAGAGAAAATATTCAAAAAATATTAAAAATGCATGAAATGCAAATATTTTTCTTTGATGATTTTCTAGACATGGATATGAAATGGGAGAAAAATCCCCATGCAAAAATCATTAATTTCCTATTTATTATGATTTTTCAAAGATTAATAAAAAATGGAGAAAAAAGAAATAAAATATGACATGATGTGGTGTATTTAGTGACCAGATGCAGTTCAATTCATCAATGGGCTAAAAAGTGGGGGTGCAGACAATAATACGTGCTAGGCCCAATTATCATCAGAAAAACAATTAATAAAAATGAAAAGAAAAAGAAAAAGGAGTGGTGCGAATAGAAATGATTTCCAGTTAATTTTCACAATGGGCCAGGATTGGGGGTGTGGGTAGTTGTTTCTTTACTAAAGCCCAAGAACTTATTTTAATGAAACGGGGCGTTTCATCCTGGCTTAAGAATTCCCTCTTCGAACAAGATTAAATCCTGGCCCTCAGATCTCAGTCTCAGTCAATGGTCCTCTCACGATCCAACGCTTATGAACTCACCACTAACCTCCAGCTAGGGTTTGCATCAACATTCCATGGAAGCAGAGCTCTATACACAAACTTCCCTCCATTTGTGCTCTCTCATTTCTTGCTCAAATTCAACAATTCGACACACTAACATGCTCCATTTTTCATGCCGATTACGACCATAGCCTTAGATTCTATTGAAACCTCCTCCAACATGAAACACGATTCAAGATTGATATTATGGTCAATCCTCAACTTCAACCATTCTTGAATTTTCTTGCATCAGAATACTCACCAACTCTCACTGAATGAAATTAGCTATCTAATTCATGTTATGTCTCATTATACCACGAGTTCTTGATCATCAAAGAAATGGTGTCCAATATTCAATCTTCATCAATTGATCCCTAACTCTCCAGAAATGATCACCTATGTGTCTCTAACCTTTCTACACTAATAAACTAACCTAGCAATGCATAAATTATGGTGTAGTGAAGAATTTGCAAACCTGGTACTTCTTGATCAACAGATGGTGAAAACCTTCACTTCAAGCCTTGAAATTCTTCAGAAAGCTTCCTTGGATGATGATCTTGCTACTGTTTGCAAAAAATTTGAGGGAGAGTGCTTGAATCTTAGAATTCGATTCTGACTTGCTACCTTGAAAATCCAATTGCCAATTCCTCAATTCACCATGGATTTGCTCTCAAATTGATTTGCACAGCTTCACTATCATCAATGGAGTGTGTTTAGATGGAAAGAATGAATGGAAATGGTTCAGAATAGGGAATTCACTTTCAACTTGCAATGGAGGCAATTGAAATGACCAACTCTCTCTTCTCTCAAATCTTACACCAACCTTGCATCTGAGTAAGTTCTACATGTTATATAGAGTGGTTTAGAATCATCTAGAACCATCTAGGACCATCCTATGAGAAATTGGAAATCTCATGTCATGACATTATGAATTCACTTCTCCTTATGTGCTATCTCATGCCATAGCCCTTGTAACCACCAATTCTGACTTGAAATTCTCCCCATATGAGATGTATGATATGTTGAGATGCATAACTAACTTTCTCATTGAGTTTTCTTAAGTTTTGCCTTGGTGCCTTAAGATGCAAGCAAGCAATTTCCAAAGCAGCCCCATGATCTAGGCCTCAAATCAAAATTGTGGCTGAACCATTGTTTTTAGAATGTCTTTTAGAGTCAAAATGACCTATTATATGACATGGTTTGGATGTGTAACTTGGGATTTCCAATTTCCAATTTCAACTTAATTAACTTATGCCTCCATTTTAGGTCATTTTTATCACTTTTTGATACAAGCCTTTTCAACATCTCACGACCTTCTTACTAGCCTTAAAAAATCATTCTAAGCAAGTTTTATGTTGAATATTTTTCCATTTGAATCTTGGAAATAGGAGATATGGCCTTATGCTTGAAATGACCTATAATATCCAAATGACCAAAATGCCCTTGACTTGTCAAAGCCATAACTTGAGTTCTACAAATCCTATCATGGACTTCTAGTACTCTCTAGAAAGCTAAGACGATGCTCTACAACATTCATGTTGACCAAGAATTCATAGGAATCATCCTACTAGGGCAAACGTTGGATGCAAGTTGGGTGACTTTCAAGGACCCAGATTCACATACCTCAGATGACCTGTAATTTGTCAAAGTCATAACTTGAGCTCTACAAATCCTATCAAGGACTTCTAGCACTCAAATTAAATCTAATAACAAGCTCTACAACATTCATGTTATGGGGAAGATGAGATGACAATCACATCTTGAGCTACACTACCCTGAAGATAGGGATCAAACTAGGGGATTTTACACTGTCAAGCCTTAGAAACCCTAGCTTAAAACTTCTCAAACTCCTCAATCATGATGAGTTGGTCTAGGAATAATCCTTATAGCATCTCAATTCATCAATCCATGATCACATGGCTCTTGGATTAGGTCTCAACCCTCTCCAAATCATCAGTTGACCTAGGGTTGACCCAGTCAAACCCTAATTCCACCACTCATGGCTGAATCTTCTGAATTCTTGTGTAATGACCTCTTTAGGCTTCATGATGGCTTTCAAGATATCTCATAAGCTCTCTCAAAGCTTCAATTCCATCCTCATAGTCTCAGAATCATCTGAGGGGCTCCCACAACTCTCAAGTTATGAGACACACAACCTTGGTTTCAACCAATCTCTCTGAGGATCTCTTGAGTTCTCTGACAAAGATATCAACCTTTGAACACTTGAATAACCTTCTTGGCTAGCTTCAAAGTCTCATATAACTCTTGCTGGGTAATCATACCCCTTGATCTACTGCCCACATATCAATGAGAGGCAGATGATGAATGAGATGAACCACAAACTAGGTAAATAAATGTTGGTCAAATTTTGGGGTGCAACACCTTCTTGGTAAAGAGATTATCTTCAGTTGCAGAAACTATCCCAATGTTCCTTTGATAGGAAGGAAGGGTGGCATCAACTACAATCATGCTCTGACAGTCCGACACATTGGTTACGCTTTGAGAGGACCTCCAAGGGAAAAAGAAATACAGGACTCTATTTATTTCACAAGAGTGGCTCACAATGATACTTTGACCAGATTGAAAAAGGCTTGGGGAAGGATTCATCGGAAAGGAAAAATTTCTTTGGGTAAAGGTGACTGCAGAGCCTATGGACCCTATGTGGATTGGATCCAGGAGAGGGTGGAAAGATTGTTGCTACCATTCCTGGTCAGAGAGCCTTTATATCCTTTGGTGATTGAAGAACCCACGACAATTGATATTCAGAGGTATAACCAACTATGGGCTGAGAAAGAAGAGTTACGCAAAGCGAATGAAGAGCTGGAAAAGGAGGTTAGTGAACTAAGAAGCGAAAAGAATGAAGCAACCTACTTGGCCAAGATGAAGACTAAAAACATGAACAATATGGGGAGAGAGTTGACTGAAGAGATTCGTGCGCGAGAGCAAGTTGGTTTGGATTTGAAGAGTACCATAAATGTCCTCAAGACAAGAAGAAAGAGCTGGAAAAAGCGCGCCTGGAGATATCCAAATTCAATTCTCAGTGGAAGGCAGCTCTAACTGCCAACAAAGGAAGAAAGGATGGGCTCCATAAGCAGATTGGTAGGTTGAAGACGCAACTCAAGATTAAAGATGAAAAAGCTTAAGGGGAATCATCTCGTCAATATGAAGTTGATCGCAAGTTACGAGAAGCTCTGGCAACTTTAGAAGAATACAAGATAAGAGCAGAACTGAAGAAACCAAGACTCGAAGACGCTTTTAGAGAAGGTTCTTGGGAGGATTATGCTTAGGACTTGAAGGATATTATCAGCAGAAGGGAATTGCTCATTCAAGCGTTGTTTGTGAGGCCTAAACATCCGAATACAAAGGAGTTGTTAGAGGAGTTTCAGACTCGTTACCATGGCTGAAGGGAGAGTTACCTGATGCAATTTTCTCTGTAGTTTTTCCCCTTTTGTTATTATCTTTTATTCAGACTATCACCAGGCTTGTTGGATCGGGTCATATGATCAGTTTCGGTTGAATTCCTTGGTGTTATGTTGTGTATGCTGACACTTATCCTCATTTTATTTATGAGAAGAACTTGTGATTCCATCTGTTGCTCTACTCTTTATTTGTGGAACTAGAACCAAGGGGAGAATCAGAAAAGAGTTATGGATCAGATACAATAAGAACTGCAAGAATTTAGGGATCAGATGACTCAGTTCATGGATATGATGCAGGAAGCTGCCAATGGGCAAGAACAACTCAGAACTCTAGTCCAGCCACTGATTTCCAGGGTGAATGGCAGTGGTGTTTTACATGTAGGAACTACTGCCATTCCTCCCCCAGCTGATGGTAACACTCCTCAGGCTAATGTGATTCCCACTGTTGTTATTCCTCCAGGCGGAGGTCACCAACCAGGAGTTCATGTACCAGGTGCAGCGGGCGTTGCACATGGGGCAGCTGGTCCTCAATGGGAGGAGGATGAGCAGGGTGATGTTTTCTCAATGGGAGACTTGGGCGTAGGCCTTCAGACAGATGCAGATAAAAGGGTCAAAATGATTGAGGAAAAGAAGAAGAATCTTGAGAATCAGAACTCTCTAGGGCTTGACATGTCCAACTTGGGGCTGATTCCAAGGGTGAAGATTCTGCCCAAGTTCAAAGTTCCAGACTTTGATAAGTATAAAGGGACACCTTGTCCCAGAGTACATCTCAGATCTTGAGAACCAGAGTACACGAAGTTGAGAACATCTGCTAATCCAAGCAGGCGTCTGTTAATTAAAACAGGCATCGAACCCAAAGGCCGGCTCAACACGAAGTTGAGAACATCTGTTAATCCAAGTAGGCATCTGTTAATTAAAACAGGCATCAAACCCGAAGGCCGACTCAACACAAAATTAAGAACATCTGCTAATCCAAGCAGGCATCTATTAAATAAAACATGCATTGAACCTGAAGGTCGGCTCAACACGAAGTTGAGAACATCTGCTAATCCAAGCAGGCATCTGTTAATTAAAATAGGCAGCAAACCTGAAGGCTGACTCAACACAAAATTGAGAACATCTGCTAATCAAAGAAGGCATCTATTAAACAAAACAGGCATCGAGCCCGAAGGTCGACTCAACACGAAGTTGAGAACATCTGCTAATCCAAGCAGGCATCTGTTAATTAAAACAGGCAGCGAACCCGAAGGTCGGCTCAACCCGAAGTTGAGAAGAGAATCCGTTGATTCACAATTTGAAAGAAGAATTCTGCTGGGGGAATAATTAACTTGAATAAGTAAACTCTATTGGGGAGTAAGTGATAAGATGAACACATCCATCAAAGATTCTTGTCGGGGTTTGGATACCACATAGGCTCAAGAAAAACACCAATATTCGTCGGGGTCTGGATACCACACAGGCTCAAGAAAAACATCAATACTTGCCGGGGTCTGGATACCACACAGGCTCATGAAATGTACCGATATTCACTGGAGATACATCTGAAAACCAGAGGTAACAACCTGGCTTATGCTTCAGATGCATATGTTTGAAAATGGCGTAATGCTCTGTACGAAATGGAAATGCTACGCGTTTGGGAGGATGCTATGCATAATGCTAATGCAAAGGAACCACTCCAAGTATGATTGGACTTTTGCTGGGAAAGACGAGCCCTGGATGGCCTCCTAGAAAAGAACTTTCCTGGAAAGACTGCTCTGTTGAGAATAAATCCGCTCCGCTGGGGATTAAATCAACTCTGCTAAGGAAAACGCCCTGAACGACCTTCCAGAATACAAATCTTCTAGGGAACAAACCCACTCAACTAGGGAAAATAGCCTTGGCTGGCTTTCGAGAATACGACTCTACCGGGGAGTAGGCAAAATGCTGGGGAATAAATCCAATCTGCCGGAGATTAAGAATAAGATTTACTGGGAAGCTATCCCAAACTTTCTCTATTGAGGATTGAGAATACAATTTTCCGGGGAAAATCCCACTCTGCGGGGAAGAAACTTACTCCGACAACTTCACTGAGGATTAGGAATTAATTGGGAAATATCCCAAGAAACTCGCCCTAAAGAATACCAATAACTGACTTGATTCTGTTGCGGAAAACGCACTGAATGGCCTTCTAGAATACACTCATCTGGGGACGACCCCATTCTGCAGGGGAAAGAAAATCCACTCTGAGTGGAATAAAGAAAGATAATCCTACTACTAGGGATAAAAAATCATGCTCTATTGAGGATAAAATCCGCTTTGAAAGGGATTGAGAAAAACAATCATTAGGACTTCAGCCTGAAATTTAGCTTTGGAGAACACCAATAACCACTGGACTTTAGTGAGGAGAACAACTTCACCGGAGAAAAACTCATTGAGGGAATCAGCGTCAACCTCTGATTAGGGAAATAAGATTCAACGATATCAACCTCTACTTGGGGAGTGAGTCAAAGACCTGTGGGGAAACAACATTGAACTTGTTACACTGCTGGGGAAAACACTCCCATATCCACCTGTCAAGGGATAGGTGTACACCACTATTGGGGAACCTCAGTTTCGACTCTCTGCGGATAACTTAGGTCTTAATCTGCTAGGGGATAGGTGCAATCTCAACCTGCTGGGGAGAAACTAGTATCGACTTACTGAGAATAAATGCAACTTCAACCTACAGGGGATGAGTGCATATTATCATTGGTAAGATAATTCCGATCTAACATCTTCATCTTGTGGAGATAGAGATATAGTGACTTCACTAGGGATACACCTCTGAAACAGTCCCAACAACAAGAGCCATGTAAATGACAAATAAGCAAAGGGGTCTTGTATGCAATAAAGGCTATCTCGGTCATCGTCCATGACATTATTCAAGCAAATCAATGTTTCAATTACGATTAGCAAAGCCCACGAGTTTATGTATGCAAAGTTTTATCAAAAACATCAGGCGTCTTTTGCAAACAAAATAGTAAAAAGTTAAGACGAGAACAAAAACTATCTGAATAATATACTTTATTGATTGAAATGGCATGTAAATAGGCAGATTTACATCAGATGCAGCTCCTGAAAAGAGAAAGTTGCGCAAAAAGTACAGAAATGCAATAAATATACAAAATGTCGGTAATGTGGTACAGACAATCACCATGTGTCGATTCGACTATGACTTGCACGACTTCGATGCTTTCTCTAATGTTTCGTCCTCTTAAAAGACTGACTTGTTAACCCTCGGGTCCTCCAAAAATCCCATCCGCTCATGGAATTAAATGCAGACCGCAGTCTTTTGCTTTTAAAATCCCTAACTTTTTCCTGAATCACCCTTTCGAATTTTCGATTCACCGGGATACGTATTTTTTTCGAAGTTGCCTTTTTAGGTTTTCAACTTTGCGGGTTTACATTTTTTCCTTTTTATCCCTAGTTTTTGCCCGAACCCATTCTTTTTATGGTTCACCGGGATGACCCATTTTTTGCTTGGATTTTCTTTTTTTTATTTATTCCAGCAGGTCTATTTAAGCAAAGTATATTTTAACTGCATCTGCATTCACAGGGGACGTGAGATCTTCACCATCCATAGTTGAGAGTAGTAAGGCTCCTCCAGAGAAGGCTTTCCTTACTATATATGAACCTTCATAGTTGGGAGTCCAATTGCCCCTGTGATCTGTCTGTGGAGGGAGAATCCGCTTCAACACTAAGTCACCTGCCTGAATGCTTCGAGGGTGCACCTTCTGATCAAAAGCTTTCTTCATTATGTTCTTATATAAATGACCATGGGCGATAGCTTCCAATCTCTTCTTGTCAATCAGGCTTAGTTGATTCAATATGGCTTTCACCCATTCTTCCTTATCAAGGTTAACATCAACCAACACCCTCAAGGAAGTAATCTCGACTTCTGCTCAAAAGCTTTCTTCATTCTGTTCTGATATAAACGACCATGGGCAATAGCTGCCAATCTTTTCTCGTCGATCAGGAAAAGTTAATTCAATATGGCTTTCACCCATTCTTCCTCATCAAGGTTAACGTCAACCAACACCCTCAAGGAAGGAATCTCGACTTCCAATGGTAGGACAACTTCCATACCATACACTAGCGAGAAAGGAGTTGCCCCCGTTGAAGTACGTATCGAGGTACGATATCCATGTACTGCAAAGGGAAACATCTCGTGCCAATCTTTGTAGGTAACAACCATCTTCTGCATAATCTTCTTAATGTTCTTATTAGCGGCCTCAACAACACCATTCATCTTCAGACCATACGGAGAAGAGTTGTGATGTTCAATCTTGAAACTCTTGCACAGTTCCTTCATCATCTTGTTGTTCAAATTCAAACCATTATCAGTAATGATTCGTTCAGGAACTCCATAACGACAAATGATGTTCTTCTTAATAAATCGAGCCACGACCTGCTTGGTTACATTGGCGAAAGAAGAAGCTTCAACCCACTTAGTGAAATAGTCAATTGCCACTAGGATGAAGCGATGTCCATTGGATGCAGTCGGTTCAATCTTATCGATCATATCAATGCCCCATATAACAAAGGGCCAAGGAGACGCCATGACAATCAGAAGACTTGGCAGCACATGCATCTTGTCAGCATAAATATGGCATTTATGGAATTTTATGGCGTACTTGAAACAATCATATTCCATGGTCATCCAATAGTAGCCTACCCTCAACAGTTTCTGAGACATTGCATGTCCGCCTGCATGTGTACCAAAAGCACCTTCGTGGACCTCTTCCATAAGCAAACCTACTTCCTTTTCGTCTACACATCTTAACAACACCAAGTCAAAGTTTCTTCTGTAAAGCACATCGTCTTTGTTCAGGTAGAAGTTTCCAGACAATCTTCTCAAGGTCTTCCTATCCCGGCTCGATGCCCCTGGTAGATACTCCTGATTCTTGAGAATGTTTCTGATGTTATAATACCACGGCTTCCCATTGGATGCTTCCTCTACTGCAAATATGAAAGTCGGCTTGTTGAGGCGCGAGATGGTGATCCTTGGAGCATCATTCAAATGATTCACCTTTTACAAAGCATTTGCCATCTGATTCTCGGCCCTTGGCACATGATGAAACTCTACTCTGTCGAAGAAAGGTAACAACCTTCTGGCATAATTCATGTAAGGAATCAAGTTGGGCTGACGAGTCTCCCATTCTCCTTTGATCTGATTAATGACCAAAGCTGAATCACTATATACATCAAGGTGTTTTATTCTCAAATCAATTGCTTCTTCAATGCCCATGATGCATGCTTCATACTCAGCTTCGTTGTTGGTGCAGGAAAACGTTAGCCTGGCAGTGAACGGTATGTGGGAACCGTGAGGCATTTTAATGATAGCCCTAATCCCATTACCATTAGAGTTAACAACACCGTCAAAATCATCTTCTGTTAGGAGCCTATCTCGGGACCTTCTTCAGGTAACGGCTCGTCAAAATCTTTCATTTTCAGAAACATGATGTCCTCATTAGGAAATTCAAACTTCATTGGTTGATAATCTTCAATCGGTTGCTCTGCGAGATATTCTGACAAAAAACTTCCCTTAATGGCCTTTTGGGAAACATACTGAATATCATATTCTGTCAGGACCATATTCCACCTAACAATTCTTCCTGAAAGCACTTGTTTCTCAAACACGTACTTAATCGGATCCATCTTCGAAATCAACATAGTTGTGTGATTCAACATGTACTACCTTAGGCGTTTGGCGGCCCAAGTGAGTGCATAACACGTCTTTTCTAGCATTGAGTATCTGGACTCACAATCCGTGAACTTCTTACTCAAGTAATAGATAGCATGCTCTTTTCTTCTCGTCTCGTCGTGTTGACCGAGAACACAACCCATGGAGTTCTCAAGAACCATCAAATACATTATCAAAGGTCTTCCCGCCACTTGAGGCATCAGTATCGGAGGCTCCTGCAAGTATTATTTTATCCTTTCGAGTGCCCTTTGGCAATTTTCATTCCACACAACCGCCTGATCTTTCTTCAACAGCTTGAACAATGGTTCACAGTTGGCGGTAAGGTGAGATATGAACCTAGCAATGTAGTTCAATCTACCTAGAAAACCACGAACCTCTTTTTCTGGTTTCAGCACTGGAATTTCTTGTATTGGTTTTATTTTTGCAGGATTGACCTCGATTCCTTTTTCACTGACTATAAACCCCTATAGCTTTCCTGAACGTACACCAAAACTGCATTTGTTCGGATTCAACCTCAATCTGAATTTCCTCAACCTTTCAAACAGCTTCAAAAGATTAACTAGATGTTCTTCCTCCGTTTATGACTTTGCGATCATGTCATGAACATAAACCTCAATCTCATGGTGAATCATATAATGAAACAAAGTCACCATTTCCCGTTGTTTTCTCCATGTCTTCCGGGGCCATCTCAATTTGGTTATACCCAAGCCATCCATGAAGGAAAACACAGAATGTTGAGCAGTTTTATCGACTAACACATCAATGTGGGAGAGCGGGAAATCGTATTTCGGGCTCGCTCTGTTTAGATCACGGTAATCAACACACATCCTGAGCTTTCCATCCTTCTTAGGTACATGAACAATGTTAGAGACCCACAGAGGATAATTCGTAACAGCAAGAAAACTGGCGTCCAACTGCTTCTAGACCTCCTCTTTAATCTTAACTGCCATATCCGGTCTAGTTGTTCTCAGTTTCTGCTTTACATGCGAACATTCCTCTCGGAGATGTAGACGATGGACCACTATATATGTATCCAATCCTGGCATGTCGTCATATGACCAAGCGAAGACGTCTCTATACTCCCGAAGCATCTCTACCAGTCTTCTCTTGACACCGTCTTCTAAAGCAGCCCCAATTCAGACCACTTTCTTGTCTTTCTCTGTACCCAAGTTGACGACTTCAATCTCCTCTTGATGAGGCAGAATGACCTTCTCTTCTTGTCTCAGCAGTCTGGCAAGCTCTTCAGGCAGGTCTTCGTCTTCATCAATATCTTCTTCAGCTTGAAAGATTGGATTGTCAAAGTCATATTGAGTCATAGACAAGTCTGAATCGGTGGCATCTACGATATGAAACCTGGATAATGATGATTTGATGTTTAAAATGATATGCAAACAAGCACAAACCACATTGCCATTTTATTGTTAAAATAAAATAACAAAAATAGGGAGTAAAACATTTGAATGCATAAAAACGCCTTTCGATTAATGATAAATGTAAATGTTCAAACATAAATAAGATAAGGCCCTACAAAGGAAAAACCACTACGTCCTGGGTGAAACGCGGGGCCACCCTTAATCAAAACAGATAAATTACTCTTCAAATGAAACTTGGACAACTTCCTCGATGGTCCAATTGCTCAAGCTTTGGCCAGGAACACACGGATGAATCCATGCGTCCATGTCACAATCATTGTCCCCTTCATCTTCAGATACAACGTTGATTCTGTCGATGATCACCCCACCACTTGTAAATTGCACCGGGCCCTTATAACGTGGAGCATTCTGTGAGGAAGAAGATGGGGGTTGTACCCCAATCCAAATTTATCCTGCTTGTTGGGGATACTAAGCACCTGACCCCATCTTTGGGAGGAACCAGACTCCACCACACCACAGAGTTTCTTTAAAAGAAAACATAGAAATCTCGGGAGTTCTGTCCACGACAGAATGCTTCTCTTTAACTTAGACCGCTTCAAATGCTTGGCATAAGGTTTAGTGAATTTCCCCATCAACTTCAACATACTTGAAGGACGATAGATGCTTGATCATAATGTCTTCCTTACCACACACAGTGATAATATTTCCACCAACCATGTACTTCAACTTCGGATGCAAAGTCGATGTGACTGTGCCTGCATAATGAATCCAGGGTCAACCTAACAGACAGCTGTATGCAGGCTGAATGTCCATTATGTAAAAGACAGCATTGAAAATCTCCGGACCTACTTGAATAGGGAGAGTAACTTCACCAAAGACCGATCTCCTCATTCCATTAAACGCTCTTACAACAAGATCGCTAGGAGTACAAATCACGCCTTGGGTATCTAACTTCATTAAATCCTTTTTGGGTAACACGTTGAGTGAAGACCCAGTATCCACCAAGACATGTGATAGGACAACCCCTCTGCTGTTAATAGAAATGTGAAAGGTGTGATTGTGATTCCTTCCCTTAGGAGTCAGGTCTAAATCCGTAAACCCCAAGCCATTACCAGCATTCACATGGGCTACAACCCCCTCAAGCTAGTTTACGGAAATTTCCTGTGGCACATACGCTATATTCAGAATCCTCAAAAGGGCATTCCTGTGTGCCTCTGAGCATAATAGAAAAGACAAAATTGAAATTTTGGAACGAGTCTGTTGCAGATGATCAACAATTTTATAATCGCTCTTTCAAATCAGACGCATGAACTCCTCGGCGTCTTTAACCAAAGCATCTTTCTCTCTTTGTTGTGAACTTTCTTCTACAATGGCCTTGCCTTTTCTTTTGTTAGGCCTCTCCACATTGGCTTCTGGCGGTGAAAACACCCTACCACTTCTTGTTATTCCACTAGTTCCAATCAATTTATCAACAGATGAACCATCGGACGATGTTCCCCTCAACTCTTGCTTTTGGCCATTACAAAAGACTTCTGCCCCATAATTCCATGAGATTGCTTTAGTATTTTCGTATGGCACTGGTCCTGCTTTGGTGATTATAATAGTAGCTGGCCTTGGCGGCGCTGATATATTAATCGTTCTGAAAGGGATCGAGATTGTAGAAACCTCATCATGCTCCTGATTAATCACCTTCACATATTTTCCTTCTTTAATCTTGTCAAAATGTAAGACCCCTTGATTCATGAAGCACTGAACATGGTTCTTCAAATCTTCACAGCCTTCGAGGTGAGCCAAACATCCTTCACAATTTTCCCCACTATAACACGGTGGGAGAACTGACTTGGTGTTTTTGTTTGACAAAAACATGTGCTGATAGCAAGATTCGCCAACTTTTATTTTATCCAATAGGAAAGGCTATAAAAGAACAGGAAAGACCTTTTTGAAAAGATTTTGAGTTCGGGGGGTAGGTTATATAAAGGGAAGGTGTTAGCACCCGTTATATCCATGGTTATCCACGGGCTCTTAATTACTTAGCTCACTTGTTTGTTTGAAAGGTAATGTGAAGTGTATGTTTAGAAAAGATTTTCAGAAGTTCTTTGTAGTGATCCTCGTATGGATGTATACAAAGCCTTGAATTTGGAAATATTTTGAAAGTGGGGTGAAAAGAATGTTTTTTTGAAAAAAGTGAGCAAGTATTTAAGTACTATCTACCCTAAGTTTGTAAGGTCTTTCTTGTTATTTATTTTCTTTAAAGCTAAGATTGTCCTTACTCTTAGTGAGTAAGTAGTCTTTACCTTGGATGTTAAGGGACGGGCGTAGGGTCATCGAATGGTCAAAGAAGGCAACATGTTGGGGTCTCTTAGTAATTCAAAGGGACTATCATCATTTTTGTAGGGTCATCGAGGGACAAGATCATTTATTCCGTAGGCAACTTCGAAGGGACTATGATCCTTTTAACTTTAAAGGGACTTGGTGATTTATCTGTTTGCAGGGACATCGCTTAAGACACCCCTACTTTCGAGGGACTTGACCATATTAAGGCAACTAAGAGGGGTAACCCTAGGAGGTGTAGATGGCGATCGTAGAACGATCGACTTACGTGTGTGAGTGATTATTTTCAAATATTTCTTTTATTATTGATTCTCTAAGTCCAATTTATTCAATTAGATCTTTTCACGCCCTAGATTACTAACCAAGCAATTAAATATTTACGAAAATAATAAAAACAAAAAATAAAGTCCTAAACTATTACACGACTTCGGGGAAATTACAGAATAATCAGTGCGAAAAAATAAATTACATAAGGAAAATCCTATACAATCCTCTAAATAATATAAATAAAGCAATGAAAATAAATTAAATTAGGAAATTGATTGTTAAAAAAAAAGATCAAGTTTAGAAAATGAGGGTCTAATTAGGGTTAGTGAAAAATTAGGGTTTTTAAATTAATCTAAACCTAGTTATATTCATTTACAATTTTAATTAATAAATTAAAAAAAAGTTATGTGAGAGAAAAAAATATTAAATTATATTATAAAATTTATTTTAAGAAAAATAATTAGTGAGCAGTTAGTAAAGATTAATAGTTAATTAAATTAATAATAATATTTTAATAATAATAACTATAAAACATAAAAAAAAAGGGAAGAAATTCGCTAAAAATAAATGGGGGAAGGCCTGAAAATATCCGTACGAAGAGTTTCGACTGTTGAAAAGCTTATGCCTTAACCATGGCACTTCTTGAAACCTGCATCATATCTTGCAAACAAATGATCAAAACAAACCTAAACATGGTTATGAAGATCATTATAAACAAAAAATATGGTAAAGGGCAATGAAATCAAAGATTAGAAAACAAAAAAAAAGAAGAATGAGAGGCGGCATGTTCATGGGATGCACTTCGTGAGGTCTCAACCTTCAAGTCTTTGTGGGATAGGTTCCTAGGATCTTGAGGAATGTGAATGGACTTGTAGAGCTGATTGAATCTTATTGCAAAGTTGTTTTAAGATTTTTCTAAGGTTCTTATGGCTTCCAAAAATATTTCTCTCCTCCCTTTTTCATTCTGACTTTGTTGTGTATATAAAGTAGTGTAAATTAGGGTAAACAATTGGGCCTTGGTTGGAGTTTATGGGTTGCTTGAAGACGAAGGAGCCAATCATCATAATTGTAAAAAAAATTAAAATAAATCATACTATATTGGTCTTGAACGAATTTGGATGACTTTAATCACTTTGAATACCATATATTTGATCCTAAAATAAATCTTAAATCAAATCTTTGATTTTTTATAATTTATTTTAATTAAAAATGATTTTAAATGATAAAAATCTAAAATAATATAAAATAAATGATAAAAATCAGAAAATATGGTCATTGGGTCGTGAATGACTTTATCTTCAAGTTTGGGTTGCAATTTTATGGGCCCATTTGGAAAGAATTGGAGCTATGGCCCTTTTTACTTCATACACACCTTGAAAATTTTCCAACTTTGACAATGCATAACTTCTTCAATTTTAATGCTATGGCGGTGTTCTAAGACTTTTTTAGAAATCTTAGGGTATCCTATAATCAACCCTATTGGTCCCATGTCCATATTTTTTACCATTTTCAAATTATGAGCTTTGGAATAAGTTGACTTTTTGTTGACTTTCAAAAGGACCTATAATGTCTTGGCTCATATCTTTCATATGAAGCATTTTTAGGCTTGGATTGTGAGACGCAAAGTTATAGAGAATTAAACTTCCTTCAAAATAAGCTTTGGATGGAAAATGTTTGATGAAATATGTGAAAGTTATGGTTGGTCAAAGTTCAGTTTACTTTTCCCTCACAAAACCCTAATTTAGCAACTTTTGATTCTTGATGATCTGATGTTTCCCTGATGAATCATGATCGACCCTTGATCAAATGATGAATTTTACCTCGTAATCTTGATGTTGACCAAAAATCTTAAAGTTTGACTTTGAGTTGACCATAGTTGTCCTAAGTTGACTTTTTGACCAAGTTAACTAATTTTCAGGTATCTGAGCATCTGACTGGCCAAACTTGTGAGGAAAGCTATGAAACTTGACATGGGGATTCTTTGAAGTATGTGGGATGTTATGAAGTCCATTTTAAGTTTTAGAAGTCCATTTTGCTTGGGGAGACTCAAAACCCTAGTTCTAAGATCCACTGTTCAGGAGGAGGGTTTGATGAAACCTTCAATCCCTTTGAATATGGGAGGGCAAATTTTGGGGTACAACAGCTGCCCCTGTTCAATTTTGTAAAACCTGAGGAGTTAGATTGACATGTCCGCCTTTCATGACTTGAAGGTTGAAGAGGATTGAACACTGAAGCCCAAAAACTTTCACTCGCCTGTGCGCAAAGTAGTGCTGTTGGTTGGTTGGATTGCTTGAATGGGCTTAAAGATGCCATTCGGGGTATAATGTTCTTCAAATACATCTTTTGGAGGATAAAGCAGTCCAAAACATAGATTGATGTAATCTCGGGGGATGTAGCAGCCCAAGATGTTATTTGATGTGGTCCTGGAGGATAGAGCAGTCCGAGACGTTGTTATGTGTAATCCTGGAGCGGTCCAAGATATTATCCTAGGGGTTTATAGAAGCCCAAGATATTGTTTGAGGTAGCCCTTGGGGGAATATAGCAGCCCAAGATGGATACAAATGTAATCTCAGGGGATGTAGCAGCCCAAGACATTAATGGATGTAATCTTGAGGGTTGTAGTAGCTCAAGATATTTTTATATGTACTCTTGAAGGATAAAGCAATCCAAGATATTGTTATATATGTTCCTGGAGGATAAAGTAGTCCAAGATATTGTCCCGGGGGTTTAAAGCAGCCCGAGAATAAGTTGTTGATGACGTTCGTCTACTGGGGAATTAACCTGAAAAACAAGGTTAGTTCTATGCAATGTCATGATGTATATACGCTTTGCAAGATGACATTCTTATCATAAATGAGAATGTTGTATGCGTATGATATGAAATGATGTATGTATGAATTATGTAGTGGACGCTTGTCAATAGCTTCATGTGACCACTGCCCGCTAGGGAAAATAAATATCGATTTGTTGTTCAAGAATATGAAGACATCGTTCCCATCTTGTATCAGCATGTAGTATTTAGGACCCTTTTGGATTTCTGTTCGTTGTACTTTTTACCGGAAGAATAGATTCAATATCCTGATTAGGGATAAAAAATATAGATATACCTCCGATGTATTATCTAACCATGTATTAACTCTTCTGGGGATACCATATTTAAGAGGAATCTGTCTGGGATTTTGTAGAACTGGAAGTACAAGAGATTATTTATAATGCTTTGTTAAACTAAATCCGTGAAGATTACTCTGTAGGGATGACCTTACGAAGATCTGCAGGATATGGACTTTACTGGGGATTCTTACCTCTGATAGTCCTTCGTAAATGATGTTATTATAATTTCATATGTATTTTATTTTTTGGTAAACATCAATCATATTCAAAAGCATATATTCATTCAATATAATCAATGGACATTTAAGCTTAAGTAAAACGGGAAAAGAAATATGAATTGTATTAATTTTGAAAAATGGCCTATAAACAGGCAAGTTTTTGAACAATGAAACATAAATCCTAGTAAGAGGAGTTCGTCGTAGAAAATTTGAAAAGAGTACAAGGGAAACAACTATGTGTAAATGATTCTATCAAGTTTCAAATTTGCTATTGCTATTATCTTCAAGCATCTCATCTCTTTGCTGTTGGAGAAGAAACAACTGGACTGATCTGCACCTTTTGAACTTGACATTGGTAGTACAACTAGTTAAGGTTACATGGGTGATCAAACGAGACATAATCGTACGCTTTAATCCCTAACTTTTTCCCGGATCGCCCTTACGGGTTTTCAATCCACCGGGATACCCTTTTTTGCCCAATCCGCCTTTTCAGGTTTTCGACTTGCCGGGTGTACAATTTATATATATATATATATATATATATATATATATATATATATATATATATATATATATATATATATATATATATATATATATATATATATATATATATATATATATATATATATATATATATATATATATATATATATATATATATATATATATATATATATATATATATATATATATATATATATATATATATATATATATATATATATATATATATATATATATATATATCCCTAATTTTTTCCCGAACCTTTTTGGTTCGCTGGGATGCCCTTATTTTTTCCTAGGCCAGTCAACCTTATTTTGGTTCGCTGGGTCCTTTTTTTATGCGTTTTATTTTTTGACTATGTCCGCGTTCACGGGTTGTGGGAAATCTTCACCATCAATGGTGGAGTATCATGGCACCTCCAGAAAACACCCTCTTGACTACAAATGGCCCTTCATAAGTGGGAGTCCATTTTCCCCTATGATCACCCTGTGGTAATATGATACGCTTGATTACCAAATCTCCGGCCTGGTAGACTTGATGTTTGACTTTCTTATTAAAGGCTTTAATCATACGCTTCTGATACATCGGACCATGCCAAACTGCTGCAAGCCTCTTCTCATCAATCAAATTTATCTGGTCAAGTCGAGTCTGAATGCATTCATCTTCCTCTAAGTCTACATCTCTTATAATTCTCAAAGAAGGAATCTGAACCTCAAAAGGTAAAACTTCTTCCATACCATAAACAAGAGACAACGAGGTTGGCTCAGTTGAAGTGTGTATTGTGGTACGGTAACCATGAAGATAAAATGGTAGCATCTAGTGCCAATCTTTGTATGTCACTGTCATCTTTTGCAAAATCTTCTTAATATTCTTGTTGGCGGCTTCCACTGCGTCATTCATCTTTGGTCGATATGGAGAAGAATTGTGATGTTTGATCTTGAACCACGTGCAAAGTTCAGTAATCATAGTATTGTTCAGATTAGTACCATTGTTCGTGATAATCCTTTCGGGGATGCCATATCTACATATAAGATTATGCTTGATAAACTAAGCCACAACATTCTTGGTAACTTAAATGAACGAAGTTGCCTTTACCCATTTCGTAAAGTAATCAATAGCAACAAGAATGAAACGATGTCCATTGGAAGTTGTAGGTTTAATCTCACCAATCATATCAATGCCCCACATTGCAAAAGGCCAAGGAGCTGTCAGAACATTCAATGGAACTGGAGGTACATGTACTTTATCAGCATATATCTAGCATTTATGACAAATCTTGGAATGTAGATGACAATCAACTTCCATGGTAGACCAGTAGTAACCTGCTCTCAGAATCTTTTTTCCATCATATGCCCACTAGAATGAGTACCAAATATCCCATCATGCATATCTTCTATAATCTCCCTTGCTTCCTTCTTGTCCACACAATGGAGCAAAGTCGAATCGTGATTGCGCTTGTACAAAATCCCATTACTCAGGAAGAACTTGGCAGAGATCCTCCTTAGAAATTTCTTGTCATTGATAGATGCCCCTTCAGGATATTCATGAGCTTCGAGATATCTTTTTACTTCGTGGAACCAAGGCTTTTCTTCTACTCCCTTAGTATCAACCTCATAACAGTATACAGGTTCAGAAAATCGATCAATAGTAACAAGCATAATATCTTCGTCTGGAAACTCAAAATTCATAGTCTGATAGTCATCTACTGGTTGATGAGCCAAATGATCAGCTACCACACTTCCTTTAATTTCTTTCTGAGTGGTATACTGGATGTCGTATTCTGTCAAAATCATTTGCCATCTTGTTGTTCGTCCGGAGAGGGCAGGTTTCTCAAATATGTAATTGATAGGATCCATCTTTGAAATCAATAAAGTGGTATGAGTCAACATATATTGTGTTAGTCAGCTAGCAGCCCATGCCAAAGCACAACAAGTTTTCTCGAGCGATGAGTATCTTGTTTCAAGGTTGGTAAACTTTTTGCTAAGGTAGTATATTGCTTGCTCTTTTCGACCAGACTCGTCATGATGGCCCAAAATACACCCCATTGAATTGTCTAGCACTGTTAAGTACATAATCAAGGGTCTTCCTTCAACTGGTGGCATCAGAATCGAAGGTTCTTGGAGATACTTCTAAATCTCATCAAAAGCTATTTGGCATTCTTCGTTCCATTCCATTACTTGATCTTTCTTCAGCAACTTGAAGATTGATTCACAAGTAGAAGTTAATTGGAAAATAAATCTTGCAATGTAGTTCAGGCGTCCCAAGAAACCTCTGACTTCCTTCTCAGTACGGGGAGCGAGCATATCTTGTATAGCTTTTACCTTCGCGTGGCCAACTTCAATACCTTTACCATTGACAATGAAACCCAAGAGTTTACCAGATCTAACTCCAAAGGTACATTTGTTTGGATTCAATCTCAATTTGTATTTCTTCAACCTCTCAAATAACTTGTATAGGTGGTCAAGATGTTCTTCTTCAGTGTGGTACCTTGCTATCATGTCATCAACATATACCTCTATTTCATGATGAATCATATCATGGAACAAGGCTACCATATCACGCTGATAAGTTGCCCCAACATTCTTCAAACCAAATGGCATTACCTTGTAACAAAAGGTGCCCCATTGTGTGACGAATGTAGTCTTCTCCATCTCTTCGGGTGCCATCTTAATCTAATTGTAACCAGAGAAACCATCCATAAAAGAGAATACCTTATGTTGAGCAGTGTTGTCTACCAGAACATCAATGTGTGGAAGCGGAAAATCATCTTTAGGGCTGGCTTTGTTCAGATCCATGTAATCCACGCACATACGAACTTTTCCATCCTTCTTCGGTATTGGTACCACATTAGCAACCCATTGGGGATAAGAAGTGAGAGCTAGGAATCCTGCCTTAAATTGTTTCATTACTTCAGCTTTATTCTTTTCTGACATATCTGGGCGCATACGACAAACTTTTTGCTTTATTGGGCGACAATCTTCCTTCATCGGTAGACGGTGAACCACAATATCTATATCCAGCCCTGGCATATCTTCATAAGACCAAGCAAAGATCTCCACATAATTGTGTAGCATTTGAACTAACCTTTTCTTAGCATTGTCTTCTAATTCAGCTCCTATCTTGACCTCTTTTTTGTTTTCCTCAGTTCCTAGATTCACAACTTCGATTGGTTCTTCATGCGGTTCTATAACTTTCTCTCTGTGCTGTAGCAGCCTATCAAGTTTAGCAGGCACTTCACAATCTTCCTCATTTCCATCCTCGACATGGTAGATCAGATTTTCGAAGTCATAATTAGCAATAGCAGAACTGTTATCAATAGGATCCGGAGTGGATGAGGATTTGCATTTTAGTTACGTGGGTGTGTAAGAACACATAGCTTTTTTTTTATAAAAAAATAAAATAAAAAGAAAGACAGGGAGCGCAATATTTGCAAAAGCAAAACATCCAATGATTTTATTAATGAAGATATGCAAATGAAATGACAACCCTTAACAAGCATACCATTGTGCCACAGGCAAGGCACACGACTTAAAAGTTTTTAAATTGTTCAAAGTTACAAGACCAAAATAAAGAAAGACAAAAAGCAACAATTACTCCTGATTAACGGAGATAGGAATGAAATCTTCAGCCTTCCAATTGTTGAGTCCATTTCCGACGGTGGGAAATATCCAATCGTCCAGGTTGCAGTCTTCATTAGAGTCTTCCACAACATTGACATTATCTCTCTGGATTCCTTGATTGGTAATACGAACAGCACGAGCACGACGAACAACCTTCTAAGCCTCTGCAGTAAAACCCAAACCAAACTTGTCAGACTTGTAAGGGATGTCTGGAAGCTAACCCTAGATAGTAATACCACCTTCTTCAACTACAACTCTAGCATCCTTTAGAGAGGCCCTGGTAGGAGGTTTTCGGGTAACAACAGGAAATTTCTTAACAGCAGGAACATTCTGAAGAACCACTTCAAAGGTCTGGCAAGGAGTTTCAACAAATTCACCCTCCATTTCTACATACCTGAAATTATTCACGTGACTGACCATATACTCCTCTTCACCATAGACAGTGACAATCTTACCCTTCAATGGATACTTCAACTTCTGGTGTAAAGTAGAGGTTACAACACCTGTCCCATGTATCCAGGGGCGCCCAAGCAAGCAAGAATAAGCAGGGCGGACATCCATCACATAGAAAGTGGAATCAAAAACTTGAGATCCTACCTTGATAGGGAGGTCGACTTCTCCATGTACCATTCTTCTTGAACCATCAAAGGCCCTCACCACCATATTTCTAGGTCTTTGTACATCATCTTTAGAGTTGAGCTTATCGAGAATAGCCTTTGGTAACACATTCAACGAGGAACCATTGTCCACCAGCACATGAGACAAAGTAGTGCCCCTACACTCAATGGAGATATGTAGAGCTCTGTTATGGTTTCTCTTAGCGGGAGTTAAATCAGCATCAGAAAAGCCTAAGCCATTATCAGTCGTCAGATTAACAACACAATTCTCAAACTGGTCCACAGAGATCTCATGTGGTATATGAGCAGACTTTAGAAACTTCACCAAAGCCTTAGCATGGGCTTCAGAGCACAGTGTCGCTACTGCGAAAATCAGCGCCGACTATGACAGAAGAGTCGCCACCGTGCGTTATTTATCCCAACGGAGGGAAAGGAAACACTCAGAGTAAACCTAACACAAAACGGGAAAGGAATGGTCATCGCAACCAAATCCTGGATTCGGGAGTCGATTACGCAAGGGGAAGGTATTAGCACCCCTCACGTCCGCCGTACTCGACGGGATCCATGCTTGTTTTCTAGTACGGATTGTTAATCTATCTACACTAAAGGTCAAGGTTAAAAAGAAAAGAAAATGGCTCGGCAAAGTATCGCACTTTATTCCTACGTATTCCCGTCTGGAACGAGAAATCAGAGTCAACGTAGTTCGCCTACCTAAGGGCGAAGGTGGGAAGGTTGCTCGCTAAGATACGGCATCCTATGCCTACATACTTTCATACGGCATGAAAGATCAGAGCAAACGTAGTTTTGGCTACGGAAGACACAAGCTTGTCTGATTGTTTTTTTATTACCTTCAAAAAGGGTTTTTCCTGATTAAGAGTCCAAGCGGACAAAAATGACACTTTGATGTTTGTTTTGAATCTTTTACGAAAGAAGTGTTTTTTTAATTTGTTTGCAATCTCTGACGCACTAGAGACTATGATTCGAGAGTGACTACGTCGCGTGTCACCCAAAGGGTGCCACACTAAGCAGCCAGACTACTGGAAAGAAGCTCTCCAGCAACCCTTTCTCAAATAGCTTAAGGCTCGTAACGTACGACATCGATTAACCTTATTACTGTATTTTTGAGTTGTTTTGAGATAAGTGGAGAAAGAAGCTCTAAAAAGCCTAGGGTTGAAAAGGGAATAAAAACTAACCTAATGTTGTCATGCATGGATAAGGATCCTAATGTTTGTCATAATTCCCTCCTGCACAGAGGAAATCAGATATCCTAGGGGATAAACAGAAAAGAAAGCAAGCAAATACAGTAAAATGCATGCAATGCAACAATACAAGCGAGGCAAGGGAGTCCCACTCAACCTCGAACCTGGGAAAACAACAGGAAAAGTGAATCAACATTCACCTCAAACCTAGGGGGCAAGCTGCACAAGCCAACAAACAATACAGAAAAACCAAAGCAGAGGAAGCAGCCCAAGCAGCAGCATCAAACTCCTACAACAAACAGCACCAACAACAGCTCTGACAGCAACAATCTTCATCTTCATGAATTCTCCTATCCTCAAGCTTCAATAAAATTTCAATCTTCAACAAGCACCAAGCTTCAACAAGCTTCAAACTTCAACCAGCAACCAGCTTAAACAAGCTCCTAACTTCATCTTCAGCAAGCAGCAAAACCCTAGCTTCAACAAGCAACCAGCTTCAACAAGCAGCAAAACCCTATTCTCAACAAGCTTCAACAAGCACTAACATATTTACCAAGCTTCCACAAGCACCTCCAAGGGAGAATCAGTCAACAAGATCAAGTTGAAGTGTTAAGAAACACAATGACAACCAAGGGAAGCCATTAAGATCTTAACACTGTAATAGAAAAGTACCCTCAAAGTTCTACTCCTAAAGCATGCCACTCATCCCTCCAAGGGAGAGATGTGACTTCTTTAAAAGGACTTTATGTCATTGGATTGAATGGAGATGAACAATATACTCCATGCTTGAAGAAAGAAACAAATCTAGTCTAATGCTCTCCCTAAAACCCTAGTTTTCCTAAGCTCCTGACAAGCACTCCACCAGATGAGAAATCTTCATATCCAAGCGTCTTCAAGCTCTCCAAAGCCTCTTCAATTGGTATTCATGTTCATCCAAGAACAAGAGCAACACCACCCTAATCTAAGGGGAACTATTGAGTTAAACTAGTCAAGTTAGTTCATTAGAAACACCTAAAAGTTAGTCTTAAAACTAAATCTAATTAAAATACCAAAAGTGATTGTAAAATCCTACAAAAAATTCTAAGGGTTACTAAACCTCTTAAGAATCACTCCATAAAAAACCAAGGGGGTTAACCATTCATTAGGACCTAAAACTATGCCCTAAACCTAAGGGTACTATCTTAAAACCCTAAATCTACACCACTTAATGTTTAATGTTCAAACTAGCCTAAATTTATCTCACAAAAATATGAGAAAATTACTAGGGGTACATGCATATCTAAGCTATCTAGTCCAAAAAGAATCACTCCAAAAATCCACACCAATCATCCATAATAAAATCAACAAAATAGCACACCAACCATATCCAAAATAAAAGCAATTAAAATGCAAAACATGTAATAAAAATATAAAATGCATGAATTATGAATTTCTTAATCCTATTAAATTCTAGACTCTTTTAAGGAGTCAGGGGAAAAAAATCTA
Organism: Lathyrus sativus; assembly: GCA_963859935.3. Classification (NCBI taxonomy): domain Eukaryota; kingdom Viridiplantae; phylum Streptophyta; class Magnoliopsida; order Fabales; family Fabaceae; genus Lathyrus; species Lathyrus sativus. Next base: position 236,254,411 of record OZ012735.1, on the reverse strand, counting down.
ACCTAAAAAGACTAATTTTCCTATTTATTATGAATTTAATCCTAACCTATATGAAAATGCAAAAATAAAAGAAATATGAAGAAAATAGAGAAAAGCGCGTGGTATATAGCAATATTTCTATGTTGTAATCCAGGTTGGGCCCAATAGGGGGGTGTGAAAAGCGCTTCAGACTAAGCCCAAACCAATTAATAAGAAAATCAGAAAAAGAAATGGAAAATAGGAAAACGTGCGTGTTGTTTAGCAATTTATTTCAGTTCAATTCCCCAATGGGCCCAAACATGGGGTGTGGTTAGCAAGAGTTCCCTTAAGCCCACCCAAACTGAGTTAATGAAACGCAGAGTTTTGATCTAGACTCAACTCTTCAGAAATTGAAACGCAATCGTGGCCATTGGTTTGAGTTAATGGTCAAGGTCAATGCATGATCCAACGGGCAAAACTTCATCTTCTCCAAATTCAAAAACTGAGAGGGAAAATTGGGACGGTGGCCTGAGCTTCAGCGCCACCGTCGTCTCCAGCGAGGCAATTCCAAAAAGGCATCAAACGCAACAACTAAACACCCTATCCTCCTCAAAATTTCATCCTGAGCACGAATATGACCTCAGAATTCATTGATTCTCACTCCAACTCCAAAACTGATCCAAGTTTCAGAATATTCATCCAACTTCAATTGCCACGATTCTTGAAATTAATCATCCTAATCTCCTCTACACCTTTCACTGACTAAAACTTGCTATCCAAACACCATTAATACCTCAAGAATCTCAAGATATATGCTTCAATAGAAATTGCATCACAACTAATTTGGTCTCTAATCACTCAATTCTTGTGCCTAAATCCATCCTAGCATCATCACTAACCTAACCACATATCAAATGCTAATCAATTTCCCCTAATCTAAGCTAAAAAATGAAAGTTGCAAACCTGGAAAAAATGGATGAACAGAAGGTGCAATTGCTTGATTCAAGCTCCAATCTTCTCCAGAATCACTCAAGAACAACTTCCCAAGCTTCTCCAATCAACAATTTGCCTTGAATCCCCCTCAATCTCTAAACCCGATTCTGATATGCAATAAAGAAAATTCAGTTGCTCTTTCTTGTTTCTCTCCAATCCTTGCCCAAAAAATGATCTAAATGCATCACAATGGTTATATAGAAGCTGTTGGAAACCTCTAGAACTTTCTGTAACAACCACAATGAGAAATTGAAAATCTCATATTCCTTGAAAATCTCATATGCACAATTGTGAATTTGGCCCTATTCTGACCTGGTTTTTCTTGAAATGATCATCTCATGAGATTTAGAAATGAATGGAGATGGTAAATCCCTTATTTTTGATCCCATGGTATGCAATTGATGTGTTGCTTCAATCTTAAGTTACAAAATGAAAGTGTGTGAAAATGACCCCAATTCAAAAATGTAACAATGCCATTATTCTTAGAATGGTTTTTCTGATCAATTTGACATATAACATGAGCTTCTTTGACCATAAAACAATTTTCCCCAAATTTTGGCTTTTTAATGACTTTAATTTCCTTCTTTCAAAGCCATTTCAAATGAATTTGTGTTCCAAGCCAATCCAAGCTCTCATGACCATTTGGTTTCACTCAAAACATCATTTTGAACAAGTTTTATGTTGAACAAGTTTCCATTTGAAGCATAGAAGTTGGAGTTATGGACCTATGATCACAAATGACCTATAATCACCAATACCCAAAATACCCGTGGCTTGCAAAGATCATAACATGAGTTCTAAAAATCCTATCAAGGAATCCTAGTACTATATGGAAAGCTAAGATCAAGATATACAACTCTCATGTTGGCCAAGAATCCATTTGAAAACTCCTTGAAGGGTAAAAGTTGCTTGGAAGTCAAGTGACTTTCACAGATAAATTGCATAGTCATCTGATGACCTGTAACTTGTAAGGACCATAACTTGAGTTCTACAAATCCCCTTGAGGACTTGTAGTACTCAAATTAAAGGTATTGAGATGCTATACAAGTTTCATGCTTGCCAAAGATCCATTTGAAACTTGTATTTTGACTTATATGGCTTTGAAGTTAGGCACTAAACAGGGGATTTTACACTGAAACCCTAATTTAGAAACTTCCCACCTGCTTAATTCTTCTTTGCTTGATCTTGGCACAACACCACACATGTATCAACATACCATTCCATGAACCCCATGACTTCAAATTAGGCTTTGATGCTCTTCAATTTTCACAATTGATCTAGGATTGACCCAGATGAAACCCTAGTGGACTGCACCTCAACTGTGGCTCTCATACTTGAATCAATGAATTTTCTCAGCTTCAATATGGCCCTCTAGGCATTCCATGAGATCCATACACACCTCAAATTCACATTCCATGTTTCACATCCCACTGATGATTCTCAATATTCCTCAAGATAGGAGCAAAACCCACATGTAGGCACTCAAACTTCTCAAGACTTCAAATCACTTCTTGATGGCTTGGATGATCTCTCAAACTTGGATAAGACCTCTTGCTAGGCTCTTCTCTTGATAGACACCTTTGATCCCCTGTTGGATGCATGCTATGCTATGATATGCCAATGATTGAACTATGTACATGATGTAACTATGCAAATGAAATGCAATGAAACATAAATCAGGCAAGAAAATGTTGAGCAAATTTTGGGGTGCAACAACTGCCCCTATTCAAACGGCTTGGACCCGACTGGGTGAAGTGCGAACGTCCTTCAAACAATCAAGGTACGAGACAGTTGAAAACCAGGAAACCCGGAAATTTTCCAACCACAGAAATAAATTGCACCGCTTGTGAAGCAACATCCCCTATCTGAATCCGGTTGTTACGGCAACAACTGATCCAACGTCTGATAATAATTCTGATTTCACCTTCGACCACCTATGTAATGCCACAGGTACTGAACAAATTTTGCAACAACACCTTCGTCCACAACTGGACTAACCTTTTCAACACAAGAAGAGAAACAAATTCGTCAACACGAATAGAGATTCTGTCGTCACAGGAGTAACCTTGTCCACATTTGGACCCAAATTTCGTCAAATCACGAATAAATACACATTTTCCACGTCAGGACTCACATTTTGTCAACCTGAAGAAATCTCAACAACACAGGCTTAGAACTTTGTCCACGTTAGGACGCTGGTTTCGTCAACACGAAGAAATCCCAACAACACAGGAATAGAACTTTGTCCATGTTAGGACGCTGGTTTCGTCAACACGAAGAAAGCCCCTCAACAAGAGCAAAACTTTGTCCACGTTAGGACGCACACTTTGTCAACAAGAAGAAACTCCATCATAAACTTGTCCACGTTAGGACTCCACATTCCGGCAACACGGAGAAATCCTATCATCATAGGAATAAAACTTTGTCCATGTTAGGACGCCACATTACGTCAACACGGAGAAATCCCGGCGACTTCGCCGGGGATGAGTTGTCCGCATCTCGTCCATACGAGGAGATCCTATCAACATAGGAGTAAATTTTCCACGTCAGGACCCACATCTCGTCAACACAAGGAAATACACCCGTCACCATGAAGAGAAATAAATTTGTCCACGTCAGGATTCTATCTCATCAACATGAAGAACGGTAAACTTGTCCACGTCAGGACTCGCATCTTGTCAACACGAGGGAAGGTAACTTGATTTGTCCATGTCAGGACTCACATCTCGTCAGCACGAGAAAATCCTATCAACATAGGAGTAAATTTTCAACGTCAGAACACCGTTTCGTCAACACGAAGAAAGATAAATTTGTCTACGTCAGGACTCGCGCATCTCATCAGCAAGAGGAACTATAAACTTGTCCATGTCAGGACGCACATTTCGCCAATACGAAGAGAGATATCTGCTAGGGATAAATGGTCCACGTCAGGACAACATTTCGTCAACACGAAGAGTAATCAATTTGTCCACGTCAGGACTTCACATTCCGTCAACACGGAGAAATCAAATATGTCCACGTTAGGACTAGCACACCTCGTTAACACGAGGAAACAAATTCGTCCACGTTAGGACTCACACTTTGCCAACACGAAGAAATCCCGTCAATACAGGCATAAATTGTCCACGTCAGGAGTCATATCTCGTCAACAAGAGAAACTCCTATCAACATAGGCAATAAAATTTTGGCGACTCCCGGGGAAATACTTCTGTCAACCAGTAGGAAAATACATCCGTTTATCCATACGGGAAGATACTCTGAATACATTCTCTCTGCTTATCTCTGCAGTAGCTAACTCCGTTGGTTCCAACCCACAACCCTTTTAGCACTAACGTGACAGCGACTTTGAGGAGGACCCTACTGGGGATATTTGGAAGCCAAACTGCCGGACGCCTGTTTCGATAACCGGCGGCAGCTTCTGAAATTTTGATTCATGAAACCCTTTGATGCTGACGTAACAGCAATTTTGAAGAAAATAATCCGCTGGCCGGATACGAGAAACTTCAACAAGCAACTCTGTGGGGAAAATAGTAAGATGAACCGTATCATCACACGTCTCACGGCGAGACCTCGAATACCTGGTAATAGATCTGAGCTAGAACTCCATACTCCTGCTGAAAAAGCACACCGGAAAGCAAAAGGTTAACCAACTTGATTTATGTTTCAAAATGCGTATGTTTGGAAATGGCGTAATGTTCCGTACGACACGGAAATGCTACATGTTTGAGTAGATGCAAATATGACGATATATGCAAATGCAAATGCAAGCTCCAGCTGCCGGGGCCACTCTGATAATGATATCTCAACAACATGAATGCTGAGGATAAAGCCACCTCTGTTGGGGAGAACAAGTATCATAAGGTATTCCTGTAAAATAAATGCTGGAAACACAGTCAACTTTGCTGGGGAGAGATTAAACATCAATTTCCACTGGGAGGAAAGAACAAACACCTTGCTGGTGAACAAACTTAGCTGGGGAAGAAGCGACACTTCTGGGCAGAGCACACTGTCTGGGCACAGTTTACACATTCAGAGTTACTACTCCGCTAGGGAACAATCATCCTGACGGAGGCAAGACGACCTGTGGGGAGCAAGAAAACCCATCCTTCTCGGATATAAACCTTTCGAACCAACAACTTGGTTAACTATTGCGGGAATCTCCCATGCTGGAGATTGAACGTGCACATCTTCGATTCGCTGAGGAGCGCAAACTCTGCAGGGGACATTGATTTGACTTGCTGGGGTTGATCCTATGGCCGGCTTTCCATGAGGACACTCTCCTGGGGAAAATAATTCCCTTCTTCGGGAAGGGATAAATGTCATTTCAACTCTCTAGGGACAAGCTGCTGATCGCGACTTTTTATGTCTAACAAATCTAACTGCAAGTGCACAGTCTATCGCGTAGTAATAATAGATATTGATCCCACAGGGACTCGTAATCAATCTAGTATTATCGGGTGCTACGGTGTTTAGCTAGGTCGGTTTGGTTTCAAGTTGAATAATAATAGAGTAGATGCGTAAACTAAAGGGAACTAAGGTTTTTACTAAAGATATGAATTTATGAATCGATATGTAATAACTTTGTTCTTCGGGGATTTGACAATTTACTGGCGTATTAAGTGTTTTCAAACTTAGTTTAAGAAGAAAATAGTGATCTAAAGACTTTTGTATCACGATGGTTGTTGACGCTAGTCACAACTCTAAGGCGGAACATATGTTGTCGCTATCCCGTTCGGGGTTAGAGTTACCTTTTGAAAATCTCTAAGTTCTAATCCTTTTTAAAGTGCTTTCGCTGTTTTTAAATCGAATGCCTAGTTTTTACTATCTGGTCTTAGCCTCAGCTGTCGCTTGTTGGTTCGTACCATAATATGGTTTCCCACTGTCGTGGCAAAACCACCGTAAATAGCTTCTCACTGTCGTGACAAAGGTTTATTTAGAATTTTGATTAAAAGCTAAAACCATAACTGAGTTTTTGAAAAGAGAAAAACTACGCCAATTATTATCAAATTCCGCCTGAATTATTATTACATATCGATTACGGTAATTTAGCTAGACATGGGAATAGAAATGGTAATACATAAATAAAAACAGTAATTAATAACATGCATCATAATGAAAATTGCAATTACGATTAAAATTGAAAACCTGCAAATATTCCAATTGGCTTTTGGGCAGATCCTCCACAATGTTGGCAGGATTCTGGTCTTTGTGCCAATTGATCGTACAAGGGAAATGGGAATTACAAAATATCAAAGAATACAGAGAAGGAAAAGAGAAACAAATAAGAATATAAGAACGGTAAGGTTGCTCTGAAGATGAATTGGCAGCACTTCGTTGTCTTGAATGCAGCTCCCTTTTTTCAGGTCCTAACCTCTTCCTTTTATAGAGGGAGAGTATCTAACGGTTATTCCTTCAGGAAGTGGGTTTGAGGCAGAAAAGTAGGAGTTGGTGGCCACACTTTTGGTCTTTGAGGGGGGAATTTTGCACGTGACTTCATTCTGCACGTTCTGGCTGCATGACGGTCGTCATGGAGGTGTGACGGTCGTCACACGCATGACGAGCGTAACGGCTGTGTGACGGTCGTCACATCAGTAAAGCTCGTTTCTACTGTTTTTCTCTTGGTTTTTCATCCATTTTTCACTTGTTTTTGCTCCTTTTCTTCATATTGCTTTGCTTGGACATGTTCTTCGAATACCTGCATAATTCTTAGACAAATAGCATGGAATGCCCCGAATTCGGAGTGAAACCAGTCAAACATTAGTTAAAACACGTCATTTTATATATACATTTTCGCGTTATCAAACTCCCCTAAACTTGAATCTTTACTTGTCCTCAAGTAAAAGTTAGAAAAATTGAAAATGTGGCAAACACGCGGCACGCTTCTCCTTTCCGAAAGGTTTTTTTCTCAAATTATAAGTTAGGAAGGCCAAGACTAAAATTGAAACAAAACGCATACGGTGGTGACACTGAGTTGTAAGTCTTCAAAGGCCTCCTTTTCATGCAAGCCAGTTCCAATCATGCTACTGCAGCTTGGCGTCAAGTTCCTTGCAACAAGTTTTACCCGGTTTATTCTGGCGCAGTCACATTAAGCCCGTTATCCATATACTTTCATGGCAAGTCAACCTGTTAGTGGCTATGATCTCTTTTCTATTTCGATTCCTTTTTGCACATAAGCTTATGCCATTTATTTCCAAAGACTTTCTGTACCATTGGGCTAAATGCTCGGGTGAGGAGCACCTAATTTAGAAGGAACATGTCTCTATACTCAGGCTATATGGCTTTTCTTCTTCTTCATGATTTTTCATTTTGATTTAGAGATCACACACACTTATTTGCAACGGTTTCATTGCTTAGAAGTATTTAGGATGGTGCTGACTGCTTGTATAAACTACTGGGGGCTACGTTTGAGTAGGAGCTTGAAACTTCGGTACGTGTAGGTAGTGAAATGGACTCGCATAAAATGGAGGTCTAAGGTGTCAGGACGGTAATGGAGTTGTTATAATTTTCTTCTCGGGATTTCCATACTTGATTGAACTTTGGCGTGTCCTCGTGATGCTTTTAGGTAAGAATGTTAAAGATTTCTTTGTATAGTCATATGAAACGCGGGGAGTTCACGTAACGGAGATAAATATATATATAAGAGCTTATTTGCCGAAAATTAAAATTTCTTTAAATTCGAAAGAAAAAGTACAATGGGAAATAACATGAGAAAGGGAAATGAAAAGGGAAATAACGATCCGCTCCCACACTATCTCAATCAGTGTCCCCACTGATTTGAAAGAATGCGGAAGGGAGATACAAAGGAAATAAAGAAAAAAACAACAAAAATTGCAAAAATGAAAAATACTATTGATCCCTTCCTCGTCCTCGATCTCTGCCTCGACCTCTGGCTAGGGGGTCACGGGAGGCGAGGTTCAGAGCCCCGGTGTGGAACATGTAATCCCGGAGGCCGTCGAGGATCCCGAGTTCTGTCAGAGAATTCAGATGAGCATACCGGGTCGGTTGAAGCGACCGTTGATGGAATGCTAGAAAGTTCGTCTGCTGCCGTTCACCGGCCTCTCCTTCGCGGAAGGTGATGTTGCTGAAATCGGGGTTTGCACTGGCCATTTTTGTGAGAGAAGTGCAGAGGTTTGAGAATATGAGGTTTCAGAGAATGGTGAGGCGAAGGAGTGCAGTGGGTAATGTATAAGGGTGAATGGGAGGTTGAAAATGGTGGGGGTTTAATGGGGGATTCGGAGGGTTTTGATAATGGGAGAGTGGGGAATTAGGGGAGAGGGAAGGGAGAGGGGCGCAACTCTGTTTAAAACAGAATTGGGGTTTTTTCTGCATGACGACCGTCAGGGGTCTGTGACGGTCGTAACACGCGTGACGACCGTGGTGGGAGTGTGACGACCGTCACAGCAGCAAAGTCTGCAGAATTGTAGAATTTTACTTGTGGGGCGTTTTAACAGTGGAAAATATGGTATTATAACTTATAATGGAATAATGACAAAATAAAAATGAACAAGAAACATAATTAAGGGAAGTACTGAAATGAAAATAATATTAAGTCGAAAAATGAGTGTAAGGTAGTACAATATCCAAAAAGAGGAAACAACAATTTCAAAATGAACTAATGTCAAACAATGTAAAATGCAGTAAACGTAAATTAAAGAGAAAACTAAAATATCACTCCGTTGGTTTCTTCAAATTGTTGCCCTGCTGAACAATGGCATTAAATTGGTCGCTAACCAAGTCCATGAAGGTAACGAAATCCATATGAAGCTGCGTTAGTTCATCTTTGATAGTGGTTACTTCCAGCTTGAGGTCGTTTACAATTTTCAGAACAGTGTCTAGCTTACCTGTGTTTTGTTCAGGCGTGGGGTCAGGAAAATTATGGTAGTTAGGAGGGGTCTCAGGATCGATCTCCACTTCGGACTCATAGTCTTGGTAGTACAAATAGTCATGTGCTTCTGAGATTTGATTACTGTCATACATATAAGCCTGGGGTGTGGAGTGAGGTGATGGAGGTCCCATAGGCTCGTCCAATTCATAAAGCCAATTGTCTTTGTTATGGATACTGGTTAGCTCATGGTTAGGCAATGTGAAAAGGGGGACAGGTTGATCAGCTATGAGGTATTCGTAGGCTCCTGGTCCTAAGGTACCTAGAATGCGTCTGTTGAAGCAGAACTGGATGTCCATTGCTCTGAGGTTGCCGAAACGGACGGCTTTGTTCAGGTAATACCGCAAACCAATTTCATGGGCGATCATGGTGACTAGGCCTCCTATTAAAATGGGTGAGTGCGGGTCCTGATTGATGCATGTAAATGCCCTCATCGTGAAGGGGACAGCATTTACAGGGCAGCTTTGTGAAGCACAGAAAAGGATGAACAGCTCGTCCTTTGAGACTGTTGTGATGTTTTCTTCCTTACCAAAGAGGGTATGGGCTAATATCCTATGGAAATAGCGGAAGGCTGGATTGTGTATCTCATTGTTGTGCATGTCGTTCGGCTCTGGGTGATAGTTTCCGGTGATGGAACCCCAAAATTGGTTTAATTCAAGATCAAAATCCTCTTCAGTGGCAGTAAACACAAATGGTCCGCTAGGGAAGCCTAGGATGTTAGCTAACGTGGTACGGTTGTGTGTTTAGTCTATTCCAAACATTCTAAAGGTTATTAATTCTTTAGTGGATCCAAAGCCATATTCAGGTAAGTAACTTAGGGAGCTAAGGAATTCGAATGTCAGTTCGCGGAAGGTAGCGAATCGGGTCTTTAGAGCAGTTTGCTCCCAGCCTAATTGGTAAAATAAGTATTGAACGCTATCCTGGATTCCTAGCTTATCCATGGTTGGTGTATCGTAGTACAGAGTCGAAGCAAAGTTTCTTTGAGTCAGTGCCTCGAATCTGGCCTGCTGAGCTCGTCCTCTAAACACAACCGTCGTAACGCCGATGTCGGCCATACTCGTTAGTCGGATAAAATGGAAGAAAAGTAGAATGACTTTTAAAATCCTGGAAAAAATCACATTCACTCAGATCATAATTTTAAGAAAAATAAAAAAAAGTGATAAAAGAGAAAAATATAAAATATATATAAATAACGGAAAATAAGATAATAAAAATTTATAGAAATTATAAGTTAATAGAAAGAATAGTTTTAATAAATTTAGAAGGAAAATCAGGAAAACTTTGGGTTGCCTCCCAATCAGCGCTGTCTTTAACGTCAGAAGCCTGACGATAGCTTGGATATAAGCTATTCGGGGATCTAGAGCAATTTCATATTGTTCATGTGGTCGTTGTGTTCACTTTGATTATAATGTTTCAAGCGATGTCCGTTTACTATAAACGGTGCGTTGATTTGATTCGTGACTTCAACAACTTCACTCTTGAGGACTTTGGTGACCTCAAAAGGTCCAGACCACCTAGATTTTAGTTTTCCAGGGAATAGTTTCAATCTGGAGTTGAATAGGAGCACGATGTCTCCCACTCTGAACTGCTTCCTGATTGAACGTTTGTCATGCCATTTTTTGGTCCTTTCTTTGTAGTTGCGTGCATTCTCGTACGCATCTAATCTTAGCTCTTCCAATTCATGAAGGTTCAAGATTCGCTTTTCGCCTGCCGCAGTGTGTTGCACCCTAAAATTTGCCCAACCTTATTCACTTGGTTTATGTTTCAATATTATTAGCATTTGCATATAGAGTCATGTACATAGCCTAACTATCTGCATAGCATAAGCATAGCAAGTCATCCGACAGGGGACCAAGTATTATTCTCATCTCTAGAGGCCTATCAAGAGGTTATTATTCTAATTCAATCTCATTCAAGTCATCAGAAAAGAATTTGAAAGTTGGAGAAGTCAGTGGATCAAGCATTGAATCTATCTCCTAACTGAGGGTATCTGAGGATCAACAAAGTAAGTTGTGGGCTGTGAATGGAGCATGGAGAGTATGTGGGCATCATGGGAGACTTAGAAAGTCATTTGGAGAAGGAGACAAGTCATTGGTGTAGTCACAAGAGTTGTGGATGAAGACAGTCAACTAGGGTTTCATCTGGGTCAACCCTGGGTCAACTCTAGGTCAATTGACTGATGGAAGGGCATTCAAGGGCTATTGGAGAGATGTGGGGTTCATCATTTGGCATGTAAAGAAGGATATGGTGATATGCTAAGAATAAATCAAGAGAAATCAAGGAGAAGAGGAGTTTCTAAATTAGGGTTTCTGTGTAAAATCCCCTAATTTAGGTCAAATTTCCAAGCAAGATAAGTCAAAATGCAAGCTTCAAATGGATCCTTGGCCAACATGAAACTTGTAGAGGATCTCAAGACCTTTAATTTGAGTGGTAGAAGACATTGGTGAGATTTATAGAACTCAAGTTATGGTCCTTGCAAGTTATAGGTCATCTGAGGTATCTGAAATTTTGTCTGTGAAAGTGACTTGACTTCTAAGCTATTTTTACCCCTCAAGGAGATTTCAAATGAATTTATGGTCAACATAAGAGTTGTTCCTAATTGTCTTAGATTTCTAGAATGGTATAGTATGCCTTCATATGATTTGTGTAACTCTACTTATGGTCTTGGCAAGAAAAGGGTATTTTGGTCATCTGAGAATTACATGTCATTTCAAGCCTATGCCCAAAACTCATACAAGGATGCTTCAAATGGAAAACTTTACAACATCAAACTTGTTCCAAATGACATTTTGAGTCTAGAAAAGTGACCATGAGAGATTGGAAAGATTCATAGCACAAGGTTTCAAAATTGTTGGATTTAATGAATAAAAATGGACTTAAAAATGAGATTTTTCATATTTTGGCCAAATGAGGTGAAATTATAGGTCATTTTGAATGGAAAGATCATTTTAAGAACATTGGCTAAAGTAGAATTTTGAGCTTGGTTCACATTTTGGGAGTTATTCAAGGTTACTTGTAATGGAAGATACATAAACCAAATCCAAGGGAAATTGTGCATGGGAAGTTTCTCCAAGGTTCTAGGAGTTTCCATTCTCATCTATATATTGCATTAAGGGACTCCATGCCATGGTTGGTGAATCATTGTGATCAAAACACAAGTTATACACAATTCTTCCATTTTTGCAAAACCTCTCAAACTTCATCAAACTTTCATCAAATTCCATTTTTCTTGATTTGATCATCATCAATATCATCCATAGATCACAATCCACACAAGCCTTTGGTAGATTGGAGCAGAACTCGTGCCACACACTTCCATCATCCAAGAAGCAAGAAACTTGGAATTGCAAGATCCAAGAGGTTTGAGTCCAATTCCTTGCATACAGAAGTCAAGAATAAGCTCACTGATCAAGTTCCAATCACTGCAAGCATCAGATCCAAGGAGTTCCATAGCTATTTTCACCATTTTGCACCAGGTTAGTTTCTCTTCGAATTGGCTGAATTAGCTAGAATCATGGATAGTTATTAGGTTAGAACGGTTAAGCATAGTTAGATGACTGATTTTGGTGAGTTTGGAGAGGTTTCACGAGGATTGGCCATGGAGTGCATAAACTGTTAGAGCTTGTAACATCAAGAATATGGCACGAGAATCTTAGGTTTGTAGCTTAATTTGTTCAGCATGAAATGTAGATTAGGCTAGGGTAAAGATTGACAAGGATTGGAAGATTTGATCACAGGTGAAAATGGTGGTTTACAACTGTTACACCTATCGGGTTTGTTTCTTGAGTGAGTTTCAGAAGGAGATAATGGTATGGTTGTGTAGAGGGGAAGAAGTAGGTCACTTTTGGTCTTTGAATCGTGTGAATTCATGGAGAATTGAGGGAGAACCAAGCTGTGGAAGGTGCGTGCATGGAGGGAGATTTCTGAAACCCTAGGGTTTCTAAGGTTGAAGACGAAGTGAGAGCCACACGATCAGGGTTTTGACCTTGACTTTGGGACTGATCCAATGGCCCTGATTTAAAATGAAAGCGGAGGGAGATGTAAACGCATATACGCAGTGTTTCATTTATTTTGCCAGACTGGGCTCCAAAACTCATTGCTATTCGTACCCCCAAACCAAGGCCCATTTCCATTTTAACTGAAATAATTGATATTTGCACCGTTTTTAGTTTTTTTAATTTTTATTATATCTTTTGTTTTAACTGGGCCCAGACGCGCTTGCTATGCCCGCCCCCCCAGTCTGGGCCCATCTCTTAATTTCAACTGATTCCAATTGCTTGCTGCACCCCTTTTCTCAATTAATTCATTTTATTTTTCTTAATTCATTCCATTTCTTTGAAAATTCATAAAAAATAGAAAAATGCATGATTTTAATTGATTCTTTTTACATATTATTCATACTTTGGTCAAGAAAAATATCACATAAAAAATTTAATATTTCATTTTATTTTCTTATTTTTGGCATATTTTTCTTTTAATTAGGTGTAAATAATATTTTGTTTAGTACATGAATTTGATAATTTTTGTTCTAATAGTTGCTTTAATATTTTTCACCCATTCTTTTTAGGTTGATTAGTAGATAAGATTAGCTTGTATATACAATTTAGTTCCCATTTTTAAGACTTAATTTTAGGTGCTTAGTTTAGGTGTGAACAACATGAACAAAATTAGGGTTTAAGTGATGACTTAAGAGAATTGAATCATTTCCCTTAGGACTTAGAGATTGAATATGTTAGCTATGGGACTATAGGGACTATGGGTAGTTATTAGATCCCTTAGAAATCACTAGGATTCCCCTACTGCTATTAATATACTGTCTATCTTTGATTGATTGGTGTGGTGTGCCCTCTGGGGATTATTGTTTGTCTGTATGGGTATTGGGATTGCCTGGGAATTGGGAGAGCTGAAGACCTGAGAAGATGAAGACCATTGGAGATCCAGAGCTTGAAGACCAACTTCCAGAGTTGATGAGGAGATTCCTGCTAGCAGCTGTTGAGGAGATTAGGGTTTAGGAGCTAGGCAGAGCTCTAGATTAGAAAGCTTGATTCTCAAACATGGAAGGCCTTGACTGCCTCCATTCCTCTCTGTGATGCAGAGTCTCTCTAAGACACTCACCCCCTTCCTTTGGAAGGCTTGGTGCTACTGTCTAAGGGATAGAACTCTTGAGAGAAAATATCTTATGTGTTAGTAGCAGTTGGTTTGCCACCCTTGGTAGTCAACTAATTGCTTAACACCCAATTCACTCTTGTGATTGATCCCTCAGCTTGGAGGATAGGACTTGAAGAAAAGCCATTGCAGATGGAAGACTGGTGATCAAAGACCTTGCTTGAAGGTTGTGGAGATGGAGATTGATGCTTGCTGAAGCTTGAAGTCAGATGTTGTTTCAGAGCTGCTGATGCTGTTTATTTTTCTGCTGTATTTCATTTCTGATGTATTGATTGGTTTTCTGGACTGTATTGTTTGCTGTTTACCCTGTTAGGTTGAAAGTGAACCTTGTTCACTTTTGCCTGTTGTTTTCTAGGTTCGAGGTTGAGTGGGACTCCCTTGCCTCGCTTGTATTGCTGCATCCATGCATTTTACTGCTTTATTGTATATATGCTACTGTTTCTATTTCCGTTTATCCCTTAGGATCTCTGTTTCTCTCTGCGCAAGAGAGGAGCATGATAGGCACTAGGTCTTAACCCATGCATGATAACATTAGGTTAGTTTGATTCCCTTCGCAACCGTATGTTAGAGTTCTGTCTCTTCTTCCTCAAAACAAACAGAAAAACACAATAAAAGTTCAAATACAATAAAAGACACTTCTTCCGTAAAAGAATGTGAACTCATCAAGACGTCATTTTTGTCCGCTTGGACCAGTAATCAGAAAAACCCTTTTTCAGAAGGAATAAAAACAATCAAAACAGACTTGTGTCGTACGTGGCCCGAACTACGTTTGCTCTGATCTTTCATGCTGTATGAAAGTACGTAGGCATAGGATGCGATATCCTAGCGAGCGACCTTCCCCTCCTTTCCCGTAGGTAGGCGAACTACGTTGACTCTGATTTCTCGTTCCAGACGGGAATACGTAGGCATAAAGTGCGATACTTTGCCGAGTCATTTTATTTTCATTTTATTTTCTTTTAACCTTTGACCTTTAGTTTAGATAGAAGTAATAATCCATACCCGAAAACAAGCGTGGATCCCGTCGAGTACGACGGACGTGAGGGGTGCTAATACCTTCCCCTTGCGTAACCGACTCCCGAATCCAGGTTTTGGTTGCGATGACCATACCTTTCCCGTGTTGTGCAAGGTTTACTCTGAGCGTTTCCTTTCCCTCCCGTGGGATAAATAATGCACGGT
Source organism: Lathyrus sativus (assembly GCA_963859935.3). Taxonomy (NCBI): domain Eukaryota; kingdom Viridiplantae; phylum Streptophyta; class Magnoliopsida; order Fabales; family Fabaceae; genus Lathyrus; species Lathyrus sativus. The sequence goes on along the minus strand of OZ012735.1, from coordinate 236,239,236 downwards.
GGCGACTCTTCTGTTCAGCCGGCGCCGATTTTCGCAGTAGCGACAGCTGGCGACTCTGCTGGGGAGCCAACGTCCCCTGGCTGCTAAGGATTGCGATAGTTCTTATGCATTTGGGATCCAACGTCCCTTAAGAGAGTCAATCCTAACGCTTGTTTTCCCGTCGAGGATTTTGTATGGATTTATATTTCTGACCTTTATTTTTAGCATTATATATATTGCTTATTATTGCTGTATTGGGGTGTGACGGGTGTTCTGATATTGAGTGAGAAGCCGGACCTGGGCTTGAGTGCACCTAGACTTAGAGTAGAGATTAGTGGGCGCGCACGTGCTTTGCATGTCCTAGTGTCCCGCGAAATCTACACTTAGACGAGGTTCTTCTGGTTGGCCTCCTGTCCTGCCCTTTGGGTGGCTTGGGTTGCTGGTTAGTTGGATTGTCGACTCTGGGGACCGATCATTTGGAAGTTGGCTAAGTGAGGCCTCTTCAGGATTTGGTGATGCCACTCCTTCTGGGAATCGTATCACCAACCCTGAAAGTCTGTGACACCGACGACCGCATAGGATGCCATACCTTTGTCAGTTACTAGGACATCCACCTGTGAGAGGGATTGGGGTTATGCAGGTAACTAGACCTTCAGATACCGGTTATTTCTTGATCAGAGGTCCTGGGTATTTATGGAGAGTTATGAGGTCTGTCAGAGACCATTTGGAGATGTGTTATGAGGTCTGTCAGAGACCAGTTGAGGAGTTCTGAGGTCTGTCAGAGACCTATTGGAGTTATGATTTGAGGTCTATCAGAGACCAGCCAGAGTTATGCTGTGGGTCTGTCAGAGACCATTGTTGGAGCTTTGTTTTAGGTCTATCTGAGACCAGGGTTTGAGGACTTCTAAAGAGTCTGTTTGAGACCTCTTGATATGGTTCAGGCTATTCAGCTACGGCAGTTGGTCCCTGTTGCATGTCACTTGCATTGCATTGCTTGCATACTCATCATCATTGCATCCTACTAACGTGTGTCTGTGCTGCAGGTGCATTTGCATTCCCCCAGTTCTAGTGTCTGGACTTCTGAGTATTTGATCATGGCTGGTTTGAGGATGACCGTTGCGTATAAGCTACCTATCCCCGATATTACTCCACTCCTGGGTCTGATTTCTCTTGCAGATGAGGATGTCCGTAGAAGCTTCAGGCAGAGTTACAGACGGTTGTTGGGTTTAGTGCGCAGGTCTACTGATGATGAATTGAATGGGCTGTACACCTTAATGCAATTCTATGACCCGACTTTAAGATGTTTCACGTTTGCGGACTTTATCTTGGGGCCTACCATGGAGGAGTATGTAGAGTTTACGGAGCTGCCAGTTCAGAATGCAGTTCCTTTTATTCACTCAGCCGCTGAGCCCAATTTGGAGGATTTAGCCAAGGCCTTGCATATGAATCCTTCTGAGTTATTGATGACTGCGTGGCGAGGGGTTCCGGGTTTTTCTCTTCAGTTTCTGGTTGGTAAGGCTCAAGAGTACGCCAAGAATGGGTGTTGGGTGGTCTTCAACGCTATTTTGGCCCTCTGCATTTATGGGATAGTGCTGTTTCCTAACTTCCCAAACTTCGTGGACATGGATGCATTTCATCTATTTGCTGCTGGTAACCCAGTACCAACGTTGATCGGGGACTCTTACCATTCGATGCACTACAGGAATGAAAACAGGAGAGGCAAGAACGTCTCTTGTTGCGTACCTTTGCTGTATATGTGGTTCAAGAGCCATCTTCCCTCGAGGGGACCTTTCGTGGATAATGCAATCACGCCCGACTGGCCAGAGCATATGATGAGGTTAACTTCTGAAGACATTGATTGGGTTGATCGAGATCTGCTAGGATCGGAGCTTATCTTCAGTTGTTCTGGGTACCCTAATGTCCCGCTGATAGGAAGAAAAGGGTGTATCAACTACAACCCAACTCTGTTGGTCCGTCAGTTCGGATATGCGCTGAAGAACCCGCCAAGGGAGGAAGAAGTACAGGAATCTCTGTACTTCACTGGAGACGTGAAGGGGGAGTTACTAGCCAAGCTGCAGCATGCCTGGACGCGTATTAACTGAAGAGGGAAGCCGTTGTTAGGGAAGAACGACTGTCAGGCCTATGCACCTTACAGAGTTTGGATCCAGGAGAGAGCAAGTCAGTTACGGATGCCATTCCCAGATGTACCAGTCTTTGTTCCTATTCCGGTAACAGAACCAACTACTGTTTCTCGGGAAGCCTGCGAGCAAGTTGTGAAAGAAAAGGAAGCCTTGATGAAGATCAACGAAGGGTTAGAGCAGGAGCTAGCCCCGATATGCAGTGAGAAAAACAAGGCCGTGCATGCTTTCCAACAGCAGATTGAGCTAATGAACAGACTAGGGGATGAGTTGACTGAGGAGAGGAAGAAGCGCGAACGTCTGGGGCAAGAGTTCAGAAGCTCCCATGACATGCTGGAATCCAAAAAGAAGGCGCTCGACGCAGCACACCGAGAGATCTCTTCTTGCAATAAGACTTGGAATGCCACGCTCACCAACAATAAGAAGAGGGAAGATAAGTTGAAGCAGCAAATCTCCGACCACGAAGAGCAGTTGAAGTCCAGCATCAAGAAGTGTGAAGAAGAAGTGATGACCCGGTACAGTCTCCAGAATGCACTAAACAAGGCCATCAAAGGCAGAGATGAAGCCGTGTCTCAGAAGCGTAAACTAGAGGATCGCTTCGGAGAGGGGGCATGGGAGGAAACTGCTGAAGACGTGCGACGTGTTCTCAAGAGAAGGAACCAACTTGTTGAAGGGCTGCTTGCTCGACCAAGTCATCCGGAGACCAAGAAGTTGCTAGAAGAGTACCAGACTTATGGGAGTGTTTGATCCTTTCATGTAGTAACTTGTATGCTTTATTTGCATAGTGCTGACCATCACCAGGATTGTTGGTTGAGGTCATGCCTTCTTATTGTACTCTCAGTGATATTGTATTCCGGGCTTATTGATTTCTCTGCAATATATGAGGCTTTCTGTGATTCAGCTCCGATCTTTATATTGTTAGCACTGTCACTGCACCGGCACCTTCACACTAGAATCGGGGAATTAATTTCCCTAATGCACAGACACACATTGCATTGCATTCATATCCATATTGCATTACAGGTAATCTTTGGAGGGTGTCTTATTTCCTGCTCTGTACCAGGTACTTTTCAGGATTGCAGATCAGCACCCGCACCGTTATTCCACTCGCACCAACTGTCGAAGAATCATGGATCAAATGCAGAACGAGATGCAAGATGTGCGCGAGAAGCTAGCTCTCTTCATGCAGACCATGGAAGCTATCGCAAAAGGTCAGGAGAATTTGCAAGCCATGGTGCAGCCTCTGTTGGTCAGAAACGCCGGTCACGGTAACGAGGATCATCAGTCTGTGCGAGTCGATACTATTCATGGAGATGACACTCCCACGCCAGTGGCTCCACCTATAGTCAATATACCTGCCGCTAATGTCAACAACACTACCGCTGCTGTAAACGGTAACGTCAGAGTGGGGAACGAGACTGCTGTCCATAACGTTGGGCTTGGTGATGTCAACTTGGGTGATAATATGGGAGGCAACGGCTTTGGCAATGCTGGATTCGGGTTCAACGATCAAGGATTCGATAACGCTGGGAAATATGGTTTCAATGCTCAAGGCTTTGGGCAAGATGGTTATGGTGTGGCCAATCAGGGTTACGGAGGTTTCGGAAATGGAAACGGCGCTGGGTTAATGGCTTTTGGGCCTGCTGGAGGTGTTCAGGGATACGGCAACAGAGGCCGAGGCCCGGTGATGAATCAGATTAGAGCTGGTCGCAATAATGAATATGATGGGTATGGAGCTGGGAATGGTATGTGGAAAGAAGATCAGCAGGAGGACGCTTTCTTCGGCGGAGGCTTTGAAGGGCCGATGGATAACTCCCAGAAGATCAGAATGCTAGAAGAACAGATGAGGGGGGTCCTGAACCAAAGTGCTGTGGGCTTGGACATGGCAACAATGGGTCTGGTACCTGGCTTGAGGGTGCCAATCAAATTCAAAGCTCCTACGTTTGATAAGTATAAAGGGGACACCTGTCCGAAAGTGCATGTGCGGGCTTATTACAGAAAGATGTCTGCATACTCCACTGATGAGAGAATGCTAATGCATTTCTTTCAAGATAGTTTGTCAGGCCCTTCCCTAGAGTGGTATATAGGATTGGAACCAACTAATATCAAGACATGGAAGCAATTGGCATAGGCATTTGTAGCTCACTACAAGTATAACAGCGACTTGGCACCCAACTGGGTCCAATTGGCAGGGCTGTCCCAGAAAAAGGATGAGAGCTTTAAAGAGTACGCGCAAAGATGGCGCGGCATGGCTGCTAGGGTCCGTCCTCCTTTAGAAGACAAAGAAATGAATGACATGTTCGTCGACACATTCACAGGCATGTTCCACGACAAGTTGTTTCATACATCTCTGGCCAGTTTCTCAGATTTTATTCTGATGGGAGAAAAGATTGAACGTAACATTAAGCAGGGAAAGTTCCAAGTCAAGGAATCAACTGCATCTGGCAGTAATAGGAAGGCTTTTGGTGGGCGCCGTCAGGGCGAGGCAAGCGCAGTATTTGGGGGCCGAGGCCGAGGCCGAGGCAGAGGTCGGAACCAATATCATCAGCCGCAGCAGGTGGCGAGTGTTACTATTCCATATCAACAACAACCATTTCAGCAGCAGCCAATGCAACAATAGCAGCAGCAGCTGCAGCTGCCTCAGCAGGGGGCACAGCAGGCTCAGCGAAGATTCCAGGGTGGTAAACCAAGAAGAGTGTTTGAGAAGCCTCCCTCAACGTATGCTGATTTGTTGCAGACATTGTTGGGTTTGAACCTGGTAGAGAAGAGAACTCTGGCACCGATAACGGGAACTCCTCCGTATGGTTATGATGCAAGCAGGCACTGTGAGTTTCATTCTGGGGCTCCGGGCCACGATATAGAGGGTTGCCATGCCTTTAAGCATGTTGTGCAGGATCTTTTGGACAATAAGGCTATCAATTTCGGAACAGCAGGTCCGAATATAGTGCAGAAACCCATGCCTAATCATGGGGCGAACGCCATTCTGACTGAGGAAGGGTTGAATCTGATTATGAATGTCGACGATTTAAAAACGCCGCTGAACGAGATAAAAAGCAGATTGTTGCAAGGGGGTGTTTATCCAGGATGTGACGAGTATTGCTTAGAATGCTGGACCCTAGCTGGGGGGTGTGATGATTTGAAGAAAGGCATTCAGGCTTTAATTGACGGAGGCACATTGCAGTTTGACCGAGCAGCAATTGAAGAGCCTGCAGGGGCAGTAGCAGATGATCAGAGTGATATGGCCACTGTAACGATTCCTCGGAAGACAATCACTATTGCAGCACCGGTCCAGCGACCACCGATCACCATAACTAAGGCCGGACCGATCCCGTACGAGAACACGAAAGCAGTCCCATGGTCATATGGGTTGGAGGTGTATTGTGACGGAATAAAGATTGATGTTAATAAGCAGCCAGTCGAGACCGTAGACAACGTTGTTGGTTCAGGAGGTATGACAAGGAGTGGTAGGATCTTTATATCACCTGAAGTGGAGGCCGAAAGACTAGCGAAAGGAAAAGGGAAGATGGTTGAGAATGTCCCAGTGCAAGCAAGCGACCAAGCAGCGACATCGAAAGACATAGAAGAGTTCATGCGCTTGATTCGAAAAAGTGATTATAAGATTGTGGAGCATCTGCAGCAGACACCGTCAAAAATATCTATACTGTCATTGCTACTATGTTCGGAAGCTCACAGAAGTGCTTTGTTGAAAGTCCTGGATACTTCCTTCGTACCCCAGGACGTCTCCGTGAATCAACTGGAAGGAGTGTTGGCACATGTGAATGCAGGCCACAGCTTAGGCTTTACCGACTTCGATTTGACCCCGAAAGGGAGAGATCATAATATGGCGCTGCACATATCTGTTGAGTGTAGAGGATCAGTAATGTCGCATGTATTGGTCGATACCGGATCATCCTTAAATGTGATGCCCAAGAAAGCGATGATGAAGCTAGATGTCCGAGGAATCCTGTGCACGCCCAGTGACCTGGTAGTCAGGGCGTTTGATGGCACGCGGAGAAAAGTCTTTGGGTCAATAACATTGCCTCTACAGGTGGGGCCGGAGGTGTTTGCGACGGAATTTTATATCATGGATATACAGCCTGCATATAGCTGCTTGCTCGGGAGACCCTGGATTCATGGGGTTGGGGCAGTCACGTCTACCCTGCATCAGAAGTTAAAATATATGGTCGGAGACAGCGTAGTCACCGTATGCGGAGAAGAAGACATTCTGGTCAGCCATCTGTCGTCATTTAAATATGTGGAGGTCGACGGAGAGATCCACAAAACACCCTGCCAGGCATTTGAAGGGTTGCGTATCAAGGACAAAGGTCCCGGGCAGAGCAAAGTGTCAGAGATAGCCGTCTCGTCGTATAAAGAAGCTCAAGCTCTGGTGAAGGCCGGAGAAGCAAAGGGTTGGGGCAAAGTGCTGGATATTCCTGTAAAGATGGACCGGTTTGGGCTGGGATACCAACCGTCGTCATCAACACTCGCTGTGGGGCCACCCCGTTTCAGAGGGCCAATAACCATCTTTGCCAGTGGAGTATGTCATGAAACCATCAATGCTGCTTCGGAGTCTGACGAAGGAGACAGTGACTGTGATATGGATGCCTGGATTCAGCCAAGCACGCCAGGACAGGGACTGTGCAACTGGTCTATTCAGGAGCTTGTTCCTGTGACTCTTAAACAGTAATGCTTTGCTTTATTAATTGTTGAATAATCTGATGTCTTGCCCGAGGCATCGTGATTTGCTTAGGACTGTGTTGTTATGAACATTGCGTGTTAATCATTAAATAAATGGCGTTTTTCATGTGCAAATACTGTAATCTCTGTCTTTCTTGTTTTGTATTTTTCAATAAAATGGCAACGTGGTTATTCGCTTTATACGCATTTTGAAGCACTTAACCATTCCTTTTGCAGGATAACATTTTCAGATGACATCCTTGAACCACCTATGACTCGTCCCGACTTTGAGCACCCGGTATTTCAGGCCGAGGAAGAGGTTGTCGAAGATAATGACGTTCCTGAAGAACTGTCTTGGTTGGTGAAGCAAGAGGAAAGAGCCATTCTGCCTCACGAAGAGGTCATCGAAATCATCAACTTGGGGTCGGAAGGGGTTGAGAAGAATATTCGTATCGGAGCCGCGCTGCAGGGCGATATCAAGCGAAGACTGGTTGGAATGCTCCGAGAGTATAGTGATGTATTCGCTTGGTCGTATGAAGATATGCCAGGGCTCGATACAGAGATGGTTGTGCACCGTCTGCCACTGAAAGAAGAATGCCCGCCGGTCAAACAAAAGCTTCGCAGAACTCGACCAGATATGGCAGTGAAGATCAAAGAGGAAGTTCAGAAACAGTGGGACGCTGGTTTCCTGGCTGTGACAAAATATCCTTCCTGGGTTGCTAACATCGTACCAGTGCCAAAGAAAGATGGCAAGGTTCGGATGTGTGTGGATTATAGGGATTTGAATAAAGCAAGCCCAAAAGACGATTTTCCGCTTCCTCATATTAACGTGCTAGTTGATAATACTGCTCAATACTCCGTATTCTCCTTCATGGATGGCTTTTCAGGCTATAATCAGATTAAAATGGCGCCAGAGGATATGGAGAAAACCACTTTCATAACGCCTTGGGGAACATTTTGCTACAAAGTGATGCCCTTTGGCTTGAAAAATGCTGGGGCAACATATCAGCATGCGATGACGACTCTTTTTCATGATATGATGCATAAAGAGATCGAAGTTTATGTTGACGATATGATCGCCAAATCCCAGACGGAGGAAGAGCATCTGGTGAATCTGCTGAAGTTATTTAAAAGGCTTAGGAAGTTCAGGCTGAGACTGAACCCTAACAAATGCACCTTTGGGGTGAGATCGGGTAAGCTGCTGGGGTTTATCGTAAGCAAAAGAGGAATAGAGGTCGATCCTGCTAAAATAAAAGCGATACAAGAAATGCCGACGCCTAAAACAGGGAAAGAGGTGCGCGGGTTTTTAGGGAGGTTGAACTACATCGCTCGGTTCATATCTCACCTAACAGCTACGTGTGAGCCGTTATTCAAGCTGTTGAAAAAAGACCAAGCTGTAACGTGGAATGAAAATTGTCAAAAGGCGTTCGATAAAATAAAGCAGTATTTGCAGGAACCTCCTATTTTGATACCTCCAGTGGCAGGGAGACCCTTGATTATGTATTTAACAGTTCTTGAGGGAAGTATGGGTTGTGTTATCGGTCAACACGACGAGACAGGAAGAAAAGAGCATGCGATCTACTACTTGAGTAAGAAATTTACAGATTGTGAATCTCGATACTCAATGCTGGAGAAAACTTGTTGCGCGCTAGCCTGGGCCGCCAAGCGTTTGAGGCAATACATGCTGAATCATACAACCATGCTCATCTCGAAGATGGATCCTATCAAATATGTATTCGAAAAGCAGGCGTTGTCAGGAAGAATTGCCCGTTGGCAGATGGTCTTGACTGAATATGACATCCAATATGTCTCGCAAAAGGCTATAAAGGGGAGTGTGCTATCTGAGTATCTGGCGGAGCAGCCTATTGAAGATTACCAATCGATGAGGTTTGATTTTCCTGACGAGGATATCATGTACCTAAAGATGAAAGATTGTGAAGAGTCGTTGCTAGACGAAGGGCCAGAGTTGGGTTCCAAATGGAAGATGATATTTGACGGAGCTGTGAATGCTTACGGTAGCGGAATAGGGGCAATCATCACTACGCCACACGGGTCGCACATCCCGTTTACTGCCCGATTGACCTTTGCCGTTACCAATAATGAGGCCGAATACGAAGCTTGTATAATGGGGCTTGAAGAAGCCATTGATTTGCGAATCAAGAATTTAGACGTATACGGAGACTCAGCTCTGGTGGTGAATCAAATAAAAGGGGAATGGGAGACACGTCAGCCCAACTTGATACATTACATGAACTATGCAAGGAGATTGTTTCCTTTCTTCGACAAGGTTGAATTGCATCACGTACCGCGGGCAGAGAATCAAATGGCTGACGCTCTCGCCACTTTGTCTTCCATGTACAAAGTCAATTTCTGGAACGAGGCTCCCAGAATCATTATCTCTCGGCTTGACAGACCAGCTTTCGTATTTGCTATTGATGAAGCATCCGACGACAAACCGTGGTATTTTGATATCCTTAATTTTCTGAAGAATAAAGAGTATCCGGCTGGGACATCCAGTCAAGATCAGAAGACTCTCAGGAGATTAGCGGGTAATTTCTATTTGAATCCGGATGGCGTCTTATACAGAAGAAACCACGACTTGGTGCTGTTGCGTTGTGTAGACGAGAAAGAGGCGAAGCTGCTCATGGAGGAAATACACGAAGGTACCTTTGGTACGCATGCCGGTGGGCACGCTATGACGAGAAAGCTGCTGAGGGCAGGTTATTTTTGGCTGACTATGGAAACTGACTGTTTCAAGTTTGCGAGGAAGTGCCACAAGTGCCAAATCTATGCTGATAAGATCCATGTGCCTCCGAGTCCTCTGAATGTAATGTCATCGCCATGGCCATTCTAGATGTGGGGAATCGATATGATTGGAAAGATCGAGCCGACGGCTTCTAATGGGCACAGGTTCATTCTAGTAGCGATCGATTATTTCACCAAGTGGGTGGAAGCGGCGTCGTACGCAAACGTAACGAAGCAAGTGGTGGCTAGATTCATCAAGAGAGATATCATTTGCCGATATGGGATCCCCGAGCGGATAATCATGGACAACGGTTCAAACCTGAACAACAAAATGATGAAGGAGCTCTGCCAGAATTTCAAGATCGAACATCACAACTCCTCCCCTTACCGACCCAAGATGAATGGCGCTGTCGAGGCGGCCAATAAGAATATCAAGAAGATCGTGCAGAAGATGATGGTGACCTATAAGGATTGGCATGAGATGCTACCTTTCGCTTTGCACGGTTATCGTACGACGGTACGCACATCAACCGGGGCAACCCCGTTCTCGTTAGTATACGGAATGGAAGCGGTATTACCATTGGAAGTTGAGATCCCTTCTATGAGGGTATTGCGAGACGTTCAGCTGGACGAGGCAGAATGGATGAAAGACAGGTTGAACCAATTGAGTTTGATGGACGAGAAGAGGCTAGCTTCTCTGGCATACGGTCGTTTGTACCAGAGCCGAATGAAGAAAGCATATGATAAGAAGATACATCCGCGAAGCTTTTAGACGGGCGACCTTGTGCTGAAAAGGATTCTCCCGCCGCAGGCAGATCACAGGGGCAAGTGGACCCCCAACTACGAAGGTCCGTACGTTGTCAGGAAAGTCTTTTCAGGAGGGGCGTTGTTGTTGTCCACCATGGACGGTGAAGACTTTACGTCGCCTGTGAATTCGGACGCAGTTAAAAAATACTTTGCTTAAAATTGACCCGCTGGACAAAAAAAAAGAGAGTCCAGGCAAAAATGGGGCATCCTGGCGAACCCAAAAACAGAATGAAAGGTTCGGGCAAAAGTTAGGGATAAAATTGAAAAAATGTACACCCGCGAAGTTGAAAACCTACACTGGGCGGCTTCGGCAAAAAGGGGTATCCCGGTGAACTGAAAACCCGTAAAGGGTGGTTCACGCAAAAGTTAGGGATTTGAAAAAAGCAAATGACTGCAGTCCGGATTTGATACTACGTTGAGCATTGGTGCGGGAGAATATACTCGAGGGGTCGATTATCGGATACAACCTCTTCGGAAGAGTGAATACTGGGAGAGCATTAGAGTCGGGCGAGTCATGGGAGGATCAGTTCGTGGTGTTCGTCTGCATCCCGTTGCCGACATGTGTACAAAATTTAATTTGTCAAAATATTTGTGCTTCTTGTGCATACTTGTATATCTGCTTTGCGTAGCTTCCTCTTTTCAGGAGTTACATCCCGTGTACCAAAAATTCCGCCCATTCAGGGGCCCAATCAATAAAATATGTTATTCAGTACTTGATGCTGGTTCTTTACTGTTTTGTGCATGATAAAGCGCCTAAGTTTACTGGAACTAGCATGTGTATAACATCACTGGCCCTTGCCAACGATTGCTAAAGCTTTGAATTAACTGAAAATAACGTCACTAACCTAAATCGATTTGGTTGCATAGGCTTGTCTTGTCTTGTTTGTGTTGTTGCAGGTTTCATAGCCGTACGAGGAAGATGATCAAAAGATTGCAATAACGAAAGACTTGATCTCCACGCAGGTCATGCATGTTCTTCCTGAAGAAGGATCGAATTCCCCAGCTAGTCGTGGCTTATTCAAAGGACATGCTCCCAAAGCCATTTATTCTCAGCAGAATTGGCGATTCCAAGATCGTAAGGCTGTATTCAGACAGTATGGTGTCCCCCAGAAGGATTCCCTTATCTCGAGCAGAGTTGGTTCAGCCGCAGAAGATTAATATTTGTGAGCTGTATTCAGGCAGTTTACCTTTCCCCGCAGGGTCATTTACTCTCCCCCGGTGGAGTCAGTTAATTTTCCCCAAGAGAATCATCCCATCCCCATCGGAGTTCTCTTTTCAACCAGTGTCTTCATTCCTCCCAGTGGAACTCGAAGATTGAGACTCTCCCCGGCAGAGTTGGTGTGGCGCATTGGCATTTATTTTGTCAGAATACCGTGTGATATCCATTCACTCTCCAGCAGAAGCTCGATCATACCGAGCACATCTGCCATTCTCCAGCAGAGATATGTTCCCCAGCCGGGTGTTCCTTCAATAAGGTGATTGGTATTGAGTTCCTAATTTCCCAGCTGAGTCGACTTCACTCTTCCAACATTTATTTTGCTGGAATAATCCTGTAGCACCTGGCTATCCCCAGTGGAGTTGGCATTGTTTTCAGCATTTATTTTGCTGAAGCCAGTTCCTGTATCACGACAGTTCAAGTCCGCATTTGCATTGGCATATAGTGTCATACTTGCATCCATCAAATGAAAAAGCGTAGCGTTTCCATGTCAAATGGAACATTGCATCATTAACAAACGCATGCATTGGGAAACATAAACCAGGTTGGCTAACCTTTTGCTTCAAGTACTGTTTCTCTTGCAGGTAGAGAGAGCCCTCGTTCAGGTGAATCAATAAACATTCGAAGTCTCGGCATGAGACATTCAATGAAGTGTCAGCTTTGGCACTGCTCCCCACAGAGTCAGCAGGATAAGCTCTCTTTGTCCCCAAGCAAAGTTACTTATTTCCCCGCCAGGGTTTCTTGTTGAAGTTTCTCTAGTCCGACCAGCGGATTGTTTCCTTCAAAGTTGTTGTTACGTCAGCATTAAAAGGTTTCATGAACCAGAATTTCAGAGGCTACCGCCAGTTATCAGAACAGGCGTCCAAAAGTTTGGTTTCCAAATATCCCCAGTAGAGTCAGCCTCAAAGCTGCTGTAACGTCAGTGATAAAAGGTTTGCGGACCAATGGAAGGATGAGTCCTAACGTGGACGGGTTTATTGACAGGTTTTTTTGTGCTAAGAGAAGTGGGAGTCCTGACGTGGACATTTCCTCAAGTTGACGATGTGTGTTAGTCCTAACGTGGACAGATTCGAGTTCTCGGTATTGATTGAGTGTGGAGTCCTGACGTGGACAAAAGTTGGTTACTCTTCGTGTTGGTGTCCTGACGTGGACAATTTATTTCCAGCAAGTGTCTTTCTTCTTAATGGTGAACTGTGTGTCCTGACGCGGGCAAAGTTATAGTTTTCGTGATGACAAGATGCGAGAGTCCTGACGTGGACAAATTTATCCTTCTTCGTGTTGTTGGCAGAGTGTGTGTCCTGACGTGGATGAGTTTTATTTCCCCAGCAAGTCGAAGACGCGCGAGTCCTGACGTGGACAAGTTTATTTCTTCAGCAGGTTGAGATATGGGTCCTAACATGGACAAAGGTTTTATTTCCTCAGTAAGTCAAGAGGCGAGTCCTGACGTGGACAGAGGAAAGTTTCATTCCTTACGTGGAAAGATTGGAGTCCTTACGTGGACAAAGTGAGGTGAAAGTTGGAGTCTTTACGGGGACGAATCAAAATGTGTTTCCTTACGTGGAAAGAGGCGATTCCTTACGTGGAAAGATTGAGTCCTTACGTGGACATATCGGATTTATTCCTTACGTGGAAAGATAGCATTCCTGACGTGGAAAGATGGATTCCTCACGTGGAAAGAAGCGTATTCCTTACGTGGAAGAGAAAGACAGTTATTCCTGACGTGGAAAGATTGAGATTCCTTACGTGGAAAGATAGAGGCGTTCCTAACGTGGGAAAAGTTTGATTCCTAACGTGGAAAGAAAGTGTATTCCTAACGTGGAAAGTGTAGTCCTGACGCGGACAAATCCAGATGAAACTTTATTCCTCACGTGGAAAGACAAATAATCCCCAGCACGGTCGCTACAAGATCAATGGTTTACCGTAACAGTCAGATTCAGCTGATGAATGTCGTGCCCCAGGGGGTGGTGCAGTTTATTTCTGCGGTTGGCAAATTTCTGGGTTCTTAGTATTCAATCGTCTCGTACCTCGAATGTTTGAAGGTCGTTCGCTCTTCCCCCAATCGGGTCCAAGTCTCTTGAATAGGGGCAGCTGTTGCACCCTAAAATTTGCCCAACCTTATTCACTTGGTTTATGTTTCAATATTATTAGCATTTGCATATAGAGTCATGTACATAGCCTAACTATCTGCATAACATAAGCATAGCAAGTCATCCGACAGGGGACCAAGCATTATTCTCATCTCTAGAGGCCTATCAAGAGGTTATTATTCTAATTCAATCTCATTCAAGTCATCAGAAAAGAATTTGAAAGTTGGAGAAGTCAGTGGATCAAGCATTGAATCTATCTCCTAACTGAGGGTATCTGAGGATCAACAAAGTAAGTTGTGGGCTGTGAATGGAGCATGGAGAGTATGTGGGCATCATGGGAGACTTAGAAAGTCATTTGGAGAAGGATACAAGTCATTGGTGTAGTCACAAGAGTTGTGGATGAAGACAGTCAAATAGGGTTTCATCTGGGTCAACCCTGGGTCAACTCTAGGTCAATTGACTGATGGAAGGGCATTCAAGGGCTATTGGAGAGATGTGGGGTTCATCATTTGGCATTTAAAGAAGGATATGGTGATATGCTAAGAAGAAATCAAGAGAAATCAAGGAGAAGAGGAGTTTCTAAATTAGGGTTTCTGTGTAAAATCCCCTAATTTAGGTCAAATTTCCAAGCAAGATAAGTCAAAATGCAAGCTTCAAATGGATCCTTGGCCAACATGAAACTTGTAGAGGATCTCAAGACCTTTAATTTGAGTGGTAGAAGACATTGAGGAGATTTATAGAACTCAAGTTATGGTCCTTGCAAGTTATAGGTCATCTGAGGTATCTGAAATTTTGTCTGTGAAAGTGACTTGACTTCCAAGCTATTTTTACCCCTCAAGGAGATTTCAAATGAATTTATGGTCAACATAAGAGTTGTTCCTCATTGTCTTAGCTTTATAGAATGGTATAGTATGCCTTCATATGATTTGTGTAACTCTACTTATGGTCTTGGCAAGCAAAGGGTATTTTGGTCATCTAAGAATTACAGGTCATTTCAAGCCTATGCCCAAAACTCATACAAGGAAGCTTCAAATGGAAAACTTTACAACATCAAACTTGTTCCAAATGACATTTTGAGTCTAGAAAAGTGACCATGAGATATTGGAAAGATTCATAGCACAAGGTTTCAAAATTGTTGGATTTAATGAATAAAAATGGACTTAAAAATGAGATTTTTCATATTTTGGCCAAATGAGGTGAAATTATAGGTCATTTTGAATGGAAAGATCATTTTAAGAACATTGGCTAAAGTAGAATTTTGAGCTTGGTTCACATTTTGGGAGTTATTCAAGGTTACTTGTAATGGAAGATACATAAACCAAATCCAAGGGAAATTGTGCATGGGAAGTTTCTCCAAGGTTCTAGGAGTTTCCATTCTCATCTATATATTGCATTAAGGGACTCCATGCCATGGTTGGTGAATCATTGTGATCAAAACACAAGTTATACACAATTCTTCCATTTTTGCAAAACCTCTCAAACTTCATCAAACTTTCATCAAATTCCATTTTTCTTGATTTGATCATCATCAATATCATCCATAGATCACAATCCACACAAGCCTTTGGTAGATTGGAGCAGAACTCGTGCCACACACTTCCATCATCCAAGAAGCAAGAAACTTGGAATTGCAAGATCCAAGAGGTTTGAGTCCAATTCCTTGCATACAGAAGTCAAGAATAAGCTCACTGATCAAGTTCCAATCACTGCAAGCATCAGATCCAAGGAGTTCCATAGCTGTTTTCACCATTTTGAACCAGGTTAGTTTCTCTTCGAATTGGCTGAATTAGCTAGAATCATGGATAGTTATTAGGTTAGAACGGTTAAGCATAGTTAGATGACTGATTTTGGTGAGTTTGGAGAGGTTTCATGAGGATTGGCCATGGAGTGCATAAACTGTTAGAGCTTGTAACATCAAGAATATGGCACGAGAATCTTAAGTTTGTAGCTTAATTTGTTCAGCATGAAATGTAGATTAGGCTAGGGTAAAGATTGGCAAGGATTGGAAGATTTGATCACAGGTGAAAATGGTGGTTTACAACTGTTACACCTATCGGGTTTGTTTCTTGAGTGAGTTTCAGAAGGAGATAATGGTATGGTTGTGTAGAGGGGAAGAAGTAGGTCACTTTTGGTCTTTGAATCGTGTGAATTCATGGAGAATTGAGGGAGAACCAAGCTGTGTAAGGTGCGTGCATGGAGGGAGATTTCTGAAACCCTAGGGTTTCTAAGGTTGAAGACGAAGTGAGAGCCACACGATCAGGGTTTTGACCTTGACTTTGGGACTGATCCAATGGCCCTGATTTAAAATGAAAGCGGAGGGAGATGTAAACACCTATACGCAGCATTTCATTTATTTTGCCAGACTGGGCTCCAAAACTCATTGCTATTCGTACCCCCAAACCAAGGCCCATTTCCATTTTAACTGAAATAATTGATATTTGCACCGTTTTTTGTTTTTTTAATTTTTATTATATCTTCTGTTTGAACTAGGCCCAGACGCGCTTGCTATGCGCGCCCCCCCAGTCTGGGCTCATATCTTAATTTCAACTGATTCCAATTGCTTGCTGCACCCCTTTTCTCAATTAATTCATTTTATTTTTCTTAATTCATTCCATTTCTTTGAAAATTCATAAAAAATAGAAAAATGGATGATTTTAATTGATTCTTTTTGCATATTATTCATACTTTGGTCAAGAAAAATATCACATAAAAAATTTAATATTTCATTTTATTTTCTTATTTTTGGCATATTTTTCTTTTAATTAGGTGTAAATAATATTTTGTTTAGTACATGAATTTGATAATTTTTGTTCTAATAGTTGCTTTAATATTTTTCACCCATTCTTTTTAGGTTGATTAGTAGATAAGATTAGCTTGTATATACAATTTAGTTCCCATTTTTAAGACTTAATTTTAGGTGCTTAGTTTAGGTGTGAACAACATGAACAAAATTAGGGTTTAAGTGATGACTTAGGAGAATTGAATCATTTCCCTTAGGACTTAGAGATTGAATATGTTAGCTATGGGACTATAGGGACTATGGGTAGTTATTAGATCCCTTAGAAATCACTAGGATTCCCCTACTGCTATTAATATACTGTCTATCTTTGATTGATTGGTGTGGTGTGCCCTCTGGGGATTATTGTTTGTCTGTATGGGTATTGGGATTGCCTGGGAATTGGGAGAGCTGAAGACCTGAGAAGATGAAGACCATTGGAGATCCAGAGCTTGAAGACCAACTTCCAGAGTTGATGAGGAGATTCCTGCTAGCAGCTGTTGAGGAGATTAGGGTTTAGGAGCTAGGCAGAGCTCTAGATTAGAAAGCTTGATTCTCAAACATGGAAGGCCTTGACTGCCTCCATTCCTCTCTGTGATGCAGAGTCTCTCTAAGACACTCACCCCCTTCCTTTGGAAGGCTTGGTGCTACTGTCTAAGGGATAGAACTCTTGAGAGAAAATATCTTATGTGTTAGTAGCAGTTGGTTTGCCACCCTTGGTAGTCAACTAATTGCTTAACACCCAATTCACTCTTGTGATTGATCCCTCAGCTTGGAGGATAGGACTTGAAGAAAAGCCATTGCAGATGGAAGACTGGTGATCAAAGACCTTGCTTGAAGGCTGTGGAGATGGAGATTGATGCTTGCTGAAGCTTGAAGTCAGATGTTGTTTCAGAGCTGCTGATGCTGTTTATTTTTCTGCTGTATTTCATTTCTGATGTATTGATTGGTTTTCTGGACTGTATTGTTTGCTGTTTACCCTGTTAGGTTGAAAGTGAACCTTGTTCACTTTTGCCTGTTGTTTTCTAGGTTCGAGGTTGAGTGGGACTCCCTTGCCTCGCTTGTATTGCTGCATCCATGCATTTTACTGCTTTATTGTATATATGCTACTGTTTCTGTTTCCGTTTATCCCTTAGGATCTCTGTTTCTCTCTGCGCAAGAGAGGAGCATGATAGGCACTAGGTCTTAACCCATGCATGATAACATTAGGTTAGTTTGATTCCCTTCGCAACCGTATGTTAGAGTTCTGTCTCTTCTTCCTCAAAACAAACAGAAAAACACAATAAAAGTTCAAACACAATAAAAGACACTTCTTCCGTAAAAGAATGTGAACTCATCAAGACGTCATTTTTGTCCGCTTGGACCAGTAATCAGAAAAACCCTTTTTCAGAAGGAATAAAAACAATTAAAACATACTTGTGTCGTACGTGGCCCGAACTACGTTTGCTCTGATCTTTCATGCTGTATGAAAGTACGTAGGCATAGGATGTGATATCCTAGCGAGCGACCTTCCCCTCCTTTCCTGTAGGTAGGCGAACTACGTTGACTCTGATTTCTCGTTCCAGACGGGAATACGTAGGCATAAAGTGCGATACTTTGCCGAGTTTATTTTCATTTTATTTTCTTTTAACCCTTGACCTTTAGTTTAGATAGAAGTAATAATCCATACCCGAAAACAAGCGTGGATCCCGTCGAGTACGACGGACGTGAGGGGTGCTAATACCTTCCCCTTGCGTAACCGACTCTCGAATCCAGGTTTTGGTTGCGATGACCATACCTTTCCCGTGTTGTGCGAGGTTTACTCTGAGCATTTCCTTTCCCTCCCGTGGGATAAATAACGCACGGTGGCGACTCTTCTGTTCAGCCGGCGCCGATTTTCGCAGTAGCGACACAGTGTAGTTGAAGTTTAGTGTCTTAATAGCCCAGAAGACTTTATGCTCTAACTCTACCGGCAGGTGGCATGATTTTCCGTAGACTAGTTTGAATGGTGTGGTGCCTATCGGTGTCTTAAAGGCGGTCCTATAGGCCCATAAAGCTTCGTTCAGCTTTGAGGACCAATCTTTCCTGGAGGTTGCGACAGTCTTTTCTAAAATTTGTTTTATTTCCCTGTTCGAAACCTCCACTTGTCCACTAGTTTGTGGATGATACGGTGTGGCTACACGGTGTTTGACTCCGTATTTGGAAAGGAGTTATCAAAGATTCGCGATATGAAATGCGAACCACTGTCACTAATGACGAGCTTGGGCACACCGAATCTTGGAAAGATTACGTTTTTAAAGAGTTTAACGACTACTCGCGTGTCATTTGTTGGAGCGGCAACGACCTCTATCCATTTCGATACATAGTCGACAGCGACGAGTATATATTTATTTCCAAAAGAGGATGGGAAAGGTCCCATGAAGTCGATTCCCCAGACGTCAAAGATTTCTACTTCCAAGATTCCTCTCTGAGGCATTTCATCGCGTCGTGAGATGTTGCCAGTGCGTTGGCACCGGTCGCATTTTAATACAGCGATATGGACGTCCTTCCAGAGACTGGGCCAAAATAGGCCAGATTGTAGAATTTTAGCGCACGTCTTCGAGGTGCTAGCATGACAACCATATGGTGCTGAATGGCATTGGGTGATGATGTCTTCTATTTCTTCCTCTGGGACACAACGACGGTATAAGTTATCGGCGCCTCGTCTGAAGAGTAGAGGTTCGTCCCAGTAGTAGTGCTTTAAGTCATGGAAGAATTTCTTCTTTTGTTGATAAGTCAGGTCCGGTAGAAGCACGCCTGCGGCCAGGTAATTAACGATGTCAGAAAACCACGGCAAAGTGGCTTGGGCATAGACAGCTTCCACGACTTTTTCCAATTTCGGTTCTTCCGAAGTAGAGTTAGACAAATCGCTTTCCAATTTGGCTATCAGACGTTCATAAGGAAAGTCATCATTGATAGGCACTGGTTCTTGTTTTATACCCTCTATACGGGATAAGTGATCGGCAACTACGTTCTCGGTCCCCTTCTTATCTTTAATTTCTAAATCGAACTCTTGTAATAATAGGATCCATCTCAATAATCTGGGTTTAGCGTCCTTTTTGTGTATTAGGTACCTAATGGCAGCGTGGTCTGTGTATATGATTATTTTGGCTCATACCAAGTAGGAACGGAATTTGTCAAGAGCGAACACGACTGCTAAGAGTTCCTTTTCTATTGTGGCGTAGTTCATTTGGGCAGGGTCTAATGTTCTACTGGCATAGTAGATAGCGTGAAGCTTCTTATCCTTCCTTTGTCCTAAAACTGCGCCTACGGCATAATCACTCGCATCGCACATGATTTCGAATGGTAGTCGCCAATCTGGGGGTTGCATGATTGGTGCGGTGATAAGTGCAGATTTTAGAGTTTCGAATGCCTCTAAGCATTCTTTGTCGAAGATGAACTCAACATCTTTCATTAACAAACCTGTAAGAGGTTTTGTAATTTTCGAGAAATCCTTTATGAATCTTCGGTAGAATCCAGTGTGTCCTAAGAAGCTTCGTATTTCTCGTACGGTTTTCGGAGGTTGGAGATCCTTTATGATCTCTATTTTGGCTTTGTCAACTTCAATCCCTTTTTCAGAGATGTAGTGTCCTAAAACAATGCCTTGTCGGACCATGAAATGACATTTTTCCCAATTAAGGACGAGGTTCACTTTGGCACATCTTTTGAGTACCATTTCTAAATTCGACAGGCAGCTTTCGAAGATTTGTCCGCATATAGAGAAGTCATCCATGAACACTTCCATGATGTCATCTATGAAATCTGCGAAGATTGCCATCATGCATCTTTGAAAGGTTGCTGGAGCATTGCATAGTCCGAACGACATTCGGCGGTAGGCAAAAGTACCATAGGGACAAGTGAATGTTGTCTTTTCCTGGTCATCGGAGTGAATAAGGATTTGAAAGAATCCCGAATAACCATCTAGATAGCAGAAGTATGAATGTTTCGCTAGTCTCTCCAACATTTGGTCTATGAATGGTAAAGGGAAGTGATCTTTCCGAGTTGCCTTGTTTAGTTTCCTGTAGTCGATACACATCCTATTTCCGGTCACAACTCTTTGGGTTATCGATTCACCTTTCGCATTTTTCACTACAATAACGCCTCCTTTCTTGGGTACTACGTGTACTGGGCTGACCCATTGGCTGTCGGAGATTGGGTATATGATTCCTGCGTCTAATAGCTTTTTCACCTCGTCTTTGACTACAGTGCTTAGGATCGGGTTTATCCTTCTCTGATGTTCTCTCGAAGTTTTGCAGTCTTCCTCCAGCATGATACGATGCATACATATGGGGGGACTTATGCCTTTTAGATCGCTTATATTATAGCCCTACGCATTTGGGTATCTCCTTAGGACTTCTAATAATCGCTCAGTTTCTTATTGTCCTAAGTTAGCGTTTACTATTACTGGTCTTTTGAATTCTGTATCTAGGAATTCATACCTGAGAGTTTTGGGTAGCTCTTTAAGTTCTAAAGCTGGGTTTTTTGGACCTGGCATGTGATTTGGAGTGAGTGCTAAGATTTCGCTCAGACTATCATCTTTGTATGGGGCACGCCAATTGTCGTCTTCATGAATATCAGGGATCGAGATTTTCGTGATTTCAGAATATGTAGTTTCCTCCTTTTCTAATTCTCGTATGCATTCGTCAATTACATCTACTATATAGCATGTGTCATCGATGGCTGGTGCCTTCAAGAATTTAGTAAGGATGAACTCTATCTTTTCTTCTCCTACTTCAAACGTTAGCCTTCCTTTCTTTACGTCTATAATAGCTCCGGCTGTAGCTAGGAACGGTCTTCCTAGGATAATTGGAGTAACAGAGTCCTCTTTGATGTCCATGATTATGAAGTCGGTTGGGATATAGAATTGTCTTATGCGTACTGGAATGTTTTCCAGTATTCCGACGGGGTATTTGACTGATCGGTCGGCCAATTGTACGAACATTTTAGTTGGTCTTAGTTCTCCCATATTCAGCTTTTTGCATATAGATAAAGGCATGACGCTTATACTAGCTCCTAGATCGCATAGAGCTTTGTCTATTACGAACTTTCCTATGACGCAGGGTATGGAGAAACTACCTGGGTCTTTTAGTTTAGGAGGCATGTGGTTTTGAATGATTGCGCTACATTCGACAGTAAGTGTCACTATCTCATTATCCTCTATTTTCCTTTTATTAGACAAAATTTCTTTAAGAAACTTAGCGTATGACGGCATTTGATTTATCGCTTCTGTGAAAGGAATAGTGATGTTTAGTTGTTTCAGAAGTTCGACAAATTTCTTAAATTGTCCTAAAGTTTTGGAGTTTATTAATCTTTGAGGATAAGGGATAGGTGGTTTATATGGCGCTGGAGGCACATATGAGTTTTCATCTTTGGCGGCTTTCCGCTCGTCACATTCCTTCTTTTCTGTTTCAGACTCCTTTTCGGTTGGTTTATCGGATTTCTGTTGCATTACTAAATCTTCGTTCCTAGGATCTGTCGGGCCCTCCAATTCTTTCCCACTTCTTAATATAAAAGCGTTTGCGTAACCTTTTGGATTAGGTTCGGGCTGTCCTGGAAATGTTCCAGCTGGGGCAGCGGCAAAGGCTTGTTGTTGGGCCACTTGGGATATCTGCGTTTCGAGCATTTTGTTGTGGGTGGCTAGAGCGTCTTCTTTTCCGGTCAGCTGTTTAATTTGCTCGCTAGTGTATATGTTTTGATTTAGGAATTCTTTGTTTGTTTGAGCTTGAGTAGCTATGAATTTTTCCATCATCAACTCGAGGTTTGATTTCCTAGGGGCAGTTTGGGCAGCAGCTGGTTTCTGATATCCTGGCGGAGCACCTGGTGCTTGCAAGGCATTATCGTTCTTCTAGGAAAAGTTTGGGTGGTTCCTCCATCCTGGGTTGTAAGTATTTGTGTAGGGATTTCCTTGAGCGTAATTTACTTGGTCTGGTGGGATTCCGGACAACAATGGGCACTCGGGCGCATTATGAGTGGCGATTCTGCATAACTCGCAGTTTGGAGTTACGGCAGCAACGGTTGCAGTGGGGTTAACGGTCAGACTGTCGATTTTCTGTGCTAGAACATCTACTTTAGCGTTGAACTTTTCAAGGTTGTTGATCTCGTACATCCCACCTTTCGCTGCAGGTTTCTCTGCTGGAATGCGTTCACCTCCCCATTG
This sequence comes from Lathyrus sativus, assembly GCA_963859935.3. NCBI lineage: Eukaryota > Viridiplantae > Streptophyta > Magnoliopsida > Fabales > Fabaceae > Lathyrus > Lathyrus sativus. The sequence continues at coordinate 236,216,636 of OZ012735.1, read as the reverse complement.
GCAGTGGTTCTAAGACATGTTTTCGATTAGTTGATAGGCTTCGTCGTATGGCTTATCCATAAGTGCACTGCCCGCGGCGACGTCTACCGTTAATCTGGTGTTGTATAGAAGCCCATTATAGAAAGTATGGATCATCACCCAGTCTTCTAGACCGTGGTGAGGACATGTTCTCATCATATCTTTGAACCTTTCCCACGCTTCGTAGAGAGATTCAGTATCTTTTTGTCGAAATCCGTTGATTTGGGCTCTAAGCATAACAGTTTTGCTTGGCGGAAAATATCTCGCTAAGAAAACGTTCTTCAACTGTTCCCACATCGTAACGGAGTTGGATGGTAAGGATTATAACCATGTCCAAGCTCTATCTATAAGAGAGAAAGGGAAAAGACGAAGTCTTATTGCGTCTGGAGTTACTCCATTTGCTTTCACTGTGTCTGCGTATTGTACAAACTTCTTTAAGTGTTCATTTGGATCCTCAGTTGCATTTCCTGAGAATTGGTTTTGTTGTACAGCTGACAGCAATGACGATTTTAGTTCGAAATCGGTTCGATTGATAGCTGGGGCAGCTATGCTACTTCTAGGCTCCATCTGAGAGGGTGTAGCGTATGCCTTCAGCGGTTTGTTTTGAGGTCCTTCAGCCATCTTTGCTTCTTCAACAGGAGGATGAGCTAGAAGATCAGGAATGTTGTGTCTTCGTTGATATTCGACGATGCGCCTTCTTAGATGTAAGAAGCGCTCTAGTTCGGCGATTGTAGGTTGTAAGATTTCTCCTTGTGTGCGAGTACTTGGCATACAATCGAAGAACGAGTAGAGGGAGAGAGAATTGTTAACCTAGTCTATACTGTGTAACAAAGGATTACACTATTGACTAAACGGGTCCCCGGCAACAGCGCCAAAAACTTGATCGCGACTTTCTATGTCTAACAAATCTAACTGCAAGTGCACAGTCTATCGCGTAGTAATAATAGATATCGATCCCACAGGGACTCGTAATCAATCTAGTATTATCGGGTGCTACGGTGTTTAGCTAGGTCGGTTTGGTTTCAAGTTGAATAATAATAGAGTAGATGCGTAAACTAAAGGGAACTAAGGTTTTTACTAAAGATATGAATTTATGAATCGATATGTAATAACTTTGTTCTTCGGGGATTTGACAATTTACTGGCGTATTAAGTGTTTTCAAACTTAGTTTAAGAAGAAAATAGTGATGTAAAGACTTTTGTCTCACGATGGTTGTTGACGCTAGTCGCAACTCTAAGGCGAAACGTATGCTGTCGCTATCCCGTTCGGGGTTAGAGTTACCTTTTGAAAATCTCTAAGTTCTAATCCTTTTTAAAGTGCTTTCGCTGTTTTTAAATCGAATGCCTAGTTTTTACTATCTGGTCTTAGCCTCAGCTGTCGCTTGTTGGTTCGTACCTTAATATGGTTTCCCACTGTCGTGGAAAAACCACCGTAAATAGCTTCTCACTGTAGTGACAAAGGTTTATTTAGAATTTTGATTAAAAACTAAAACCATAATTGAGTTTTTGAAAAGAGAAAAACTACGCCAATTATTATCAAATTCCGCCTGAATTATTATTACATATCGATTACGGTAATTTAGCTAGACATGGGAATAGAAATGGTAATACATAAATAAAAACAGTAAGTAATAACATGCATCATAATGAAAATTGCAATTACGATTAAAATTGAAAACCTGCAAATATTCCAATTGGCTTTTGGGCAGATCCTCCACAATGTTGGCAGGATACTGGTCTTTGTGCCAATTGATCGTACAAGGGAAATGGGAATTACAAAATATCAAAGAATACAGAGAAGGAAAAGAGAAACAAATAAGAATATAAGAACGGTTATTCCTTTTTTCAGGTCCTAACCTCTTCCTTATATAGAGGGAGAGTATCTAACGGTTATTCCTTCAGGAAGTGGGTTTGAGGCAGAAAAGTAGGAGTTGGTGGCCACACTTTTGGTCTTTGAGGGGGGAATTTTGCACGTGACTTCATTCTGCACGTTCTGGCTGCATGACGGTCGTCATGGAGGTGTGACGGTCGTCACACGCATGACGAGCGTAACGGCTATGTGACGGTCGTCACATCAGTAAAGCTCGTTTCTGCTGTTTTTCTCTTGGTTTTTCATCCATTTTTCACTTGTTTTTGCTCCTTTTCTTCATATTGCTTTGCTTGGACATGTTCTTCGAATACCTGCATAATTCTTAGACATATAGCATGAAATGCCCCAAATTCGGGGTGAAACCGGTCAAACATTAGTTAAAACACATGTCATTTTATATATACATTTTTGCGTTATCAGCTGCGACTAGCTGAGGAATAACATCAACTAGAGTCAGGTCTTACGTCAAGCGACCTTGGTTGGGGAATACAATTCCTGACTGTTTTCTCCAAAGGTAAGAACCCTGCAAAACACAAACGAGACAAAATAGGCCTATACAACAGAACCTATCTGGGTTAGCATATGTGACATTACTTCAGTCAATTCGAAGTTTTAGCAATTATTGGCAAGGGCCAGCAAGATAATGTAAGTGCAAGTTTATCAAACAAAACAGTAAAGAACAAGCATCAAGTACTGAATAACATGTTTTATTGATAAAGGGCCTCTGAATAGGCAAAGTTTTGTACACAGGATGCAACTCCTGAAAAGAGGAAGTTACGCACAAACACACATAAATATATGCACAAGAAGCATAAATAAAATACAGAACAATATTTGTATACATGTCAGCAACGTGGCACAGACAAACACCATGAGCTGATCCTCCTATGACTCGCCTGACTCTGCGCTTTCCCGGTACTCGATCTTCGGAAGAGATTGTTTTTGGATAGACGACCCCCCAGGTACTCCCTAACCACTAAGCAATGCCGTATCAAATCCGGACCGCAGTCATTTGCTTTTTCAATCCCTAACTTTTGCGTGAACCGCCCTTTGCGGGTTTTCAATTCACCGGGATACCCTTTTTTGCCGAAGTCGCCCTTTTTAGGTTTTCGACTTCGCGGGTGTACATCTTTTCAATTTTATCCCTAACTTTTGCCCGAACTTTTTATTCATTTTTTTATGGTTCGCCGGGATGCCCCATTTTTGCCTGGACTCTCTTTTTACTGTCCAGCGGGTCGCTTTCAAGCAAAGTATTTTTTAACTGCGTCCGAATTCACAGAAGACGTAAAGTCCTCACCATCCATGGTGGATAGTAACAAGGCTCCTCCAGAGAAGACTTTTCTGACAACGTAGGGACCTTTGTAATTGGGAGTCCACTTGCCCCTGTGATCTGATTGTGGTGGGAGAATCTTTTTCAAAACAAGATCGCCCGTCTGAAAGCTTCGAGGGCACACCCTCTTGTCGTAAGCTTTCTTCATCCGGCTCTGATACAACCGACCGTATGCTAGAGAAGCCAGTCTCTTCTCATCCATTAAGCTGAGTTGATTCAGTCTATCTTTAATCCATTCTGCCTCGTCGAGTTGGACATCACGTAAAACCCTCAGGGAAGGAATCTTGACCTCTAACGGTAACACCGCCTCCATCCCGTATACCAATGAGAAAGGGGTTGCCCCAGTTGATGTACGTACCATCGTACGATAACCGTGCAAAGCGAACGGTAACATCTCGTGCCAGTCCTTATACGTCACAACCATCTTTTGAACAATCTTCTTTATGTTCTTATTGGCCGCTTCGACAACGCCATTCATCTTGGGCCGGTAAGGAGAAGAGTTGTGATGCTCAATCTTAAAATTCTGACACAGCTCTTTCATCATCTTGTTATTCAAATTCGAACCGTTTTTCGATGATAATCCGCTCAGGGATTCCATATCTGCAGATAATATCTCGTTTAATAAATCTGGCTACCACTTGCTTTGTCACATTGGCATATGATGCTGCTTCCACCCATTTGGTGAAGTAATTGATTGCCACCAAAATGAACCGGTGTCCGTTTGATACCGTAGGCTCAATCTTGCCGATCATATCAATTCCCCACATCGAGAAATGCCACGGTGATGACATCACATTCAGAGGACTTGGAGGCACATGGATTTTGTCCGCGTAAACCTGGCATTTATGACACCTCTTTGCAAACTTGAAACAATCTATTTCCATAGTCAGCCAATAATAACCTGCCCGCAGCAGTTTTCTTGTCATAGCATGTCCACCAGCATGTGTACCAAATGTACCCTCATGTATCTCTTCCATGAGCAACTTCGCCTCTTTCTCATATACACAATGTAGCAACACCAAGTCGTGGTTTCTTTTGTACATAACACCGTCCGGATTCAGATAGAAATTGCCAGCCAATCTCCTGAGAGTCTTCTGATCTCAACTGGATGCCCCAGCCGGATGCTCCTTGTTCTTCAGGAAATTCTGGATGTCAAAGTACCAGGGTTTACCATCGGGAGCCTCGTCAATGGCAAATATGAAGGCAGGCTTATCGAGCCGAGAGATAACAATCTGGGGAGCCTCGTTCCAGAAGTTAACTTTATACATTGAAGACAATGTCGCCAGGGCGTCAGCCATTTGATTTTCTGCTCGTGGCACGTGATGCAATTCCACCTTGTCAAAGAAAGGCAACAATCTCCTTGCATAATTCATATAGGGTATCAAATTGGGCTGACGTGTCTCTCATTCTCCTTTAATCTGATTCACCACTAGAGCTGAGTCTCTGTATACATCCAGGTTCTTGATTCGCAAATATCAACTGCCATTTGGAACCCAACTTTGGTCCTTCGTCCGGCAACGGTTCTTCACAATCCTTCATTTTCAGGTACATGATATCCTCGTCAGGAAAATCAAACCTCATCGATTGGTAGTCCTCAACTGGCTGCTCAGCAAGGCACTCTGACAGAATGCTACCTTTAATAGCCTTTTGCGAGACATATTGGATATCGTATTCTGTTAACACCATCTGCCATCGGGCAATTCTTCCGGAGAGTGCTTGCTTCTCAAACACATATTTGATTGGGTCCATCTTTGAAATTAGCATGGTTGTATGATTCAGCATGTATTGCCTCAAAAGTTTGGCGGCCCAGGCTAGCGCACAACACGTCTTCTCGAGCATTGAGTATCTGGACTCACAGTCAGTAAACTTCTTACTCAAATAGTAGATCGCATGCTCTTTACGTCCGGTCTCGTTGTGTTGACCGAGAACACAACCCATACTTTCCTCAAGAACCTTCAAATATATAATCAAAGGTCTCCCGGCCACTGGGGGTATCAAAACAGGAGGTTCCTGCAAGTATTCTTTTATCTTGTCGAACGCCTTTTGACAATTTTCATTCCAGGTCAACACCTGATCCTTTTTCAACAACTTGAATAACGGCTCACATGTCGCAATTAGGTGAGATATGAACCGAGCAATGTAGTTCAACCTCCCTAAAAACCCACGCACTTCTTTTTCTATTTTAGGCGTCGGTGTCGCTTGCGCGAAAATAAGGTGCCGGCACAACAGAAGAGTCGCCACCTTTCGTTATTTATCCCTCAGAGCGGGAAAGGAAACGATCGGAAAAACCTAACGAAAAAGGGTAAGACAAGGTCGTCGCAACCGTTGTCTGGATTCGGGAGTCGGTTACGCAAGGGGAAGGTATTAGCACCCCTCACGTCCGTCGTACTCGACGGGATCCTTGCTTGTTATGTTTACTTGGACGGGTTGGTTTTATTCTATCTACCTATCAAGGCTGGCTTAAACAGAAATGAAAATGACTCGGCAAAGCATCGCGCTTTATGCCTACGTATTCTCATCAGAGAACGAGAAATCAGAGTCAACGTAGTTCGGCCTACGACGGGTTATGGGGGAAGGTAGCTCGCCAATACATCAGTATTGTGCCTACGTACTCTCAACAGGTATGAGAGATCAGAGCTCACGTAGTTCGGGAAACTACGGTTTATTTCCTGTCTTTTACGAAAGAAGTGTTTTTTACTGTGTTTGCGATTTCAATCGCACTAGAGACTATGACCTGAGAGTGAATGCGTCGCATGTCACCTAAAGGGTACCATACTAAACATCCAGACTGTGGCAAAGAAACTCTCCCACAATCCTTTCTCAGATAGCTTAAGGCTCGTAACATACGAAAGAAATCATTCATGATTACTGTATCTTAAACTGTTTTGAGATGAGAAAAGAACAGGCCCAACTAGGAGGGAGACTATCAAGTCCTACTGTTGTCATGCCAAGGATTCATCCTATGGTTGAGGTTTGAACAGGGAACTCCTAGAAGTTGTCATGCATAGGTTTCAACCTAAAGTTCTATCGTCAATTCCTTATCAAAGGAAATGAGAGTCCTAAGGGATCATGTCAATGATACACCAAAACAGACAAAGCATCAGCTTAACAGTAAAATGCATGCAATGCAAATGAGGGAGGAAATGTGTGTGGGGCTTCAGCCTCCACAAGCTCATCTCAACCTCAAGCCAGAATGGATAATAGTAATCATACTGAAATATAAAACAACATGCTATCAAGCAAGAATAGTAAACTGCAATCATACAGAAAGAATGAAATGAAATGCCATTAGGCAAACAAACCACATGGGCAAGGAATCTGGCCTCTACCGAATACCCGCAAGCGAAGCCACACAGTAACAATACAAGCAGAGGGAGAAACTCAACCTCTAGTGCAATCATGATCCTAGATTCTACCTATTCTAGATATGAACTTATTCTAATGCATCAAGCAAGTCAATCAAAACACATCAATACAGAAAAAGAAAAAAGATGACAACTCCTCTTTCAACTTCAAGCTTCAGCTCTTCCAATAGCAACCCAGTCTTCAGACTTCCATCACTCTTGACAAATATCAGTTTGCTTTTCCAGGTTTCAACCCTCCAACATAAGTTTCAACTTATCTTCTCCTTTAAGTTTCAGCTTCTTGATCAGCTCCACCTTCAGGCTTCACCTAATCACAAGTATCAACTTGGCTCCTTCAGGATCCCCGGGTATCAAAGCAAGTATCAACTTCCTTTGTTCTTCAAGCTTCAGCTGGAATGGCAATGCTCAAGGATTCATCCTCTTCTACACTCTTCATTGAAGTCTTCATCTTCAAGCTCAAGCTCAACATCTCTCAAGATAATCAAACCAGAGGAAATCACTTACTGGATAAGCTGGGGATATTGAACTGCTTACTGACCACCAAAGGTGACCTATAAGAGTTCAACATCAAAGGAATGGTTCCCTAAAAAGTTCTACTTCCTAGGTACAATCACTTATCCCTCCAAAGGAGAGAGGTGTATACCATGGAAGGACTTTGAATCATAGGGAGGAATGGAGGTGAAAGATACCATCCATGTTTAAGAAAGAAGTTAACTAGGTCTAAACTCTTCCTAATCCCTACCCCTAAAACAATCAACAAAACAAATAAGATCAAGCTCTCAAGCTCCTCAATGCTCCTACTATGCTCCTCAGGACAAGACCAAGCTCTCCAAGCCCACAAAGCAAAGCAAACAACAATACAAGCCCACAAGGGCAACACAAACAATCATCAACTACAAAAATCATCTAAAAATAGTATACTACTATATTAAAACCTAATATAATTTCTAAGGGATCCTACATACCTACCCTTAATACCCTTATATGTCCTAATGTCTAACTTGACCTAGAAACCCAAAATTCTAATGTTATTGTGGACCTATGTTAAGGATTAACCTAATTCTACACAACCTAATGTCATCTAATCAAAACTACTCTAAAATTCATCACAAAATTATGGAATAAATCCAGGGGGAAGCTAAATCCTACATCTAACTATCCTAAAAAGAATGGCCTAAAAATGTTAAGGTAACTACCTAAACAAAATTCTACAAATTCATGGATCAACATAAAAAGGAATAAAATGCAATAAAAGTAGAAAATACACAAAAAATATCAAAAATGCATGAAATGAAAATATTTTTATTTGACAATTTTCTAGACATTAATATGAAATGGGAGCAAAAATTCCCATTTACAAATCATTATTTTTCAAATTGATATGAATTTTCAAAGTTTGAAATAAAATGGAAGAAAATAAAATGAAAATATGAGACTGGGGTGCAGATAGTAAGGCAATACAGTTTAATATGCGCATGGGCCCAAAATGGGGGTTCAGAAAGTAATGCGCTAGGCCCATTGTTTAAATCAGATAAAAATTAACAAAAATAAAAGAAAAAGAAAAAAACACGGTGCACTTAGTAAGGGAAACTAGTTCAAATAGTCACTAGGCCGTGGGTGGGGTGTGTATAGCTGTGTCTGGCAACTAAAGCCCAAAGCTCCTTTAATTAAACGGAGCGTTTCATGACTAACTCAGAACTCCTTCATATGCTGAGGTTTAATCAAGGCCGTTGGATATTGAGAATGTCAACGAGTCAAACACGATCTCACGGTAGAGACTTCATCTTCTTCCTCTGGCTCGTGGATGGAGGGAAAACTCCATTGAACAGAACTTCAAATATCATCATCACCCTCACTCGGGTTCTCTCCATATCTCATCAAAACTCATCACTTAAAATACAAACATGCTCCATTTCCAATGCTGAACATGACCATCCTCTTAGAATCAATTGATAGGCCCTCTAGCTCTAAACCCGATATCAACTTCAACTTATGCGTGAAAATCAAAACTCAAGATTCTTGAAATTGTTTACACTAAAATGTTCACCTCCTATCACTGGTCAACCTCCACTAAAGAACTAAGATTATTACTCAAGATTCAAGGAGTTCTTGGTCCAAACAGAAATCTTGCCATTGCAAAAATCATCATCAAATCTCTTCAAACTCTCCAGAAATGATCTCCTAGTTATCCTTAACCATTCTAACCTATTAATTCTATCTAATAGCACTTAAATTAGAGTGTAGAGAGAAAGTTACAAACCTGGTAAAATCGAGTGAACAGATGAAGAAATCCCTCAATTCAGACCTTCAATCTTTCCCAATTCCTTCACTGAGTAGTATTCTAGCTTCTGTATGCAAAAAGAAGGGTTGAAACTGCTTGATTCTTGGAAACCGATCTTGAGTTGCAGAGGTGAAAATCCAAAAGCTCATGCACGATTCATCAATGGAATTGCCCTCAATTTGATTTGCACACCCTCACTATGATCTATGGAATGTGTTTGTGTAGAAAAAAGGAATGGAAATGAAGAAGAATGTGAAATTGAAACTTGACTTGCAATGGAAGATTTTTGATCTCACTCTCTCTTCTCTGCACCAACTCTCACCAATCTTTGCTTTGAGCAAGTTCTAATCATCTTATAGAACTTGTAGGAACTGTCCAGAACCTTCTGGAACACTCCAATGATAATTTGAACTTCTCATCTCATGATATTTGATTTCACTTCTCACCATATGCTATCTCATGCCATGGTCCTTGTAACCTTTGATTCTGACTTGAATTTCTCCCCACATGAGATGTATGGTGTGTTACAATGCATAACTAACTTGTTTATTGAGTTTTCTTGAGTTTTGCTTTGGTGCCTTAAGATGCAAGTAAGCCATTTCCAAAGCAGCCATATGATCTAGGCCTCAAATCAAAATAGTGGCTGAACCATTGTTTTTAGAATTCCTTTTGGAGTCAAAATGACCTATTGTATGACATGGTTTGGATGTATAACTTGTGATTTCCAATTTTCAATTTCAACTTATTTAACTTATGCCTCCATTTTAGGCCATTTTTATCACTTTTTGATACAAGCCTTTTCAACATCTCATGACCTCCCTACTAGCCTTAAAACATCATTCTAAGCAAGTTTGATGTTGAAGATATTTCCATTTGAGGCTTGGAAATAGGAGATATGGCCTTATGCTTGAAATGACCTATAACCTCCAAATGACCAAAATGCCCTTGGCTTGCCAAAGCCATAAGTTGAGTTATACAAATCCTATCAAGGACTTATAGTACTCTCTAGAAAGCTAAGAAGATTCTCTACAACATTCATGTTGACCAAGATTTCATAGGAATCATCCTACTAGGGAAAAAGTTGGATGCAAGTTGGGTGACTTTCAAGGACCCAGATTCACATACCTCAGATGACCTGAAATTTGTCAAAATCATAACTTGAGCTCTACAAATCCTATAAAGGACTTCTAGTACTCAAATTAAAGCTAAGAACAAGCTCTACAACATTCAAGTTGTGGGGAAGATGAGATGACAATCACATCTTGAGCTAAACTGCCTTGAAGATAGGGATCAAACTAGGGGATTTTACACTGTCAATCCTTAGAAACCCTAGCTTAAAACTTCTCAAACTCCTCAATCATGATGAGTTGGTCTAGGAATCATCCTTATAGAATCTCAATGCATCATTCCATGATCACATGGCTCTTGGATTAGGTCTCAACCCTCTCCAAATCATCAGTTGACCTAGGGTTGACCCAGTCAAACCCTAATTCCACCACTCATGGCTGAGTCTTCTGAATTCTTGTAGAATGACCTCTCTAGGCTTCATGATGGCTTTCAAGACATATCATAAGCTTTCTCAAAGCTTCAAGTCCATCCTCATAGTCTCAGAATCATCTGAGGAGCTCCCACAACTCTCAAGTTATGAGACACACAACCTTGGTTTCAACCAATCTCTCTGAGGATCTCTTGAGTTCTCTGACAAAGATATCAATCTTTGAACACTTGAATAACCTTCTTGGCTAGCTTCAAAGTCTCATATAACTCTTGCTGGGTGATCATACCTCCTGATCTACTGCCCACATATCAATGAGATGCAGATGATGAATAAAATGAACACAAGCTTGGTAAATAAATGTTGGTCAAATTTTGGGGTGCAACAGCTGCCCCTATTCAAACGGCTTGAACCTGACTGGGTGAGGAGCGAACGGCTCTTAGCCAATCAAGGTGCGAGACGGTTGAATATCGATAAACCCGAAAATTTGCCAACTGCACAAGTACACGGTACTCTGGCGGGAACAAATCTTCGAACACTGAAATAATAGCTGCACGACAACTAGCTGGAGACATACTGATCTGAACCTTGTCGTCAGTTATCCACATTAAATTCCTCTGACATTGTCATCAAACACCGGACCTCGCCGTTAGGCATTCATGAAAATAAAGCGTCTGACATCGCCGTCGGACAACCAAAACACCCAACATCGCCGCTGGAAAACTAAATCACCTGACATCACCGCCGGAAACAAACATCCAACATCGCCGCTGGAGAACTAAATCACCTGACATTGCCTCCAGAAACAAACATCCAACATCGTCGCTGGAGAACTAAATCACCTGACATCGCCGCCAGAAACAAACATCCAACATCGCCGCTGGAGAACTAAATCACCTGACATCGTCGCCAGAAACAAACATCCAACATCGCCACTGGAGAACTAAATCACCTGACATCGCCTCCAGAAACAAACATCCAACATCGCCGCTGGAGAACTAAATCACCTGACATCGCCGCCAGAAACAAACATCCAACATCGCCGCTGGAGAACTAAATCACCTGACATCGCCGCCAGAAACAAACATCCAACATCGCCGCTGGAGAACTAAATCACCTGACATCGCCGCCAGAAACAAACATCCAACATCGCTGCTGGAGAACTAAATCACCTGACATCGCCGCCAGAAACAAACATCCAACATCGCCGCTGGAGAACTAAAGAATCTGACATCGCCGCCAGCCAAACATAACTCTGAGAAACACCCGACATCGCCGTCAAGTACTCAAAATAATCTGACTTCGCCGTCAAGTCTCAACATCGTCTGACCTCGCCGTCAGGGTGAAGAAAATCCATTGGGGAAGTATGAACTTGAATAATAGACTCTGTTGGAGAGAATGATAAGATGAACACGTGTCAATGATCTTGCTGAAGGTCTGGATACCACACACAGGTGAACGATACTCTGGCCGGTAGGAAAATCTTCGACACTGAGCATAACAGTTGCACGACAACCCTACTGGGGAATTGGTCACACGGTAACCGGTAATATAGTCGATCATGCCATCAGGCATCCAAAGAACTTGTCGTGCATCAGCCGGACTTCAACCATCAGGTTGATCATGCCATCAGGCATTCAAAGAACTGTCGGGCATCAGCCGAACTTCAACCATCAGGTTGATCATGCCATCAGGCATTCCGCATTACTGTCGGGCATCAGCCGGACTTCATCAGCAAGTCGGGAATAGAATTCTTGGTTAATCATGAGCCAACTGGGAACATCTAAACCTCTGTCGTCAGGCACCCCGCATCAGCTGAGAGAACTGCTTCATTAACACGGTCAGACTTCAATCATGGAGTCTTCAAGGGAGGTTTCAACTTCGCCGTTAGAAACCTGCTAGGGATGACGCTTCGCTGCTGGGGAATCTGGAGAACTATCAAGTAACTCTGCTCCGGGGGTCCAGAAATCATTCTGGATGAATCAACTCTGCTGAGGATTTCAAGAATCATCTTGAACAAATAACTCCACCGGGGGCCTTCAAGACTCATCTTGCACCGGTAACCATGCTGGAGCTTTCAGGAATCATCCTGAGCGAACACTCTGTTGGGGATTTCAGGAATCATCCTGGGTAACCTTTACTGGGGACTCTAAGCATCAGCTTGAGCAACCAACTCTGGAGACTGCACTGGGGACTTAAGAATCATCTTAAGCAAACGACCCTGCTGAGGAATTCAAGAATCATCTTGAACCGAAGACTTCGCTGGGGATCTCGAGAATCATCTTGAGCAAGCGACTTCGTTGGGGAGAATGTCAGGAATCATCCTGAGCAATCAATTCTGCGGCAGAACACCTGCAAAACAAGAACGGTAGCAACCTAGATCATGTTTATTATGCATATGCTGCAGCAATGGCACAATGCTCCACGCGGTGGAAATGCTATGTGTTTATGATAAATGCTATGCAATCATGCACAATGATGCGATCCCGTCAGAAAAATAAATGCCAAGGGGGAAATCCTCCTGTCAAGGAGAAAGAACTACTCAGATAGAGGAATCATCCTGCTGAGGAAAACATAGTCGCGCCAATATCAATTGGGCTCCGCAGAGGACACAACTTCAGTTGACTGCTGCGGGGAAATGAAGCTCTACGAGAACCTGGACCTGCTGAGGGAAAGCGGTGTCAATCGTGGGAATAAGCTGCATGGCCTTCATGGCCACTTCTCTGGAGATAACGGCTCTGTGGGGAAACAACTTCAGTTGATCAACATTCCACTGGGGAAAACCAATCATGGCTTGAGCAGCTTCCAAGGATTCGGCTCTCTTGGGGTGTCTGTAAACTCGGCTGAGGAAGGAGAAATCATTCTACTTCGCTGGAGAGAGTACGACTCTGCGGGGGAGTCTCAATTCCGCTGGGGAAGAAGGAATCATCCGACTTCGGGGGAGAGTACGACTCTGGTGTGGAATTTCAATTCCACTGGAGACTTCAGTCTGGCACCATCAGTTGTTGCATACTTCGGCGAACGAATAGTTTCCTACGAAACCTGCACTTGTGACCCTGTGCTGGGGGATGAACACGCGCTTCAGCGCCCGATTCAGCTGAGGAGATGACGTTCCTTCAGGATACATCGGATTGGGGAGAGAATCATCTCTGCTTGGGGAGACATATCAATGCTCACGATCTCGTGTTCAGACTCTGCGGGGAGCTGCTACTGAACTCTGTTGGAGAAAGAGGAATCATCCTTCTTCGGGGATGCGCACAGCGCACTGTCTGGAATATGCTACACCTGTAACAACACAAACAAACAGACAAGATACCCTTTTCAAAGGGACCTATCAAGGTTATTATCTCGTGACAATGTTCAAGTATTTAATTGTTTCAACAATCAGTGGCCTAGGCCAGTAAGTTTATGTATGCGCATTTTATCAAAAACATCGGCGTTCTTTTTCGCAAACAAAACAGATAAATGCTAAACAGACAAACAGAATTGCTGAATAGTATGCATTTTATTGATAACGAACCCCTGAATGGGTAAAAAATGTTTTACAACAGATGCAAGCTCCTGGAATGAGGAAGCCGCGCAAAAATAAAACATAAATATACATCAGTATATACAAATGTCGGCAACGAGGCGTAGACGAACACCATGAGTTGATCCCTTTATGACCCACTCGACTTCGATACTTCTCCGACGCTTCAGCTTCGGAAGAGATTGATTCAGATAAACGGCCCTCAGGTCCTCCAAACCACTAAACAATGAAAGTCCACACGCGGAACGCAGTCATTTGCTTTTTCAAATCCCTAACTTTTGCGTGAACCGCCCTTTGTGGGTTTTCAGTTCACCGGAATACCTTTTTTTGCCGAAGCCACCCAGTGTAGGTTTTCGACTTCGTGGGTGTACCTTTTTTCAATTTATATCCCTAATTTTTGCCCGAACCCTTTTATTCTGTTTTTGGTTCGCCGGGATGCCCTTTTTTGCCTGGACTCTCTTTTTTGTCCAGCGGGTCGCTTTCAAGCAAAGTATTTTTTAACTGCGTCCGCGTTCACCGGGGATGCAAAATCTTCACCATCCATCGTGGATAACAACAAAGCTCCTCCCGAGAAGACCTTGCTGACGACATACGGACCTTCATAATTTGGAGTCCACTTGCCCCGGTGATCGGAGTGTGGAGGAAGAATCTTCTTCAGGACAAGATCACCCGTCTGAAAGCTTCTAGGACGCACCTTCTTATCATAAGCTTTCTTCATTCGGCTTTGGTACAGACGACCAAACGCAATCGATGCTAACCTCTTCTCGTCCATCAGGCTGAGTTGGTTCAGACGATTCGTAATCCATTCTGCCTCGTCGAGTTTCACATCAACCAAAACTCGCAAAGAAGGGATCTCCACCTCTAACGGTAGGACAGCTTCCATACCGTACACTAAGGAGAAAGGAGTTTCCCCGGTTGACGTACGTATCGTCGTACAATAACCGTGCAGTGCAAATGGCAGCATCTCGTGCCAATCTTTGTAGGTCACAACCATCTTCTGAACAATCTTCTTTATGTTCTTGTTGGCTGCTTCAACGGCGCCATTCATCTTCGGCCGGTAAGGAGATGAGTTGTGGTTGTTCGATCTTGAAACTCTGGCACAACTCCTTCATCATCTTGTTATTCAGATTCGAACCATTATCAGTAATGATCCGCTCGGGGATTCCGTAACGACAGATGATATCCCTCTTTATAAATTTAGCCACCACCTGCTTGGTCACATTAGCATATGAGGCTGCCTCCACCCACTTTGTGAAGTAGTCGATAGCTACTAGAATGAAGCGATGACCGTTAGATGCAGTGGGCTCGATCTTGCCTATCATGTCGATGCCCCACATGGAGAACGGCCACGGGGAGGACATGACATTTAACGGACATGGCGGCACATGAACTTTATCAGCATAAACCTGGCATTTATGGCATCTCTTCGCGAACTTAAAGCAATCAGACTCCATCGTCAGCCAGTAGTATCCTGCTCTCAGGATCTTTCTCGTCATAGCATGCCCGCCGGCGTGCGTACCAAATGTGCCTTCATGGACTTCTTCCATGAGCATACTCGCCTCTTTCTCATCTACACATCTGAGTAGCACAAGATCGTGGTTTCTCTTATACAGAACTCCATCAGGATTGAGATAAAAATTTCCAGACAGCCTTCTCAGAGTCTTCTTATCCTGGGTTGACGCACCCGCAGGATATTCCTTAGTCATAAGGAAAGTCTGGATGTCATGGAACCATGGCTTGCCGTCGGCGGCTTCCTCGATTGCAAAGACAAATGCAGGTCTATCGAGACGCGAGAGGACAATTCTCGGAGCCTCATTCCAAAAATTGACTTTATACATTGAAGCCAACGTGGCTAAGGCATCAGCCATTTGATTCTCCGCCCTGGGCACATGATGGAGTTCCACTCGATCAAAGAACGGAAGTAGCCTTCTGGCATAATTCATGTATGGCACCAAATTCAATTGACGAGTCTCCCACTCCCCTTTAATTTGGTTGATCACAAGCGCTGAGTCACCATATACGTCTAGATTCTTGATTCTCAAATCAATTGCCTCTTCTAGACCCATGATGCATGCTTCGTACTCCGCCTCATTATTGGTGACTGGAAACGTCAGTCTCGCAGTAAACGGGATATGGGATCCGTGGGGAGTCGTGATGATAGCCCTGATGCCACTTCCGTAAGAATTAACCGCCCCATCGAATATCAACTTCCACTGGGATTTCCTATCTGGCCCCTCGTCGGGCAACGGCTCATCGCAATCCTTCGCTTTGAGAAACATAATATCCTCGTCAGGGAATTCAAATTTCATCGGCTGGTAATCCTCGATCGGCTGTTCGGCAAGGTAATCAGACAATACGCTTCCCTTGATGGCCTTCTGGGACACGTACTGAATATCATATTCCGTTAACACCATTTGCCATCTGGCAATCCTGCCCGAAAGAGCCTGCTTCTCGAAGACGTACTTGATCGGATCCATCTTCGAAATTAGCATGGTGGTGTGATTGAGCATGTACTGTCGTAGACGTTTGGCAGCCCAGGCTAGTGCACACAATGTCTTCTCCAGCATCGAGTAGTGAGATTCACAGTCCGTGAACTTCTTACTCAAGTAGTAAATGGCATGCTCCTTTCTGCCCGTCTCGTCGTGCTGACCGAGAACACACCCCATACTATTCTCAAGAACTGTCAAGTAGATGATTAATGGCCGTCCAGCCACTGGGGGTATCAAGATTGGAGGTTCTTGGAGATAATGCTTTATCTTATCGAATGCCTTCTGGCAATCCTCATTCCAAGTAATCGCCTGATCTTTCTTTAAAATCTTGAACATCGGTTCACAAGTGGCCGTGAGCTGAGAGATAAACCTTGCAATGTAGTTTATTCTGCCCAAGAAACCACGAACTTCTTTTTCTGTTTTCGGCGCTGGCATTTCTTGAATGGCTTTTATTTTCGCAGGATCAACCTCGATGCCTCGTTCACTCACGATAAACCCCAGTAACTTTCCGGACCGTACTCCGAAATTACATTTGTTAGGATTCAGCCTCGACCTGAACTTCCTGAGCCTCTCAAAAAGTTTCAATAAGTTGACCAGATGCTCTTCCTCCATTTGGGACTTCGCAATCATGTCATCAACATAGACCTCGATCTCATGATGAATCATGTCATGAAACAAAGTAACCATTGCTCGTTGGTAAGTGGCCCCTGCATTCTTCAGACCGAAGGGCATTTACCTTATAGCAAAATGTTCCCCAGGGGGTGATAAACGTTGTTTTCTCCATGTCCTCCGACGCCATCTTGATCTGATTGTAACCGGAGAAGCCATCCATGAACGAAAACACGGAGACCTGGGCTGTGTTGTCGACCAACACACCGATATGAGGCAACGGGAAATCATCTTTAGGGCTCGCCCTATTCAAATCCCGATAATCGACGCACATGCGTACCTTACCGTCCTTCTTCGGTACAGGCACTATGTTGGCGACCCACGGAGGGTAAGTGGTGACCACTAAGAAGCCAACATCAAGTTGTTTCTGCACTTCTTCTTTGATCTTAACGGCCATATCTGGTCTCATCCTCCTAAGCTTCTGCTTAACGGGAGGGCAATCTTCTCGCAGCGGCAAGTGGTGGACCACGATGTCCGTGTCAAGTTCGGGCATATCTTTGTATGACCAAGCAAAGACGTCACTATACTCTCGAAGCATCTCGACCAATCTCTGCTTGCATCACTCTGCAATGCGGCCTCTATCCTGATGTTTCTGACGAGCTCTTCAGAACCCAGGTTCACGATCTCAATCTCCTCTTCATGAGGCAGAATAACTTTTTCCTCTTGTTTCAACAAGCGGGCCAACTCTTCAGGAAGGTCTTCGTCTTCATCAATCTCTTCTTCGGCTTGATAGATCGGGCAATCAAAGTCGAAGTGAGCCGTAGAAGGTCCAGAGTCGATGTCATCTATTATGTGGATCCTGCAATAACAAGGGTTAAGTTTAAAACAAGGATGAGCAGGTTAGCACAGACCTCATTGCCATTTTACTGTTTTTCAAAACAAATATAAAACAGGAATAACAGAGATCACAAAATTTGAATACGAAGAAAACGCCTTTGATTTATTAACAAAATACATGTACATAATCCAACAAGGCCCTGACAATAAAACCACTATGCCCCGGGAAGGACATAGGGTTGTACAATGATTGGAAAAAATAAATCATTACTCTTGTCATCGGGATGATATCCTTGATGGTCCAATTGTTGAGGCCCTCGCCCGGCTTGCTTGGCTGAATCCAAGAATCGAGATCACAATCGCTATCCCCGCTATCTTCAGACGCCACGTTGATGCTTTCGAAAATCACTTCGCCACTGGTAAATTGAATCGGCCCTTTACCTCGAGACGTGCTGCTAGACGAAGAAGAAGCTTCAGCTCTAGGAGAATACCCCAACCCAAACTTATCCTGCTTGTTGGGTATCTCCAAAATTCGTCCCCAACCTGGGGTAGATCCAGCTTGGACAACGGCCCGAGCTTCTTTGAACGAGGAGAGATTCATCTCTGGCTTTTCTGTGACTACAGGAGCTACTTCTTTCACCTTGACAGCTTCGAATGCTTGGCAGAGAGTCTCATGGATTTCGCCATCCATTTCCACATACTTAAAGGATGACAAATGGCTCACCATTATGTCTTCCTCGCCGCACACGGTTACTATGCTTCCCCCGACAGCATATTTGAGCTTTTGGTGCAACGTGGAGGTCACAGAACAAGCAGCATGGATCCATGGCTGGCCCAAGAGGCAACTGTAGGCAGGCATGATGTCCATGATATAAAAGACCGCGTCGAACGTTTCCGGACCGACTTGGATCGGCAGGGTCACCTCCCCGAAAACGTGGCGTTTAGTTCCGTCGAATTCTTTCACAACCAGATCACTGGGTGTGCAAAGCAATCCGCAAGTGTCCAACTTCATTAATGCCTTCTTCGGAAGAACATTAAGCGACGAACCCGTGTCCACCAACACGTGCGACATGATTGTGCCCCTACACTCTATCGAGATGTGCAGGGCGCTATTGTGATTTCTCCCTTTTGGCGTCAGCTCTAAGTCTGTGAAACCCAACCCATTGCCAGCATTTACGTGGGCTACCACCTCTTCTAGAGATCTTCGAAGGCGTCTGATGGAGATGGTCTACAATCTTGTAGTCACTTTTTTTGATCAACCGCATAAACTCCTCGGCGTCTTTGAAAAGCAAATCTTTCTCTACCCCACACGGGGCCTCTTCGACGACTTTGCTTTTACCTTTATCGGCCGCATCAGCTCTGACCGCTTTCTCTACCACGACCTCCGGCGGTGCAAACACTCTTTCACTACGAGTAATACCACTGATTCCTGCAAGATTCTCCGCAGTCGACCCATACGGTTCCAGCTCCAACTTCTGTCCGTTGCAATAAACTTCAGCCCCATAATGCCACGGAACGACGTTAGTGCTCTCGAAGGGTATCGGCCCAGCTTTGGTAATAGTGATGGTGGGCGGTTTGGGCGCAGAAATAGTTATTGGCCGGCGAGGGATGGTGATGGTGGCGACTTCATCGGCCTGCTTCAACACTACCTCTCCTGATACACTTTCAGCCATCCGGCTAAACTGCAGAATCCCCTCAGTCATCAGACTTTGAATTCCTTCTACCAACTGCTCACATCCATCAGAATGTGTGGCACAGTCCATGCATAGTTCTCCGCACCCTAGAAAGAACCCTCTTTTCAGCAACTTAGCTTTAACGAAGCTAAGCGGCGTCTTTAGGTCTCTGACATCAGTCAACAGTTTTGCACTCTCTTCTTCGATAATGGCGTTCACTCTGCCCCCCCTATGATTTGGCATAGGATTCTTCGTGACATTGGGCACATTATTGGAGAAGTTAATGATCTTGGCATCTACCAGGTCCTACACCTTGTGCTTAAAGGCTTTGCAGTTCTCGATTGTGTGGCCAGGTGCCCCTGAGTGGAAGTCGCAAGTGGCATTTGCGTCGTACCCTGGTGGAGGTGCCCCTGTCAAGGGAGCCATCGTCCTCTTCTGGACCAACTGAAGTTGAAGCAAGGTCTGCAAGAGTTGCGCGTACGACATGGGCGGTGCCTCGAAGTGACGGTTTGTCAAAGATGCCCGGTTCTGGTGCTTTCTATATCCCTGCTGATTCGGTTGCTGCTGCTGTGGAGCCGCTGGGATATTTATACTGGCTATCTGCTGCTGAGGGCCCTTGCCCTTCCTTCGAGCGTTGGTCACAGCGCTCGCTTCTCCTTCTCGCCTTTTACCAGCATAAGGTTTCTTTCCACCTCCTCCAGCTGAGGATGACTCACCTTGGATTTTCTCGATCTTGATACCATTCTCGACGTGCTCGCCCATGATAATGAGAGCTAAGAACGTTCCAGACATACCGCTGACTAACTTTTCATAGTAGACCCCCGGGAGGGTGGCAACAAACATCTGCACGAGCTCGCGTTCAACCATCGGCGGTTGAACCCGGGCGGCCAACTCACGCCACCGCTGGGCGTACTCCTTAAACCCTTCATTATTCCTCTGCGACAGGTTTTGGAGATGGACTCGGTTCGGGGCCAAGTCGCTGTTGTACTGATAATGGTGCACAAACGCTTCAGCGAGATCCTTCCATGTGCGCACACTAGTGGGCTCCAGACCCATGTACCACTCGAGGGATGGCCCGGAAAGACTGTCTTGGAAGAAGTGCATCAGCAACTTCTCGTCTTCGGAATAAGCAGACATCTTCCTATAGTACGATCTCAGGTGGACACGAGGTCAAGTGGTGCCCTTATATTTTGCAAATTCAGGTACCCTGAACTTAGGAGGTACCTTGAAATCAGCAATTAACCCCAGCTTGGACATATCAACGCCTAAAGTATTCTGATTCTCGATATCTCTCATTTTATCTTCAAGTGCTTTGAATCTGAGCCGCGCTTCAGCATTCAGCTCCCCTTCAGCACCTCTTTGAGAGAACACGTCATCCTGATGATCCTCAAGCCATGGCTGAGGCACCAACAGATTCCCGACGCCTGCATTGACGTTGCCCGACCCGATGTTGACATTAGCTCCCAGACTCCCATTACCGACGCCCGTCGTATTGAGTCCGATGTTGGCCATCATGTTGCCATTAGCACTGCCGTTGCCCCCGGCCACGGGGACACCATTCTGTGGAGTATCAACTGGTGGAGGAGTAGGTACGGTCCCACCGTGGAGTATGCCGTTGCTATCAACCCTGGAGATCAAAGGCTGAACCAAAGTTCTGAGCTGATCTTGGCCATTGGCGACCACTTGCATGAGTTCCATGAAGCGATCCATCCTCTCGCGGAGCTCCTGAACATCTGTTTGCACCTGATCCATGATCCTGGTCTGATTAGCTCTAGTCGGATAACGGTGAATTAGTCTCTGATCAATCCTGGAACCAACGGAAATAGCCTGGGACCTGTAAACCTGAAAAAACCTGTAAACACTAAAGGGTTAGGAAAAACAACAAGATGCTCGTCATGCAAATGCTTCATGCAAATGCATGTGTGTTTCTGTGTGTTTGGGAGATCTCCCCCGATCCTAGTGCCTGAGTGCCAGTGCTGATAATAGTAATAATAAGAAGTCTGAGTCCAATCATGGAAACAACAATCTCATATATAAAGAAGGCCTATCAAGGCAGTACATAGCATCAGCGAGTACAAGATGAATCAACAGCGTGACCTCAGCCAACAAGCCTGGTGATGGTCAGCATACAACAATGATCGAAACAAAAGGAATACATATAGTCAAGTACGGCCACGAGCGCGATACTCTTCTAACAGCTCCTTCGTCTCTGGATGATCTGGCAGAGTGAGCAACCCCTCGACGAGTAATTCCCTCTGCACAATGGTATACTGAAGTCCTTCGATCGAACCTTCCCATGCTCCTTCGCCAAAGAAATCTTCTAATTTCCGCTTCTTGGACTCAAACGTCAGATTGCGCTCCTTCAGGTTAGCGAGAGCTTTGTTGAGCTGGCCTTCGGCGGCGTATCTGCGGGCGGATTCTTCATCAAACCTCTTTTCACTATCCTTCACTTGGGCTTCCAGCTTGGATGTCTGCAGCATCAGCTTATCCTCCCGCTCTTTCCTGGTGGCCAGGGAAGCCTTCCAGTGCTGGTTGAACTTGGATATCCTCCGATATGCCTCGTCCAAGTGCTGCTTCTTCGTAGCCAGTACGTCGTTGACAGCTTTGAAGTCTCGACCCATGCGTTCCCGCTCGGCTATCTGCTTAGTCAGGTCAGTACCTAGCTGGTTCACCAACTCTGTCTGCCTTTTGAAAGCATGAACAGCTTCGTTCCTTTCACTTCGGAGCTGAGCCAATTCCTTCTCCAGTTCTTCGTTCGCCCGCTTCAATTCATCCCGCTCAGCTAACACCTGATTATGCTGCTGAATGGGCACAGTAGTAGGCTCTTCGATTGTTGGAGGGCTTTTTGGCTTGGCATGAGGAAACTACATCCCTATAGCATAGGCCCTGGCTCTGATCCAAGTCAAATACGGAGGGTAGGCTTGACTGTTGCTTTTTCCCAGCAATGGCTTTCCTCGCTTACTGATACCATTCCACGCGCGCTGAAGCTTGGACAACAGATCCCCTTCTAGAAGACCAGTGAGGTACAGAGATTCCTGTACCTCTTCCTCCTTCGGCGGAGTTCTCAAAGCATACGCGAACTGGCGAACTAGCAATGATGGATTGTAGTTTATACAACCCTTCCTGCCTATCAGAGGCACATTTGGAAACCCGCTGCAACTGAAGATCACCTCAGTACCCAACCTATCTCTGTCGAACTAGTCAACATCCTCTGCAGATAAACTCATCAGACGCTCAGGCCACTCAGCTGTGACTGCAGACAAGACAAAAGGACCCCTCTTGGGCAGATGACTATCAAGCCATTTGTAGAGCAAGGGTACACAGCATGAGACGTTCTTCCCCCTCCTGTTCTCGTTTTTGTAGTGGATTGAATGATAGAAATCTCCTATCAAGGTAGGGACTGGATTCCCTGAAGCAAAGATGTGAAACGCATCAAAGTCTACAAAATCGGGCATGTTAGGGAACAGGACAATGCCATATATGCATAGAGCGAGGATGGCATTGAACGCGACCCAACATTCGTCCTTGGCACACTGCTGAGCCTTTCCCACTAGAAACTGCAAGGAGAACCCAGGAACCTTGTTCGAACTAGTCAATACTAACTCGGAGGCGTCCAGATGAAGTGAAGGAGCTAAACCAGCCAGATCAGGCTCAGCATCCATGTGAACAAAAGGCATCTGCCTCTTGATAGGCACACCTAGCAAATCAGCATACTCTTCTAGCGTGGGTGCGAGAACAAAATCCTAAAAAGTAAAACATCTCAGCGGAGGGTCGTAGAACTGCAGCAGAGCGTGCAACCCGTTCACCTCAAACGCAGAAGGTTTGTGAACCAAACTGAGCAACCTGCCGTAAGATTTCCTGAACTCATCCCTCATAGAATCATCTGCTAGAGCTATCAAACCAGTCAGCTTAACCACATCGGGGACAGGGAACTTGTAAGCCACGGTCTTCCTCAGAGAGCCCATAACAATACAATAGGAGGCAAGAAATCCTGGATTGGGGAAAACGGTACCTGCAACACAGACACACGTTAATGAAATGCAAATGAACATGCAAACTAATGCAAAATGCAATCATGCAATAAGAGGTCAGGGCAGCTGGTGCTGTGGAGATTCTGTATCAACAAAACCATAATCTTGCTCTATCAAGAACAACCACTGCATCTGATAATAAGAGAACCCCGGTGTAGGACCACAAATCTGATCTGCCAGGAACAACCATCTGATAGGACCATATACATAGGATCATAATTCTGCTCTGTCAAGAACAAATGTCTGATGATAAGGACCTCTGATGTAGGATCAAGAAATATCTACTGATGAGGTCTTCAGACCCCAAATCAAAAATCTGCTCTATCAAGAACAAACATACAGCTGCTGACGAGATTTTCAGACCCCGCTCAAAAATCTGCTCTATCAAGAACAAACAACATCTGCTGATGAAATCTTCAGACCCCAAAAAATCTGCTCTATCAAGAACAAACAACATCTGCTGATGAGATCTTCAGACCCCAAAAATCTGCTCTATCAAGAACAAACAACATCTGCTGATGAGATCTTCAGACCCCAAAAATTTGCTCTATCAAGAACAAACAACATCTGCTGATGAGATCTTCAGACCCCAAAAAATCTGCTCTATCAAGAACAAACAACATCTGCTGATGAGATCTTCAGACCCCAAAAAAAATCTGCTCTATCAAGAACAAACAACTGATGACAAAACTCTGCTCTATCAAGAACAGACATACATCTGATGATAAGATCCTCTGATCAAAACCTGCTCTATCAGGAACAGACATACACCTGATGATAAGATCCTCTGATCAAAACCTGCTCTATCAAGAACAGACAAATCTGCAACTGAGAAACCCTGGTACCAACAAAATTGATTCACTGTCAAGAAAACCAGGTAGTCTGAAGGTTAAGGTTTCCTGCAATAAACCCAACCCTGCTCACAATTATGGACCTAAACTGACTCAAGTTCGGCATCCTATGCGTTCATAGCGTCACAGACATTCAAGAGGGGTGATACGATACCCAAAAGGTGTGGCATCACCAGCTCATGAAGCGGCCTCACTCGGCTGAATCACAAATGGTCGGTCCCCAAAGTTGACAATCCACCAAACCAACAACCGTCTCAACCCAAAGGGTTGAAAGAGAAGCCAACCGGATGAACCTCGTCTGAGCGTGGATTTCATGAGACACTAGTGCCTGCAAAGCAAGCACGCGCCCACTAATTTCCACTATAAATCTATGGTGCACTCAAGCCTGGGTCTGGCTTCTCACTCATCAGAACTCCCATCCCACAACAGCACAGATAATCATACTATACTGAATATAAAATGCAGGAAATAAAGTGCGAGAAGTAAAATGCGATAAATAAACGCAACCCATCAAGTAAACATACAAGCGTTAGGATTGACTCTTGCAGGGAACCGTTGGAGTCCCCAGCAGAGTCGCCAGCTATCGCTTGCGCGAAAATTAGGTGTCGGCACAACAGAAGAGTCGCCACCTTTCGTTATTTATCCCTCAGAGCGGGAAAGGAAACGATCGGAAAAACCTAACGAAAAAGGGTAAGACAAGGTCGTCACAACCGTTGTCTGGATTCGGGAGTCGGTTACGCAAGGGGAAGGTATTAGCACCCCTCACGTCCGTCGTACTCGACGGGATCCTTGCTTGTTATGTTTACTTGGACGGGTTGGTTTTATTCTATCTACCTATCAAGGCTGGCTTAAACAGAAAAGAAAATGACTCGGCAAAGCATCGCGCTTTATGCCTACGTATTCTCATCAGAGAACGAGAAATCAGAGTCAACGTAGTTCGGCCTACGACGGGTTATGGGGGAAGGTAGCTCGCCAATACATCAGTATTGTGCCTACGTACTCTCAACAGGTATGAGAGATCAGAGCTCACGTAGTTCGGGAAATTACGGTTTATTTCCTGTCTTTTACGAAAGAAGTGTTTTTTATTGTGTTTGCGATTTCAATCGCACTAGAGACTATGACCTGAGAGTGAATGCGTCGCATGTCACCCAAAGGGTACCATACTAAACATCCAGACTGTGGCAAAGAAACTCTCCCACAATCCTTTCTCAGATAGCTTAAGGCTCGTAACGTACGAAAGAAATCATTCATGATTATTGTATCTTAAACTGTTTTCAGATGAGAAAAGAACAGGCCCAACTAGGAGGGAGACTATCAAGTCCTACTATTGTCATGCCATGGATTCATCCTATGGTTGAGGTTTGAACAGGGAACTCCTAGAAGTTGTCATGCATAGGTTTCAACCTAAAGTTCTATCATCAATTCCTTATCAAAGGAAATGAGAGTCCTAAGGGATCATGTCAATGATACACCAAAACAGACAAAGCATCAGCTTAACAGTAAAATGCATGCAATGCAAATGAGGGAGGAAATGTGTGTGGGGCTTCAGCCTCCACAAGCTCATCTCAACCTCAAGCCAGAATGGATAACAGTAATCATACTGAAATATAAAACAACATGCTATCAAGCAAGAACAATAAACTGCAATCATACAGAAAGAATGAAATGAAATGCCATCAGGCAAACAAACCACATGGACAAGGGAGCTGGGCTCTACCGAATACCCGCAAGCGAAGCCACACAGTAACAATACAAGCAGAGGGAACAACTCAACCTCTAGTGCAATCATGCTCCTAGATTCTACCTATTCTAGATATGAACTTATTCTAATTCATCAAGCAAGTCAATCAAAACACATCAATACAGAAAAAGAAAAAGATGACAACTCCTCTCTCAACTTCAAGCTTCAGCTCTTCCAACAGCAACCCAGTGTTCAGACTTCCATCACTCTTGACAAATATCAGTTTGCTTTTCCAGGTTTCAACCCTCCAACATAAGTTTCAACTTATCTTCTCCTTTAAGTTTCAGCTTCTTGATCAGCTCCACCTTCAGGCTTCACCTAATCACAAGTATCAACTTGGCTCCTTCAGGATCCCCAGGTATCAAAGCAAGTATCAACTTCCTTTGTTCTTCAAGCTTCAGCTGGAATGGCAATGCTCAAGGATTCATCCTCTTCTACACTCTTCATTGAAGTCTTCATCTTCAAGCTCAAGCTCAACATCTCTCAAGATAATCAAACCAGAGGAAATCACTTACTGGATAAGCTGGGGATATTGAACTGCTTACTGACCACCAAAGGTGACCTATAAGGGTTCAACATCAAAGGAATGGTTCCCTCAAAAGTTCTACTTCCTATGTACAATCACTTATCCCTCCAAAGGAGAGAGGTGTATACCATGGAAGGACTTTGAATCATAGGGAGGAATGGAGGTGAAAGATACCATCCATGTTTAAGAAAGAAGTTAACTAGGTCTAAACTCTTCCTAATCCCTACCCCTAAAACAATCAACAAAACAAATAAGATCAAGCTCTCAAGCTCCTCAATGCTCCTACTATGCTCCTCAGGACAAGACCAAGCTCTCCAAGCCCACAAAGCAAAGCAAACAACAATACAAGCCCACAAGGGCAACACAAACAATCATCAACTACAAAAATCATCTAAAAGTAGTATACTACTATATTAAAACCTAATATAATTTCTAAGGGATCCTACATACCTACCCTTAATACCCTTATATGTCCCAATGTCTAACTTGACCTAGAAACCCAAAATTCTAATGTTATTGTGGACCTATGTTAAGGATTAACCTAATTCTACACAACCTAATGTCATCTAATCAAAACTACTCTAAAATTCATCACAAAATTATATAATAAATCCAGGAGGAAGCCAAAGCCTACATCTAACTATCCTAAAAAGAATGGCCTAAAAATGTTAAGGGAACTACCTAAACAAAATTCTACAAATTCATGGATCAACATAAAAAGGAATAAAATGCAATAAAAGTAGAAAATACACAAAAAATATCAAAAATTCATGAAATGAAATATTTTTATTTGACAATTTTCTAGACATTAATATGAAATGGTAGCAAAAATTCCCATTTAAAAATCATTATTTTTCAAATTGATATGAATTTTCAAAGTTTGAAATAAAATGGAAGAAAATAAAATGAAAATATGAGACTGGGGTGCAGATAGTAAGGCAATACAGTTCAATATGCGCATGGGCCCAAAATGGGGGTTCAGAAAGTAATGCGCTAGGCCCATTGTTTAACTCAGAAAACAATTAACAAAAATAAAAGAAAAAGAAAAAAACACGGTGCACTTAGTAAGGGAAACTAGTTCAAATAGTCACTGGGCCGTGGGTGGGGGTGTGTATAGCTGTGTCTGGCAACTAAAGCCCAAAGCTCCTTTAATGAAACGGAGCGTTTCATGACTAACTCAGAACTCCTTCATATGCGGAGGTTTAATCAAGGCCGTTGGATATTGGGAATGTCAACGAGTCAAACACGATCTCACGGTAGAGACTTCATCTTCTTCCTCTGGCTCGTGGATGGAGGGAAAACTCCATTGAACAGAACTTCAAATATCATCATCACCCTCACTCGGGTTCTCTCCATATCTCATCAAAACTCATCACTTAAAATACAAACATGCTCCATTTCCAATGCTGAACATGACCATCCTCTTAGAATCAATTGATAGGCCCTCTAGCTCTAAACCCGATATCAACTTCAACTTATGCGTGAAAATCAAAACTCAAGATTCTTGAAATTATTTACACAAAAATGTTCACCTCCTATCACTGGTCAACCTCCACTAAAGAACTAAGATTATTACTCAAGATTCAAGGAGTTCTTGGTCCAAACATAAATCTTGCCATTGCAAAAATCATCATCAAATCTCTTCAAACTCTCCAGAAATGATCTCCTAGTTATCCTTAACCATTCTAACCTATTAATTCTATCTAATAGAACTTAAATTAGAGTGTAGAGAGAAAGTTACAAACCTGGTAAAATCGAGTGAACAGATGAAGAAATCCCTCAATTCAGACCTTCAATCTTTCCCAATTCCTTCACTGAGTATATTCTAGCTTCTGTATGCAAAAAGAAGGGTTGAAACTGCTTGATTCTTGGAAACCGATCTTGAGTTGCAGAGGTGAAAATCCAAAAGCTCATGCACGATTCATCAATGGAATTGCCCTCAATTTGATATGCACACCCTCACTATGATCTATGGAATGTGTTTGTGTAGAAAAAAGGAATGGAAATGAAGAAGAATGTGAAATTGAAACTTGACTTGCAATGGAAGATTTTTGATCTCACTCTCTCTTCTCTGCACCAACTCTCACCAACCTTTGCTTTGAGCAAGTTCTAATCATCTTATAGAACTTGTAGGAACTGCTCATAACCTTCTGGAACACTCCAATGATAATTTGAACTTCTCATCTCATGATATTTGATTTCACTTCTCACCATATGCTATCTCATGCCATGGTCCTTGTAACCTTTGATTCTGACTTGAATTTCTCCCCACATGAGATGTATGGTGTGTTACAATGCATAACTAACTTGTTTATTGAGTTTTCTTGAGTTTTGCTTTGGTGCCTTAAGATGCAAGTAAGCCATTTCCAAAGCAGCCCTATGATCTAGGCCTCAAATCAAAATTGTGGCTGAACCATTGTTTTTAGAATGCCTTTTGGAGTCAAAATGACCTATTGTATGACATGGTTTGGATGTATAACTTGTGATTTCCAATTTTCAATTTCAACTTATTTAACTTATGCCTCCATTTTAGGCCATTTTTATCATTTTTTGATACAAGCCTTTTCAACATCTCATGACCTCCCTAATAGCCTTAAAACATCATTATAAGAAAGTATGATGTTGAATATTTTTCCATTTGAGGCTTGGAAATAGGAGATATGGCCTTATGCTTGAAATGACCTATAACCTCCAAATGACCAAAATGCCCTTGGCTTGCCAAAGCCATAAGTTGAGTTCTACAAATCCTATCAAGGACTTCTAGTACTCTATATAAAGCTAAGACGATTCTCTACAACATTCATTTTGACCAAGATTTTATAGGAATCATCCTACTAGGGCAAAAGTTGGATGCAAGTTGGGTGACTTTCAAGGACCCAGATTCACATACCTCAGATGACCTGAAATTTGTCAAAATCATAACTTGAGCTCTACAAATCCTATCAAGGACTTCTAGTACTCAAATTAAAGATAAGAACAAGCTCTACAACATTCATGTTGTGGGGAAGATGATATGACAATCACATATTGAGTTAAACTGCCTTGAAGATAGGGATCAAACTAGGGGATTTTACACTGTCAATCCTTAGAAACCCTAGCTTAAAACTTCTCAAACTCCTCAATCATGATGAGTTGGTCTAGGAATCATCCTTATAGCATCTCAATGCATCATTCCATGATCACATGGCTCTTGAATTAGGTCTCAACCCTCTCCAAATCATCAGTTGACCTAGGGTTGACCCAGTCAAACCCTAATTCCACCACTCATGGCTGAGTCTTCTGAATTCTTGTACAATGACCTCTCTAGGCTTCATGATGGCTTTCAAGACATATCATAAGCTTTCTCAAAGCTTCAAGTCCATCCTCATAGTCTCAGAATCATCTGAGGAGCTCCCACAACTCTCAAGTTATGAGACACACAACCTTGGTTTCAACCAATCTCTCTGAGGATCTCTTGAGTTCTCTGACAAAGATATCAATCTTTGAACACTTGAATAACCTTCTTGGATAGCTTCAAAGTCTCATATAACTCTTGCTGGGTGATCATACCTCCTGATCTACTGCCCACATATCAATGAGATGCAGATGATGAATAAAATGAACACAAGCTTGGTAAATAAATGTTGGTCAAATTTTGGGGTGCAACAGTCGGCATTTCTTGTATAGCTTTTATTTTTGCAGGATCAACCTCTATTCCCTTTTCGCTCACAATAAACCCCAGCAGTTTACCCGATCTCACCCCGAAGGTGCACTTATTAGGGTTCAGTCTCAACCTGAACTTCCTAAGTCTTTTGAACAGTTTCACCAGATTAACCAAATGCTCCTCCTCTGTCTGGGATTTGGCAATCATATCATCAACATAAACCTCGATCTCTTTGTGCATCATGTCATGAAACCGAGTCGTCATAACACATTGATATGTTGCCCCAGCGTTCTTCAGTTCGAAGGGCATCACTTTGTAGCAAAATGTTCCCCAGGGAGTAATGAAGGTAGTCTTCTCCATGTCTTCTGGTGCCATTTTGATCTGATTATAGCCTGAGAAGCCGTCCATGAAGGAGAATACGGAGAACTGAGCAGTGTTATCAACCAGCACATCAATGTGAGGAAGTGGAAAGTCGTATTTCAGGCTCGCCTTATTCAAATCACGGTAGTCTACACACATTCGCACTTTACCGTCTTTCTTCGACACTGGTACTATATTAGCGACCCATGACGGATAAGTTGTAACGGCTAGGAAACCAGCATCCCACTGTTTTTGAACTTCCTCTTTGATTTTCACGGCCATGTCTGGTCTGGTTCTTCTGAGTTTCTGCTTAACAGGCGGACATTCCTCTCGCAACGGCAAACGGTGCACAACCATGTCCGTATCCAACCCAGGCATATCCTCGTACGACCAAACAAATATATCACTATACTCTCGCAGTATCTCAATCAGCCTTTGCTTGACGACGCTCTGCAGCGCAGCCCCTATACAGATGTTTCTCACAACTTCTTCCGACCCAAAGTTGATAATCTTAATTTCCTTCTGATGAGGCATAATGATTCTATCTTCCTGTTTCAACAAACGGGTCAGCTCCTCTGGCAAGTCACTGTCCTCAACAATCTCTTCCTCTGCTTGGAATACCGGGTGCTCGAAGTCGAAACGAGTCATAGGCGGTTCGTAGCAGATGTCATCTGAAATATTAGTCCTGCAAAGGAGATGGTTAAACGCTTCAAAACGCAAACAAAGCAAATAACCACGTTGCCATCTATTGTTAAAGTAAAAACAAGAAAAACAGGGATCACAATATTTGTATATGAAAAACGCCTTTATTTCATGATTAAAACAATGCAATACACATAATCAAGTAGCCCTAAGGTAAAATCACCATGTCCCGGGTAGGACATAGGATTATTCAACAATTGACAAAACAAATCATTATTGTTTAAGAGTCACTGGGACAATTTCCCGGATGGACCAGTTGCAGAGACTTTGTCCTGGCACGCTTGGCTTGATCCACGCGTCCATATCGCAGTCACTATCTCCGTCTTCAGCATCGGAAATAGCGTTGATTGTCTCAAAGCACACCCCGCTTGGCGTAATCGTTATCGGTCCTTTGAACTTGGGCGCTCCGGAAGATGACGCTGATGACGTCGTTCGATACCCTAGCCCAAACTTGTCATTCTTCATGGGAATCTCCAGTACCTGCCCCCAACCTTTAGTCTCACCCGTCTGCACTAAAGCTTGAGCTTCCTTGTAGGATGACACTGCCACCTCTGGCATTTTGCTGGAACCCTGAGCTTTGTCTTTAATCCGCAACCCTTCGAAGGCTTGACAAGGTGTCTCGTGTATTTCTCCGTCGACCTCAACATACCTGAACGATGACAGGTGACTGACCAAAATGTCCTCCTCCTCGCAAACGGTAAAAACACTATCCCCACCATGTACTTCAACTTATGATGCAATATGGACGTTACGGCCCCTGCAGCATGGATCCATGGGCGCCCAAGAAGGCAGCTATAAGCTGGATGGATATCCATGATGTAGAATTCGGTATCAAAAATTTCCCGCCCCAACTGAAGCGGTAATGTTATCGACCCAAACACTGATCTTTTCGTCCCGTCAAACGCCCTCACAACCAAATCGCTGGGCGTGCAAATAATTCCTCGTATGTCCAATTTCATCATGGCTTTCTTTGGCAATATGTTCAATGACGATCCAGTGTCCACCAATACACGCGACATTACGGTGCCCCGGCATTCCACCGATATATGCAAAGCCATGTTGTGCTCTCGACATTACGGTGCCCCTGCTGTTGTTGTGGTTGGATTGGAATAGTAACACTGGCTATTTGTTGAGGTTGGATGTACTGATTTATGCCTCTGCCCCGGCCTCTGCCACCAAATACAGCGCTTGTATCACCCTGTCGTCTTCCGCCGAACGCTTTTCTCGCACCCCAGCTGAAGTAGATTCGCCTGCCTGAATGTTTCCGATTTTAATTCCATTTTTGATCCTTTCTCCCATAAGGATCATATCGGAGAAGCTACCCATCGAAACATTGAGCAATTTGTCATAGTACATTCCTGTAAATGTCCCCACAAACATGTCATTCATTTCCCTTTCAACCAAAGGAGGATGCACCCGAGCTGCCATATCGCGCCACCGCTGCGCGTACTCTTTGAAACTTTCACCACTTTTCTGCGACAGACTCTGCAACTGAACTCTGTTTGGCGCCAAATCGCTGTTATATTTGTAATGCATAACAAAAGCATCAGCCAACTGCTTCCAGCTTCTAATCTGAGTGGGCTCCAGTCCCATGTACCATTCCAATGATGGTCCCGATAAGCTATCCTGAAAGAAATGCATGACATCCTTCTATAATAAGAACGTACATGGACCTTTGGGCAGGTATCCCCTTTGTATTTGTCGAATGTTGGAGCCTTGAATTTTAATGGCACCCTCAGCCCTGGTACCAACCCCATAGTAGTTATATCTAACCCAACGGAGTTCTGATTAACCACACCTTTCATCTGCTCTTCTAGCATTCTGATCCTCTGAACAGGGTCAATGGGGCCCTCAGGTCCCATACCTCTTCCCGAAAAAGCGTCGTCCTGGTGATCCACATTCCAGTCATTGCCATACCCATCGTAACCCATGTTACGGCCAAATCCTTGCTGATTGAATATAGGACCCTGTCCTTGGTTGCCGAACCCTAGATTGACCCCAGCAGGTCCAAAACCATTGTTGAAAGGAAATGCTCCAGCGCCGTTGTTATTCACATTACCGAATCCACCATTACCGTGGCCATACCCCTGATTGTTGCCGTAACCGTCATTACCAAAACCTTGATTGTTGAACCCGAAGTTCCCGTCCTGGTTGACATTGCCATACCCATTGTTTCCAAAGCCAACATTGTCACCTAATCCTTGATCGGCATCCCCAGTGTTGCCTTTGTTGTTAACAACATGTCCATCACCACCATTTCCAGTATTGCCATTACCAGCGTCGGCGCCGGCACCTGCACCAGTACCAGCAGATTGAAATCCGGGCAACTAGAATCAGAGGGTATGAAATGCATCTGCAGCACAGACACACGTTAATGATATGCAAAATGAGTATGCAACAATGCAATATGCAAGCAATGCAACAGGGATCAAGTGATATATTTCTGAAGAGATCCATCCACAATATCTGTCTCAACAGACCCACAATACTGCTCAAACCTGGTCTCAACAGACCCATAACAATGCTCCCCTTTGGTCTCAACAGACCCATAACACTGACCTGATGAAGAACCCCAAGTAACCATACATACTGATCCAATATCAAGAAAACCGGGTAGTCTGGAGGTCAAGTTTCCTGCATGTCCCAATCCCTCTCACAGGTAGGTGTCCTATCAACTGACACAAGGTATGGCATCCTATGCGGTCGTCGGCGTCACAGACTTTCAAGACTGATGATACGATACCCAGAAGGTGTGGCATCATCATGTCCTGAAGAGGCCTCACTTAGCCAACTTCCAATTGATCGGTCCCCAGAGTCGACAATCCAACTAACCAACAACCCCCTCAACCCAAAGGGTTGAAAAAGAAGTCAACCAGAAGAACCTCGTCTGAGCGTGGATTTTGCGGAACACTAGTACATGCAAAGCATGCACGTGCCTACTACTTTCCACAACTAATTCTAGGTGCACTCAAGCCCAGGTCCGGCTTATCTCTCAATCTGACCCCCTACCCAGCATAACAACAATAATATAATGCTGAAAGTAAATACAAAAAGGTAAATCCATACAAAACCCACGACGGGAAAACAAGCGCTAGGATTGGATCGCGTAGGGAACCGTTGGAGTCCCCAGCAGAGTCGCTAGTTGTCGCTACTGCGAAAATCGGCGCCGGCTATGACAGAAGAGTCGCCACCGTGCGTTATTTATCCCAACAGAGGGAAAGGAAACGCTCAGAGTAAACCTAACGCAAAACGGGAAAGGAATGGTCATCGCAACCAAATCCTGGATTTGGGAGTCGATTACGCAAGGGGAAGGTATTAGCACCCCTCACGTCCGCCGTACTCGACGGGATCCACGCTTGTTTTCTAGTACGGATTGTTAATCTATCTACACTAATGGTCAAGGTTAAAAAGAAAAGAAAATGACTCAGCAAAATATCACACTTTATGCCTACGTATTCCCGTCTGGAACGAGAAATCTGAGTCAACATAATTCACCTACCTACGGGCGAAGGTGGGAAGGTTGCTCGCTAGGATACGACATCCTATGCCTACGTACTTTCATACGACATGAAAGATCAGAGCAAACGTAGTTCGGGCTACAGAAGACACAAGCTTGTCTGGTTGTTTTTTTATTACCTTCAAAAAGGGTTTTTCCTGATTAAGAGTCCAAGCGGGCAAAAATGACACTTTGATGTTTGTTTTGAATCTTTTACGAAAGAAGTGTTTTTTTAATTTGTTTGCAATCTCTGACGCACTAGAGACTATGATTCGAGAGTGACTATGTCGCGTGTCACCCAAAGGGTGCCACACTAAGCAGCCATACTACTGGAAAGAAGCTCTCCAGCAACCCTTTCTCAAATAGCTTAAGGCTCGTAACTTACGACATCGATTAACCTTATTACTGTATTTTTGAGTTATTTTGAGATAAGAGGAGAAAGAAGCTCTAAAAAGCCTAGGGTTGAAAAGGGAATAAAAACTAACCTAATGTTGTCATGCATGGATAAGGATCCTAATGTTTGCCATAATTCCCTCCTGCACAGAGGAAATCAGAGATCCTACGGGATAAACAGAAAAGAAAGCAAGCAAATACAGTAAAATGCATGCAATGTGTTGCACCCCAAAATTTGACCAACATTTATTCACCTAGCTTGTGTTCATCAAGAGGTATGAGTACCAATCAAGAGCACCATAAGACTTTGAAGCTAGCCAAGAAGGTTATTCAAGTGTTCAAAGGTTGATATCTTTGTCAGAGAAGTTAAGAGATCCTCAAAAAGATTGGTTGAAACCAAGGTTGCGTGCCTCCTAACTTGAGAGTTGTGGGATCTCCTCAGATGATTCTGAGGCTATGAGGATGGACTTGAAGCTCTGAGAGAGCTTATTATATGTCTTGAAAGCCATCATGAGGCCTAGATAGGTCATTGTGCAAGTATAAGAAGACTCAGCCATGAGTGGTGCAATTAGGGTTTGACTGGGTCAACCCTAGGTCAACTGATGATTTGGAGAGGGTTGAGACCTAATCCAAGAGCCATGTGATCATGGATTGATGCATTGAGATTCTATAAGGATGATTCCAAGGTCAACTCATCATGATTGAGGAGTTTGAGAAGTTTCAAGCTAGGGTTTCTAAGGCTTGATAGTGTAAAATCCCCTAGTTTAACCCTTATCTTCAAGGCAGTTTAGCTCAAGATGTGATTGTCATCTCATCTTACCCCCAACATGAATGTTGTAGAGCTTGTTATTAGATTTAATTTGAGTACTAGAAGTCCTTGATAGGATTTGTAGAGCTCAAGTTATGACTTTGACAAGTTACAGGTCATCTGAGGTATGTGAATTTGGGTCCTTGAAAGTCACCCAACTTGCATCCAACTTTTTCCCAAGAAGGATGATTCCTATGAACTTTTGGTCAACATGAATGTTGTTCCTCATCTTCTTAGCTTTCTAAAGAGTACTAGAAGTCCTTGATAGGATTTGTAGAACACAAGTTATTGCTTTGACAAGTCAAGGGCATTTTGGTCATTTGGAGATTATAGGTCATTTCAAGCATAAGGCCATATCTCTAATTTCCAAGCTTCAAATGGAAAAATATTCAACATCAAACTTGCTTAGAATGATGTTTTAAGGCTAGTAGGAAGGTCATGAGATGTTGAAAATGCTTGTAGGAAAAATTGATAAAAATGACCTAAAATGGAGGCATAAGTTAAATAAGTTGAAGTTGGAAATTGAGATTTCCAAGTTACACATCCAAACCATGGCATATGATAGGTCATTTTGACTCCAAAGAACATTTTAGAAACAATGGTTCAGCCACTTTTTTGAATTGAGGCCTAGATCATGGGGTTGCTTTGGAAAATGGTTGCTTGCATAATAAGGTTCAAGTGCAAAACCTAAGGAAAGGCAATGTACAAGCTTGCTAGGTATCTTAACACATCCCATATCTCATCTAAGGAGAATTTTAGGTCAGAATGAGTTGATGCAAGAGGCTTGGCATGAGTTGATACATGAGATGAGATGAAATCATAAACTCATGACATGAGAATCCCAATTTCTCATAGGATGGTTCCAGATGGTTCTAGAGAGGTCCAATGCATTCTATATAATGTTTAGAACTTGCTCAGATGCAAGGTTGGTGAGAGATTTGAGAGAAGAGGGAGATAGCCATTTCACTTGCTTCCATTGCAAGTTGAAATCAAATTCTACATTCTGATTCATTTCCATTTCTTCTTTCAATCCAAACACATTCCATTGATCACACTGAAGTTGTGCATACCAAATTGAAGGCAAAACCATGGAGAATTGAAGAGATAGCACTTGGATTTTGAAGGTTGCAAGTCACAATCGGGTTTGGAGATTCAAGCTTTCTTGGCCCAATCTTTTGCAAACAGAAGCTTTATCATCATTCAAGGATTGATTCTGAAGAACTTGAGAGCTTGCAGTGAAGGTTTACCCTATCTGTTA
Source organism: Lathyrus sativus (assembly GCA_963859935.3). Taxonomy (NCBI): domain Eukaryota; kingdom Viridiplantae; phylum Streptophyta; class Magnoliopsida; order Fabales; family Fabaceae; genus Lathyrus; species Lathyrus sativus. The sequence continues at coordinate 236,179,332 of OZ012735.1, read as the reverse complement.
ATCAAGATTTGACAGGTTAGTAACTTTTTTTCTACACCATGATTTAAGCATAATTAGGTAGAATTGTTAGGTTAGAACGGTTAGAGACAATTAGGTGTTGGATTCTGGGAAGTTTGGGATCAATTGGTGAAGTTTCAGTTAGTGACACCATTTTTGTTTTGACCAAGAACATGAGATATAATGAGCTATAACATGAGTTTGATATCAAGAATTAACCAGGGTGAGATGGTGATCATTCTGAGGTAATTAATTTCAAGAATTGTTGAAGTTGATGGCTGAGCTTATTTTTGATCTTGGATCGGGTTTGGAGATTTAGGACACTTCAATTGATTTTGAGGCCATGGTTGTGATCAGCATGGAATTTAGAGTGGATTAGGGTTTGGAATTTTAGTTTTTCATGGAGAATTGAGGTGGTACGAGTTAGGGTAAGCTTGAGCTATGAAGCTGTTTCCATGGATTCTTCAGTTCAAACCTTGGCTAGAGGAAGAAGACAATGTCATGGCTGTTGGATGAGGCAAGACTCATTGACTAGGACTTGGATCGTGTGGCTGAGATTCAATTTCGCTTGGAGAGGGAAATTCTGAAGACACCCAAAACACGTCGTTTCATTAAAAGGGAGATTGGGCTTGATTGATATCCCCACCCCCATTCATGGCCCACTTGGATTTTGTACTGATTTTCCTTGCTAACTGCACCGCTTCTTTTTCTTTTTCTTTATGATTTTCAATTGATTTTCTGATTTAATAATTGGGCCCAGCGCTTATGTTGTTTGCACCCCCCATTTTAAGCCCATCTGCATTTTGAACTGAAAATAGTTGCTATCTGCAACCAGCATTTCTTATTTTAATTTCTTTTTCTCCATTTTATTTTAACCTTTGAAAAATCATAATAAATAGAAAAATGATGATTTTTGCTTGGGGATTTTTTCTCCCATTTCATGATAATGTCTAGAAAATTATAAAATAAGAATGTTTGCATTTCATGCATTTTTAATATTTTTGTGTATTTTCTCTTTTAATAGTTTTTATTTCCTTTTATGTTGATGCATAGATTTGTAGAATTTTGTTTAGCTAGTTCCCTTCATATTTTTAGGCCATTATTTTTAGTATAGTTTGATTAGGACCTTAGATCCCTTCTGGATTTATTCCATAATTTTGTGATTAATTTTTGATTAGTTTTGATTAGATGACTTTAGGTTGTGTAGATTTAGGTTAATCCTTAACATAGGTCCACCATAACACTAGAATTTTGGGTTTCTAGGTCAAGATAGATATTGGGACATAGAGGGTATTCAGGGTAGGTATATAGGATCCCCTAGAAATTATATTAGGTTTTAATATAATAGTATACTATTTTTAATTGATTTTTCTAGTTCATTGTTGTTTGTGTTGCCCTTGTGGGCTTGTATTTTTGTTTTGCTTTGCTTTGTGGGCTTGGGGGGCTTGATCTTGCTTTGAGGGGCATGGAGGAGCATAGTAGAAGACTTGGAGATTGAAGAAGGAGCTTGAGAGCTTGGGGTCTTGTCTGTTTTGTTGTTGTTTTAGGGTTAGGAATTAGGAAGAGCTTAGGATTAGTTAACTTCTTTCTTAAAACATGGATGGTATCTTTCACCTCCATTCTTCCCCATGATTCAAGGTCCTTCCATGGTATTCACCTCCCTCCTTTGGAGGGATAAGTGATGGTACCTGGGAAGTAGAACCTTTGAGGGAACCCTTCTTTTGATGTTAAACCCTTATAGGTCACCCTTGGTGGTCAATAAGCAGTTTAACACCCCAGCTTATCCAGTTAAGTGATTTCTTCAGGTTTGAGTATCTTGAGAGATATTGGGCTTGAGTGTGAAGATGAAGACTTCATTGAAGAGTATGGAAGAGGATGATTCCTTGAGCATTGCCATGGTAGCTGAAGCTTGAAGAGCAAGGACAAGAGCAAGTTGATACTTGAAGACCCAATGAAGATCCAGTAAAGATTGAATGAAGGGTTGAGGCTTGGGAAAGAGTGAAGGATGAAGTTGACACTTCTAAGTGATCAAAGAGGATGATTCCAGGAGAAGCTGAAGCTTGTAAGAGGAGAAGACCAAATTGAGACTGGTAAAGCAAAGAGAGCTGAAGCTTGAAGACTAAGTTAGCACTTATGAAGAGGATTCAATTGAGATTGAATAAAGGGCTGAGGCTTGAAGAACAAAGGATGAGTTGATGCCTACTTTGAAGCTTAGAGATCCTGAAGGAATCAAGTTGATACTTGTGATTAAGAGTGAAGCCTGAAGGTGGAACTGATTAAGGAGCTGAAGCTTGGAGAAGAAGATAAGTTGAAACTTATGTGGAAGGGTTGAAACCTGGAAAAGCAAATTGATATTTGTCAAGAGTGATGGAGATCTGAAGACTGAGTTGCTGTCAGAAGAGCTGAAGCTTGGAGTTGAGAGAGGAGTTGAGCTGCTTTCTTCTGTTTTCTTTTCTGTATTGATGTGCCTTGTTTGACTTGCTTGATGCATTAGAATAAGTTCATATCTAGACTAGCTTTAATCTAGGAGCATGATTGCACTAGAGGTTGAGTTGCTCCCTCTGCTTGTACTGTTACTGTATGGCTTTGCTTGCGGGTATTCGGTAGAGCCCTGCTCCCTTGCCCATGTGGTTTGTTTTGCTTGATAGCATGATTTCATTTCTTTTGTATGATTACAGTTTACTATATTTTGCTTGATAGCATGTTTTATTTCAGTATGATTACTGTTATTCATTCTGGCTTGAGGTCGAGATGAGCTTGTGGAGGCTGATGCCCCACACACATTTCCTCCCTCACTTGCATTGCATGCATTTTACGGTCATTTAACTGTTTGAGCTGATGCTTTAGCTGTTTCTGTGTATCATTGATATGATGCCTTAGAACTCTCATTTCCTTTGATAAGGAAGTGATGATAGAACTTTAGGTTGAAACCTATGCATGACAACTTCTAGGAGTTCCCTGTTTCAAACCTCAACCATAGGATGAATCCTTGGCATGACAACAGTAGGACTTGATAGTCTCCCTCCTAGTTGAGCCTGTTCTCTTCTCATCTCACAACGGCTTAAGATACAGTAATCATGAATGATTTCCTTCGTACGTCACGAGCCTTAAGCTATCTGAGAAAGGATTGTGGGAGAGTTTCTTTTCCATAGTCTGGATGTTTAGTATGGTACCCTTTGGGTGACATGCGACGCATTCACTCTCAGGTCATAGTCTTTAGTGCGATTGAAATTGCAAACACAATAAAAAACACTTCTTCCGTAAAAAACAGAAAATAATCCGTAGTGTCCCGAACTACGTAAGCTCTGATCTCTCATATCTGTTGAGAGTACGTAGGCACAATACTGATGTATTGGCGAGCTACCTTCCCCGTAACCCGTCGTAGGTCGAACTACGTTGACTCTGATTTCTCATTCTCTGATGAGAATACGTAGGCATAAAGTGCGATGCTTTGCCGATTCATTTTTCTTTTCTTTTTAAGCCAGCCTTGATAGGTAGATAGATAAACCAACTCGTCCAAGTAAACATAACAAGTGTGGATCCCGTCGAGTACGACGGACGTGAGGGGTGCTAATACCTTCCCCTTGCATAACCGACTCCCGAACCCAGACAATGGTTGCGACGACCTTGTCTTACCCTTTTTCGTTAGGTTTTTCCGATCGTTTCCTTTCCCGCTCCGAGGGATAAATAACGAAAGGTGGCGACTCTTCTGTTGTGCCGGCACCTTATTTTCGCGAAAGCGACAGCTGGCGACTCTGCTGGAGACCGAACCCAGAATCTCTGTTTCTCCGGTTCCCTATGAGGGTCAATCCTAGCGCTTGTATGATTACTTTTTGGGTTGTGTTTATCTCTCGCATTTTATTTCCCGCATTTTATTTTCAGTATGATATGATTATCTGTGCTGTTGTGGGAGGGGCATTCTGATGAGTGAGAAGCCAGACCCAGGCTTGAGTGCACCATAGAATTAGTTGTAGAAATTAGTGGGCGCGTGCTTGCTTTGCAGGCACTAGTGTCTCATGAAATCCATGCTCAGACGAGGTTCTCCTGGTTGGCTTCTCATTCAACCCTTTGGGTTGAGATGGTTGCTGGTTTGGTGGATTGTCGACTCTGGGGACCGATCATTTGTGATTCAGCCGAGTGAGGCCGCTTCATGAGCTGGTGATGCCACACCTTCTGAGTATCGTATCACCCCTCTTGAATGTCCGTGACGCTGATGAACGCATAGGATGCCGAACTTGAGTCAGTTTAGGTTCATGCCTGTGAGCAGGGTTGGGTTTATTGCAGGAAACTTTGACCTTCAGACTACCTGGTTTTCTTGACAGTGGATCGGTTTTGTTGGGATCTGAGGATCTCATCTGCAGATATGATTGTTCTTGATAGAGCAAGTTTTGATCAGAGGATCTCATCTGCAGATATGATTGTTCTTGATAGAGCAGGTTTTGATCAGAGGATCTTATCATCAGATGTATATTTGTTCTTGATAGAGCAGGTTTTGATCAGAGGATCTCATCTGCAGATATGATTGTTCTTGATAGAGCAGGTTTTGATCAGAGGATCTTATCATCAGATGTATATTTGTTCTTGATAGAGCAGGTTTTGATCAGAGGATCTTATCATCAGATGTGTGTTTGTTCTTGATAGAGAAAGTTTTGATCAGAGGATCTCATCAGCGGATGTGTATTTGTTCTTGACAGAGCAGGTTTATGACTGGGGTCTGAAGATCTCATCAGCAGATGTATGTTTGTTCTTGATAGAACAGAGTTTTATTATCAGATGTTTGTTCTTGATAGAGCAGATTTTGGTCATTAGTTGTTTGTTCTTGACATAGCAGATTTATGATTGGGGTCTGAAGATCTCGTCAGCAGATGTATGTTTGTTCTTGATAGAGCAGTTTCTTGGTCCTGTATCAGAGGTCCTTATTATCAGACATTTGTTCTTGACAGAGCAGAATTATGATCCTATGTATATGGCCGTATCAGATGGTTGTTCTTGACAGAGCAGATTTGTGGTCCTACACCAGGGTTTTCTTCTTATCAGTGGTTGTTCTTGATAGAGCAGCGTCATGGTTTTGTTGATACAGAATCTCCACAGCACAGTTGCCTTGATCTCCTGCTGCATGGTTGCATTTTGCATTAGTTCGCATACCCATTTTGCATTTCATTAACGTGTGTCTGTGTTGCAGGTACCGTTTTCCCCGATCCAGGATTTCTTGCCTCCTATTGTATTGTTATGGGTTCTCTGAGGAAGACCGTGGCTTACAAGTTCCCTGCCCCTGATGTGGTTAAGTTGACTGGTTTGATAGCCTTAGAAGATGATTCTGTGAGGGATGTGTTCAGAAAATCTTACGGCAAATTGCTCAGCTTGGTTCGTAAACCTTCTGTGTTCGAGTTGAATGGGTTGCACGCTCTGCTGTAGTTCTACGACCCTCCGTTGAGATGTTTCACTTTTCAGGATTTTGTTCTCGCACCTACGCTAGAGGAGTATGCTGATTTGCTAGGTGTGCCTATCAAGAGGCAGATGCCTTTTGTTCATATGGATGTTGAGCCTGATCTGGCTGGTTTAGCTCCTTCACTTCATCTGGACGCCTCTGAGTTGGTGTTGACTAGTTGGAACAAGGTTTCTGGGTTCTCCTTGCAGTTTTTAGTGGGAAAGGCTCAGCAGTGCGCCAAAGACGGATGTTGGGTCACATTCAACGCCATTCTCGCTTTGTGCATATATGGCATCATTCTGTTCCCCAATATGCCCGACTTTGTAGACTTCGATGCATTTCATATATTTGCTTCAGGGAATCCGGTCCCTACCTTGATAGGAGATGTCTACCATTCAGTCCACTACAAAAACGAGAACAGAAGGGGTAAGAATGTCTCATGATGTGTACCCTTGCTTTGCAAATGGCTTGATAGCCATCTACCCAAGAGGGGTCCTTTTGTTTCGTCTGCAGCCACAGTTGAGTGGTCCGAGCGTCTGATGAGTTTATTTGCAGAGGATATTGAGTGGTTTGACAGAGATAGGCTAGGTTCTGAGGTTATCTTCAGCTGCAGCGGGTTTCCAAACGTGCCTTTGATAGGCAGGAAGGGTTGTATAAACTACAATCCTTCTTTGCTGGTCCGACAGTTCGCGTATGCTTTGAGATCTCCGCCGAAGGATGAAGAGGTGCAGGAATCTCTGTACCTCACTAGTCTTCTAGAGGGGGATCTGTTATCCAAGCTTCAGCGCACCTGGAATGGTATCAGTAAGCGAGGAAAACCTTTGCTGGGAAGAAGCAACAACCAAGCCTACCCTCCGTATGTGACTTGGGTCAGAGCCAGAGCAGATGCTATAGGGATGCCGTTTCCTCGTGCCAAGCCAGAAAGCCCTCCAATGATTGAAGAGCCTACTACTGTGCCCATTCAGCAGCATAATCAGGTGTTAGCTGAGCGAGATGAATTGAAGCGGGCGAATGAGGGACTGGAGAAAGAGTTGGCTCAGCTCCGAAGCGAGAGGAACGAAGCCGTTCATTCCTTCAAAAGGCAGACAGAGCTGGTGAACCAGCTAGGTACAGACCTGACTAAGCAGATAGCCGAGCGCGAGCGCATGGGTCAAGACTTCAAAGCTGTCAACAATGTACTGGCCACGAAGAAGCAGCACTTGGACGAAGCATATCGGAAGATATCCAAGTTCAACCAGCACTGGAAGGCTTCCCTGGCCACCAGGAAAGAGAGAGAGGATAAGCTGATGCTACAGATCTCCAAGATGGAAGCCCAGGTGAAGGATAGTGAGAAAAGGTTTGATGAAGAAACCGCTCGCAGATACGCCGCCGAAGGCCAGCTTAACAGAGCTCTCGCTAACCTGAAGGAACGCAAACTGACGTTTGAGTCCAAGAAGCGGAAGTTAGAAGATTGCTTCGGTGAAGGAGCATGGGAAGGTTCGGTCGAAGGTCTTCAATATACCATTGTGCAGAGGGAATTACTCGTCGAAGGGTTGCTCACTCTGCCTGATCATCCAGAAACGAAGGAGTTGTTAGAATAGTATCGCGCCCGTGGCCGTACTTGACTTTTTGTATTCCTTTTGTTTTGATCATTGTTGTATGCTGACCATCACCAGGCTTGTTGGCTGAGGTCACGCTGTTGATTCATCTTGTGCTCGCTGATGTTGTGTACTTCCTTGATGGGCTTTCTTTATATATGAGATTGTTATTTCCATGATTGGACTTGGACTTCTTATTATTATCAGCACTAGCACTCAGGCACTAGGATCGGGGGAGATCCCCCTAACGCACAGACACACGTTTGCATTTGCATGAAGCATTTGCATAACGAGCATTTTGTTGTTTTTCCTAACCCTTTTGTGTTTTCCAGGTTATTTCAGGTTATTTCAGGTTGTTTTAGGTTGTCTCGGGTGGTTCCAGGATTGATCAGAGACCGATTCACCGCTATCCGACTAGAGCTAATCAGATAAGGATCATGGAGCAAGTGCAAACTGATGTTCAGGAACTCCGCGAAAGGATGGATCGCTTCATGGAGCTCATGCAAGCGGTCGCTAATGGCCAGGAGCAGCTCAGAACTTTGGTTCATCCTTTGATCTCGAGGGTTGATAGCAACGGCGTACTCCATGGGGGGACTGTGCCTACTCCTCCACCAGTTGAAACTCCGCAGAATGGTGTCCCCGTGACCGGGGGAAACAGCAGTGCTAACGGCAATGTGATGACCAATATCGGACTTAATACGACGGGCGTCGGTAATGGGAGTCTGGGAGCTAATGTCAATGTCGAATCGGGCAACGGCAATGCAGGCGTCGGGAATCTGTTTGTGCCTCAGCCATGGCTAGAGGATCGTCAGGACGATGTGTTCTCTCAGAAAGGTGCTAAAGGGGAGCTGAATGTTGAAGCACGGCTTAGATTCAAGGCACTTGAAGATAAGATGAGAGATATCGAGAATCAGAATACTCTGGGCGTTGATATGTCCAAGTTGGGATTAATTGCTGATTTCAAGGTGCCTCCTAAGTTCAAGGTACCTGATTTTGAAAAATATAAGGGCACCACCTGCCCTCGTGTCCACCTAAGATCGTACTACAGGAAAATGTCTGCCCATTCTGAGGATGAGAAGTTGCTGATGCACTTCTTTCAAGACAGTCTTTCCGGACCATCCCTCGAGTGGTACATGGGTCTGGAGCCCACTAGTGTGCGCACATGGAAGGATCTTGCTGAAGCATTTGTGCACCACTACCAATACAATAGCGACTTGGCCCCGAACCGAGTTCAACTACAGAATATGTCGCAGAGGAACAATGAAGGGTTTAAGGAGTACGCCCAGCGGTGGCGTGAGTTGGCAGCTAGGGTTCAGCCGCCGATGGTTGAACGCGAGCTCGTGCAGATGTTTGTTTCTACCCTCTCGGGGGTTTACTATGAGAAGTTAGTCAGTGGTATGTCTGGGACGTTCTCAGATCTCATTATCACGGGTGAGCACGTCGAAAATGGGATCAAGGTCAGGAAAATTCAAGGCGAGTCATCCTCAGCCGGAGGAGGCGGAAAGAAACCTTATGCTGGCAAAAGACGAGAAGGAGAAGCGAGCGCTGTGACCAACGCTCGAAGAAAGGGTAAAGGTCCTCACCAGTAGGTGGCCAGTATAAATATCCCGGCAGCTCTGCAGCAGCAGCCGCAGCAGCAGCAACCGAATCAACAGGGATACAGGAAGTATCAGAATCGGGCACCTTTGGTGAACCGTCACTTCGAGACACCGCCCATGTCGTACGCGCAACTCTTGCAGACTTTGCTTCAGCTACAGTTGATCCAGAAGAGGACATTGGCTCCCTTGACAGGGGCACCTCCGCCAGGGTACGACGCGAATGCCACTTGTGATTTTCATTCAGGGGCACCAGGCCATACAATAGAGAACTGCAAAGCCTTCAAGCACAAGGTGCAGGACATGGTGGATGCCAAGATCATCAACTTCTCCGATAATGTGCCAAATGTCACAAAGAATCCTATGCCGAATCATAGGGGAGGCGGAGTGAACGCCATTATCGAAGAAGAAAATTTGGATTTGTTGACTGATGTCAGAGATCTGAAGACGCCGCTTAGCTTCGTTAAAGCTAAGTTGCTGAAAAGAGGGTTCTTTCCAGGTTGCGGAGAGTTATGCATGGACTGTGCCACACATTCTGATGGATGTGAGCAGTTGGTAGAAGGAATTCAGAGTCTGATGACTGAAGGGATTCTGCAGTTTAGCCGAAGGGCTGAAAGTGGGTCAGGAAAGGTAGTGCTGAAGCAGGCCGATGAAGTCGCCACCATCACCATCCCTCGCCGGCCGATAACTATTTCTGTGCCCAGACCGCCTACGATTACTATCACCAAAGCTGGACCAATACCCTTCGAAAGCACTAACACCGTCCTGTGGCATTATGGGGCTGAAGTCTACTGCAACGGACAGAGGTTGGAGCTAGAACCGTGTGGGACGACGGCGGAGAACCTTGTGGGAGTCAGTGGTATTACTCGCAGCGGAAGAGTGTTTGCACCACCAGAGGTCGTGGCGGATAAAGCGGTCAGAGCTGATGCAGCCGATAAGAGTAAAAGTAAAGTCGTTGAAGAGGCCCCGTGTGGGGCAGAAAAAGACTTGCTTGTTAAAGATGCCGAGGAGTTTATGCGATTGATTAAAAAGAGTGACTACAAGATTGTAGACCATCTCCATCAGACGCCCTCGAAGATTTCCATCCTGAACTTGTTGATGTGTTCTGAAGCACACCGCAACGCACTGTTGAAGGTGTTGAATGCCGCATATGTACCGCAAGAGATATCGGTAAATCAGCTAGAAGAGGTCATAGCCCATGTGAATGCTGGGAATGGGCTAGGTTTCACTGATTTAGAGCTGACGCCAAAAGGGAGGAATCACAAGAGCGCCCTGCACATCTCGATAGAGTGTAGGGGCACGATTATGTCGCACGTGTTGGTGGACACGGGTTCGTTGCTTAACGTTCTTCCAAAGAAGGCATTAATGAAGTTGGATACTCGTGGAGTGATCTGCACACCCAGTGATCTGGTTGTGAAGGCGTTCGACGGAACTAAACGACATGTTTTCGGGGAGGTGACCCTGCCAATCCAAGTTGGCCCGGAAACGTTCGACGCGGTCTTTTATATTATGGACATCATGCCTTCCTACAGTTGTCTCTTGGGCCGGCCATGGATCCATGCTGCTGGTGCCGTGACCTCCGCGTTGCACCAGAAACTCAAATATACTGTCGGAGGAAGCATCGTAACCGTGTGTGGCGAGGAAGACATAATGGTGAGCCATTTGTCGTCCTTCAAGTATGTGGAGATGGATGGCGAAATCCATGAAACTCTTTGCCAAGCGTTCGAAGTTGTCAAGGTAAAAGAAGTAGCTCCTGTAGTCACCAAAAAGCCAGAGATGACTCTCTCCTCCTTCAAGGAAGCTCGGGCCGTTGTCCAAGCCGGATCTACCCCAGGCTGGGGGCGAATTTTGGAGATACCTAACAAGCAAGACATGTTTGGGTTGGGATATTCTCCTGGAGCTGAAGCTTCGTCTTCTTCTAGCAGTACGTCTCGAGGTAAAGGGCCGATCCAGTTTACCAGCGGCAGAATGATCTTCGAAAGCATCAACGCGGTGTCTGAAGACAGCAGAGATAGCGACTGTGACCTTGACTCTTGGATGCAGCCAAGCAAGCCAGGCGAGGGCCTCATCAATTGGTCCGTCAAGGATATCATCCAAATGACAAGCGAAGAGTAATGCTTTACTTTTTCCAATCATTGTGCAACCCTATGTCCTACCCGGGGCATAGTGGTTTTATTGTCAGGGCCTTGTTGGATTATGTACATGCATTTTGTTAATAAATCAAAGGCGTTTTCTTCGTATTCAAATATTGTGATCTCTGTTATTCCTGTTTTATATTTGTTTTGAAAAACAATAAAATGGCAATGGGGTTTGTGCTAACCTGCACATCCTTGTCTTAAACTTAACCCTTGTTATTGCAGGATCCACATAGAAGATGACATCGACTCTGGACCTTCTACGACTCACTTCAACTTCGATTGCCTGATCTATCAAGCCGAAGAAGAGATTGATAAAGACAAAGACCTTCCTGAAGAGTTGGCCCGCTTGTTGAAACAAGAGGAGAAAGTTATTCTGCCTCATGAAGAGGAAATCGAGATCGTGAATCTGGGTTCTAAAGAGCTCGTCAGAAACGTCAGAATAGGGGCTGTATTGCAGAATGATGTCAAGCAGAGATTAGTCGAGATGCTAAGAGAGTTTAGTGACGTCTTTGCTTGGTCATACGAAGATATGCCCGGACTTGATACGGACATCGTGGTCCACCACTTGCCGCTGCGAGAAGATTGTCCTCCCGTTAAGCAGAAGCTTAGGAGGACGAGACCAGATATGGCCGTTAAGATCAAGGAAGAAGTGCAGAAGCAGCTTGATGCTGGCTTCTTAGCGGTCACCACTTACCCTCTGTGGGTCGCCAACATAGTGCCTGTACCGAAGAAGGATGGTAAGGTACGAATGTGCGTCGATTATTGGGATTTGAATAGGGCGAGCCCTAAAGACGATTTCTCGTTGCCTCATATCGATGTGTTGGTCGACAATACAGCCCAGTTCTCCGTGTTTTCGTTCATGGATGGCTTCTCCGGTTACAATCAGATCAAGATGGCGCCGGAGGACATGGAGAAAACGACGTTTATCACTCCCTGGGGAACATTTTGCTATAAGGTAATGCCTTTCGGTATGAAGAACGCAGGGGCCACTTACCAACGAGCAATGGTAACTTCGTTTCATGACATGATTCATCACGAGATTGAAGTCTATGTTGATGACATGATTGCGAAGTCCCAAACGGAGGAGGGACATCTGGTCAATTTGCTGAAGCTTTTTGAGAGGCTTAGGAAATTCAGGTTGAGGCTGAATCCTAACAAATGTACTTTCGGAGTACGGTCCGGAAAGTTACTGGGGTTTATCGTGAGCGAACGAGGCATCGAGGTTGATCCTGCGAAAATAAAAGCCATACAAGAAATGCCAGTGCCAAAAACAGAAAAAGAAGTTCGTGGTTTCTTGGGCAGAATAAACTATATTGCAAGGTTTATCTCTCAGCTCACGGCCACGTGTGAACCGATGTTCAAGCTTTTAAAGAAAGATCAGGCGATTATCTGGAATGAGGATTTCCAGAAGGCATTTGATAAGATAAAGCAGTATCTTCAAGAACCTCCAATCTTGATACCCCCAGTGGCTGGACGACCATTAATCATGTACTTGACAGTTCTTGAGAATAGTATGGGGTGTGTTCTCGGTCAGCACGACGAGACGGGCAGAAAGGAGCATGCCATTTACTACTTGAGTAAAAAGTTTACTCACTGTGAATCTCGCTACTCGATGTTGGAGAAGACGTGTTGTGCACTAGCCTGGGCTGCCAAACGTTTACGACAGTACATGCTCAATCACATAACCATGCTAATTTCGAAGATGGATCCGATCAAGTACGTCTTCGAGAAGCAGGCTCTTTCGGGTAGGATTTCCAGATGGCAAATGGTGTTGACGGAATATGACATCCAGTACGTTTCCCAGAAGGCCATCAAGGGAAGCGTATTGTCTGATTACCTTGCCGAACAGCCGATCGAGGATTACCGCCGATGAAATTTGAATTCCCTGATGAGGATATCATGTTTCTCAAAGCGAAGGATTGCGATGAGCCGTTGCCCGACGAGGGGCCAGATAGGAAGTCCCAGTGGAAATTGATATTTGACGGGGCGGTTAATTCCTACGGAAGTGGCATAGGGGTGGTCATCACGACTCCCCATGGATCCCATATCCCGTTCACTGCGAGACTGACGTTTCCAGTCACCAATAATGAAGCGGAGTACGAAGCATGCATCATGGGTCTAGAAGAGGTAATTGATTTGAGAATCAAGAACCTAGACGTATATGGTGATTCGGCGCTTGTGATCAACCAGATTAAAGGGGAGTGGGAGACTCGTCAATCAAATTTGGTGTCGTACATGAATTATGCCAGAAGGCTACTTCCGTTCTTTGATCGAGTGGAACTCCATCATGTGCCCAGGGCTGAAAATTAGATGGCTGATGCCTTAGCCACGTTGGCTTCGATGTATAAAGTCAATTTTTGGAATGAAGCTCCAAGAATTGTCCTTTCTCGTCTTGATAGACCTGCATTTGTCTTTGCAATCGAGGAAGCCGCCGACGGCAAGCCATGGTTCCATGACATCCAGACTTTCCTTATGACTAAGGAGTATCCCGCAGGTGCGTCAACCCAGGATAAGAAGACTCTGAGGAGGCTATCTGGAAAATTTTATCTCAATCCTGATGGAGTGTTGTATAAGAGAAACCACGATCTCGTGCTACTCAGATGTGTAGATGAGAAAGAGGCGAGTATGCTCATGGAAGAAGTCCATGAAGGCACATTTGGTACGCACACCGGCGGGCATGCTATGACGAAAAAGATCCTGAGAGCAGGATACTACTGGCTGACGATGGAGTCGGATTGCTTTAAATTTGCGAAGAGATGTCGTAAATGCCAGATTTATGCTGATAAAGTTCATGTGCCGTCGTGCCCGTTAATGTCATGTCTTCCCCGTGGCCGTTCTCCATGTGGGGCATCGACATGATAGGCAAGATCGAGCCCACTGCATCTAACGGTCATCGCTTCATTCTAGTAGCTATCGACTACTTCACCAAGTGGGTGGAGGCAGCCTCGTATGCTAATGTGACCAAGCAGGTGGTGGCTAAATTCATAAAGAGGGATATCATCTGTCGTTACGGAATTCTCGAGCGGATCATTACTGATAATGGTTCGAATCTGAATAACAAGATGATGAAGGAGTTGTGCCAGAGTTTCAAGATTGAACACCACAACTCATCTCCTTACCGGCCAAAGATGAATGGCGCTGTTGAAGCGGCCAATAAGAACATAAAGAAGATTGTTTAGAAGATGGTTGTGACCTATAAGGATTGGCACGAGATGCTGCCATTTGCATTGCACGGTTATCGTACGACGGTACGTACGTCAACGGGGGCAACTCCTTTCTCCTTGGTGTACGGTATGGAAGCAGTCCTACCGTTAGAAGTGGAGATCCCTTCTTTGCGAGTTTTGGTTGATGTGAAACTCGACGAGGCAGAATGGATTACGAACCGACTGAACCAACTCAACCTGATGGACGAGAAGAGGTTAGCATCGATTGCGCATGGTTGTCTGTACCAAAGCCGAATGAAGAAAGCTTATGATAAGAAGGTGCGTCCTAGAAGCTTTCAGACGGGTGATCTCGTCCTGAAGAAGATTCTTCCTCCACACTCCGATCACCGGGGCAAGTGGACTCCCAATTACGAAGGTCCATACGTCGTCAGCAAGGTATTCTCGGGAGGAGCTTTATTGTTATCCACGATGGATGGTGAAGATTTTGCATCCCCGGTGAACGCGGACGCAGTTAAAAAATACTTTGCTTGAAAGCGACCCGTTGGACAGTAAAAAGAGGGTCCAAGCAAAAGTGGGGCATCCCGGCGAACCATAAAAAAGGAACAAGGTTCAGGCAAAAATTAGGGATATAAATTGAAAAAATGTACACCCGCAAAGTCGAAAACCCGGATGGGAGACTTTGGCAAAAAAGGGTATCCCGGTGAACTGAAAACCCGCAAAGGGCGGTTCACGCAAAAGTTAGGGATTTGAAAAAGCAAATGACTGCGTTCCGCGTGTGGACTTTCTTTGTTTAGTGGTTTGGAAGACCTGAGGGCCGTTTATCTGAATCAATCTCTTCTGAAGCTGAAGCGTCGAAGAAGTATCAAAGTCGAGTGAGTCATAGAGGGATCAACTCATGGTGTTCGTCTACGCCTCGTTGCCGACATTTGTATATACTGATGTATATTTATATTTTATTTTTGCGCGGCTTCCTCATTCCAGGAGCTTGCATCTGTTGTAAAACATTTTTACCCATTCAGGGGTTCGTTATCAGTAAAATGTATACTATTCAGCAATTTTGTTTGCCTATTTAGCATTTACCTGTTTTGTTTGTGGAAAAGAACACCGATGTTTTTGATAAAATACGCATACATAAACTTACTGGCCTAGGCCACTGATTGTTGAAACAATGAATTGCTCAAACATTGCCACAAGATGATAACCTTGATAGGTCCCTTTGAGAAGGGTGTCTTGTCTGTTTGTTTGTGTTGTTACAGGTGTAGCATATTCCAGGCGGTGCGTCGTGCGTTTCCCGAAGCAGGATGATTCCTCCTTCTCCAGAAAAGTTCAGTAGCCTCTCCCCGCAGAGTCTGAGCACGAGACCGTGAGCATTGATATGTCTCCCCAGTCAGAGAAGATTCTCTCCCCAATCAGATGCATCCTGAAGGAACGTCATCTCCTCAGCTGAGTCATACTGAAGTGTGCAGCAACTGATGGTACAAGACTGAAGTCTCCAGCGGGATTGAGATTCCCCACGGAGTCGTACTCTCCCCCGAAGCCGGATGATTCCTTCTTCCCCAGCGGAATTGAGATTCCCCCACAGAGTCGTACTCTCCCTGGTAAGCAGAATGATTTCTTCTTCCTCAGCCAAGTTCGCAGATCCCCAAGAGAGCCGAATCCTTGGAAGCCGCTCGGGCCATGAACGGTTTTCCCCAGTGGAGTGTTGAATAGCTGATGCCACATTTCCCCACCGGAGTCTTTATTTTCAGGGAAGTAGCCGTGAAGGCCGTGCAGTTTAGTCCCGCGATTGACATCGCTTTCCCTCAGCAGGTCCAGGTTCTCGTAGAGCTTCGTCCCCGCAGCAGTCAACTGAAGTTGTGCGCCCTGCGGAGTCCAATTGAGATTGGCGTGACCTCGTTCTCCTCGGCAGGATGATTCCTCCCCCTATCTGAGTGGTTCTTTCTCCTTGACAGGAGGATTCTCCCTTCAGCATTTATTTTGCTGACGGGATCGCACCATTGTGCATGACTGCATATCATTTATCATAAACGCATAGCATTTCCACCGTGTGGAGCATCGTGCCATTACCGAAGCATATGCATAATAAACATGATCTAGGTTGTTACCATTCTTGTTTTGCAGGTGTTCCGCCGCAGAATTGATTGCTCAGGATGACTCCTGAAATTCTCCCCAACGAAGTCGCTTGCTCAAGGTGATTCTTGAAGTCCCCAGCGAAGTCTTCGGCTCAAGATGATTCTTGAATGCCCTAGTGAGGTCGTTTTCTTAAGATGATTCTTAAGATCCCTAGTGCAGTCTCCAGAGTTGGCTGCTCAAGCTGATGCTTAGAGTCCCCGGCAGAGTGTTTGCTCAGGATGATTCCTGAAAACTCCAGCATAGTCCCCGGTTCAGGATGATTCTTGAAGTCCCCGTGAAGTTGTTTGTCCAAGATGATTCTTGAAGTCCTCAGCAGAGTTGATTCATCCAGAATGATTTCTGGATCCCCGAAGCGGAGTTACTTGATAGTTCTCCAGAATCCCCAACGGAGATGCGTCATCCCCAGCAGGTTTTTGAACAGCGGAGTTGAAACTTCCCCTGAAGACTTGATGATTTAAGTCCAACTGTTAACGAAGCAGTTCTCTCAGCTGATGCGGAGTGCCTGAGGGCAGAGGTTTGGATATTCCCAATTGATTCATGATTGACCAAGAATTCTATTCCCGACTTGCTGATGAAGTCCGGCTGATGCCCGAAAGTTTTCTTTGAATGCCTAATGGCATGATTTAACGTGATCAACCTGATGGTTGACCTGATGAGTCCCGAGGAATCTTGATGCCTGACGGCATGATCGACCATGTATTACCGGTTACCGTGTGACCGAGTCTCCAGCTAGTTGCCGTGCAACTAATGTTCCAGTGTTCGAAGATTTGTTCCCGTCAGAGTACCATGTACTTGTGCAGTTAGCAAATTTTAGGGCTTCTTGGTATTCAACCGTCTTTTACCTTGATTGGTTGAGAGCCGTTCGCTCCTCACCCAGTCAGGTTCAAGCCGTTTGAATAGGGGCAGCTGTTGCACCCCAAAATTTGACCAACATTTATTCACCTAACTTGTGTTCATCAAGAGGTATGAGTACCAATCAAGAGCACCATAAGACTTTGAAGCTAGCCAAGAAGGTTATTCAAGTGTTCAAATGTTGATATCTTTGTCAGAGAAGTTAAGAGATCCTCAAAAAGATTGGTTGAAACCAAGGTTGCGTGCCTCCTAACTTGAGAGTTGTGGGAGCTCCTCAGATGATTCTGAGGCTATGAGGATGGACTTGAAGCTTTGATGGAGCTTATGAGATGTCTTGAAAGCCATCATGAGGCCTAGATAGGTCATTGTGCAAGTATAAGAAGACTCAACCATGAGTGGTGCAATTAGGGTTTAACTGGGTCAACCCTAGGTCAACTGATGATTTGGAGAGGGTTGAGACCTAATCCAAGAGCCATGTGATCATGGATTGATGCATTGAGATTCTATAAGGATGATTCCAAGGTCAAATCATCATGATTGAGGAGTTTGATAAGTTTCAATCTAGGGTTTCTAAGGCTTGATAGTGTAAAATCCCCAAGTTTTACCCTTATCTTCAAGGCAGTTTAGCTTAAGATGTGATTGTCATCTCATCTTACCCCCAACATGAATGTTGTAGAGCTTGTTCTTAGCTTTAATTTGAGTACTAGAAGTCCTTGATAGGATTTGTAGAGCTCAAGTTATGACTTTGACAAGTTACAGGTCATCTGAGGTATGTGAATCTGGGTCCTTGAAAGTCACCCAACTTGCATCCAACTTTTTCCCAAGAAGGATGATTCCTATGAACTTTTGGTCAACATGAATGTTGTTCCTCATCTTCTTTAGCTTTCTAGAGAGTACTAGAAGTCCTTGATAGGATTTTTAGAACTCAAGTTATGGCTTTGACAAGTCAAGGGCATTTTGGTCATGTGGAGATTATAGGTCATTTTAAGCATAAGGCCATATCTCCTATTTCCAAGCTTCAAATGGAAAAATATTCAACATCAAACTTGCTTAGAATTATGTTTTAAGGCTAGTAGGAAGGTCATGAGATGTTGAAAATGCTTGTAGCAAAAATTGATAAAAATGACCTAAAATGGAGGCATAAGTTAAATAAGTTGAAGTTGGAAATTGAGATTTCCAAGTTACACATCCAAACCATGGCATATGATAGGTCATTTTGACTCCAAAGAACATTTTAGAAACAATGGTTCAGCCACTTTTTTGAATTGAGGCCTAGATCATGGGGTTGCTTTGGAAAATGGTTGCTTGCATAATAAGGTTCAAGTGCAAAACCTAAGGAAAGGCAATGTACAAGCTTGCTAGGTATCTTAACACATCCCATATCTCATCTAAGGAGAATTTCAGGTCAGAATGAGTTGCTGCAAGAGGCTTGGCATGAGTTGATACATGAGATGAGATGAAATCATAAACTCATGACATGAGAATCCCAATTTCTCATAGGATGGTTCCAGATGGTTCTAGAGAGGTCCAATGCATTCTATATAATGTTTAGAACTTGCTCAGATGCAAGGTTGGTGAGAGATTTGAGAGAAGAGAGAGATAGCCATTTCACTTGCTTCCATTGCAAGTTGAAATCAAATTCTACATTCTGATTCATTTCCATTTCTTCTTTCAATCCAAACACATTCCATTGATCACACTGAAGCTGTGCATACCAAATTGAAGGCGAAACCATGGAGAATTGAAGAGATAACACTTGGATTTTGAAGGTTGCAAGTCACAATCGGGTTTGGAGATTCAAGCTTTCTTGGCCCAATCTTTTGCAAACAGAAGCTTTATCATCATTCAAGGATTGATTCTGAAGAATTTGAGAGCTTGCAGTGAAGGTTTACCCTATCTGTTAATCAAGATTTGACAGGTTAGTAACTTTTTTTCTACACCATGATTTAAGCATAATTAGGTAGAATTGTTAGGTTAGAACGGTTAGAGACAATTAGGTGTTGGATTCTGGGAAGTTTGGGATCAATTGGTGAAGTTTCAGTTAGTGACACCATTTTTGTTTTGACCAAGAACATGAGATATAGTGAGCTATAGCATGAGTTTGATATCAAGAATTAATCAGGGTGAGATGGTGATCATTCTGAGGTAATTAATTTCAAGAAATGTTGAAGTTGATGTCTGAGCTTATTTTTGATCTTGGATCGGGTTTGGAGATTTAGGGCACTTCAATTGATTTTGAGGCCATGGTTGTGATCCGCATGGAATTTAGAGTGGATTAGGGTTTGGAATTTTAGTTTTTCATGGAGAATTGAGGTGGTACGAGTTAGGGTAAGCTTGAGCTATGAAGCTGTTTCCATGGATTCTTCAGTTCAAACATTGGCTAGAGGAAGAAGACAATGCCATGGCTGTTGGATGAGGCAAGACTCATTGACTGGGACTTGAATCGTGTGGCTGAGATTCAATTTCTCTTGGAGAGGGAAATTCTGAAGACACCCAAAACGCGTCGTTTCATTAAAAGGGAGATTGGGCTTGATTGATATCCCCACCCCCATTCATGGCCCACTTGGATTTTGTACTGATTTTCCTTGCTAACTGCACCGCTTCTTTTTCTTTTTCTTTATGATTTTCAATTGATTTTCTGATTTAATAATTGGGCCCAGCGCTTATGTTGTTTGCACCCCCATTTTAAGCCCATCTGCATTTTGAACTGAAAATAGTTGCTATCTGCACCCAGCATTTCTTATTTTAATTTCTTTTTCTCCATTTTATTTTAACCTTTGAAAAATCATAATAAATAGAAAAATGATGATTTTTGCATGGGGATTTTTTCTATAATTTCATGATAATGTCTAGAAAATTATAAAATAAGAATGTTTGCATTTCATGCATTTTTAATATTTTTGTGTGTATTTTCTATTTTAATAGCTTTTATTTCCTTTTATGTTGATGCATAGATTTGTAGAATTTTGTTTAGCTAGTTCCCTTCATATTTTTAGGCCATTATTTTTAGGATAGTTAGATTAGGACCTTAGCTCCCCTCTGGATTTATTCCATAATTTTGTGATTAATTTTTGATTAGTTTTGATTAGATGACTTTAGGTTGTGTAGATTTAGGTTTATCCTTAACATAGGTCCACCATAACACTAGAATTTTGGGTTTCTAGGTCAAGATAGATATTGGGACATATAGGGTATTGAGGGTAGGTATATAGGATCCCCTAGAAATTATATTAGGTTTTAATATAATAGTATACTATTTTTAATTGATTTTTGTAGTTGATTGTTGTTTGTGTTGCCCTTGTGGGCTTGTATTTTTGTTTTGCTTTGCTTTGTGGGCTTGGGGGGCTTGATCTTGCTTTGAGGAGCATGGAGGAGCATAGTAGAAGACTTGGAGATTGAAGAAGGAGCTTGAGAGCTTGGGGTCTTGTCTGTTTTGTTGTTGTTTTAGGGTTAGGAATTAGGAAGAGCTTAGGATTAGTTAACTTCTTTTTTAAAACATGGATGGTATCTTTCACCTCCATTCTTCCCCATGATTCAAGGTCCTTCCATGGTATTCACCTCCCTCCTTTGGAGGGATAAGTGATGGTACCTGGGAAGTAGAACCTTTGAGGGAACCCTTCTTTTGATGTTAAACCCTTATAGGTCACCCTTGGTGGTCAATAAGCAGTTTAACACCCCAGCTTATCCAGTTAAGTGATTTCTTTAGGTTTGAGTATCTTGAGAGATATTGGGCTTGAGTGTGAAGATGAATACTTCATTGAAGAGTATGGAAGAGGATGATTCCTTGAGCATTGCCATGGTAGCTGAAGCTTGAAGAGCAAGGACAAGAGCAAGTTGATACTTGAAGACCCAATGAAGATCCAGTAAAGATTGAATGAAGGGTTGAGGCTTGGGAAAGAGTGAAGGATGAAGTTGACACTTCTAAGTGATCAAAGAGGATGATTCCAGGAGAAGCTGAAGCTTGTAAGAGGAGAAGACCAAGTTGAGACTGGTAAAGCAAAGAGAGCTGAAGCTTGAAGACTAAGTTGGCACTTATGAAGAGGATTCAATTGAGATTGAATAAAGGGCTGAGGCTTGAAGAACAAAGGATGGGTAGATGCCTACTTTGAAGCTTGGAGATCCTGAAGGAATCAAGTTGATACTTGTGATTAAGAGTGAAGCCTGAAGGTGGAACTGATTAAGGAGCTGAAGCTTGGAGAAGAAGATAAGTTGAAACTTATGTGGAAGGGTTGAAACCTGGAAAAGCAAATTGATATTTGTCAAAAGTGATGGAGGTCTGAAGACTGAGTTGCTGTCAGAAGAGCTGAAGCTTGGAGTTGAGAGAGGAGTTGAACTGCTTTCTTCTGTTTTCTTTTCTGTATTGATGTGCCTTGTTTGACTTGCTTGATGCATTAGAATAAGTTCATATCTAGACTAGCTTTAATCTAGGAGCATGATTGCACTAGAGGTTGAGTTGCTCCCTCTGCTTGTACTGTTACTGTATGGCTTTGCTTGCGGGTATTCGGTAGAGCCCTACTCCCTTGCCCATGTGGTTTGTTTTGCTTGATAGCATGATTTCATTTCTTCTGTATGATTGCAGTTTACTGTCTTTTTCTTGATAGCATGTTTTATTTCAGTATGATTACTGTTATTCATTCTGGCTTGAGGTCGAGATGAGCTTGTGGAGGCTGATGCCCCACACACATTTCCTCCCTCACTTGCATTGCATGCATTTTACGGTCGTTTAACTGTTTGAGCCGATGCTTTAGCTGTTTCTATGTATCATTGATATGATCCCTTAGAACTCTCATTTCCTTTGATAAGGAAGTGATGATAGAACTTTAGGTTGAAACCTATGCATGACAACTTCTAGGAGTTCCCTGTTTCAAACCTCAACCATAGGATGAATCCTTGGCATGACAACAGTAGGACTTGATATTCTCCCTCCTAGTTGAGCCTGTTCTCTTCTCA
Organism: Lathyrus sativus; assembly: GCA_963859935.3. Classification (NCBI taxonomy): domain Eukaryota; kingdom Viridiplantae; phylum Streptophyta; class Magnoliopsida; order Fabales; family Fabaceae; genus Lathyrus; species Lathyrus sativus. The sequence continues at coordinate 236,157,498 of OZ012735.1, read as the reverse complement.
TCTCACAACGGCTTAAGATACAGTAATCATGAATGATTTCCTTCGTACGTCACGAGCCTTAAGCTATCTGAGAAAGGATTATGGGAGAGTTTCTTTTCCACAGTCTGGATGTTTAGTATGGTACCCTTTGGGTGACATGCGACGCATTCACTCTCAGGTCATAGTCTTTAGTGCGATTGAAATTGCAAACACAATAAAAAACACTTCTTCCGTAAAAAACAGAAAATAATCCGTAGTGTCCCGAACTACGTAAGCTCTGATCTCTCATATCTGTTGAGAGTACGTAGGCACAATACTGATGTATTGGCGAGCTACCTTCCCCATAACCCGTCGTAGGTCGAACTACGTTGACTCTGATTTCTCATTCTCTGATGAGAATACGTAGGCATAAAGTGTGATGCTTTGCCGAGTCATTTTTCTTTTCTTTTTAAGCCAGCCTTGATAGGTAGATAGATAAACCAACTCATCCAAGTAAACACAACAAACGTGGATCCCGTCGAGTACGACGGACGTGAGGGGGGCTAATACCTTCCCCTTGCGTAACCGACTCCCGAACCCAGACAATGGTTGCGACGACCTTGTCTTACCCTTTTTCGTTAGGTTTTTCTGATCGTTTCCTTTCCCGCTCCGAGGGGTAAATAACGAAAGGTGGCGACTCTTCTGTTGTGCCGGCACCTTATTTTCGCGAAAGCGACACAATGCAACAATACAAGCGAGGCAAGGGAGTCCCACTCAACCTCGAACCTGGAAAAACAACAAGCAAAGTGAATCAACATTCACCTCAAACCTAGGGGGCAAGCTGCACAAGCCAACAAACAATACAGAAAAACCAAAGCAGAGGAAGCAGCCCAAGCAGCAGCATCAAACTCCTACAGCAAACAACACCAGCAGCAGCTCTGACAGCAACAATCTTCATCTTCATGAATGCTCCTATCCTCAAGCTTCAATAAACTTTCAATCTTCAACAAGCACCAAGCTTCAACAAGCTTCAAACTTCAACCGGCAACCAGCTTAAACAAGCTCCTAACTTCATCTTCAGCAAGCAGCAAAACCCTAGCTTCAACAAGCAACCAGCTTCAACAAGCAGCAAAACCCTATTCTCAACAAGCTTCAACAAGCACTAACATCTTTACCAAGCTTCCACAAGCACCTCCAAGGGAGAATCAGTCAACAAGATCAAGTTGAAGTGTTAAGAAACTCAATGACAACCAAGGGAAGCCATTAAGATCTTAACACTGTAATAGAAAAGTACCCTCAAAGTTCTACTCCTAAAGCATGCCACTCATCCCTCCAAGGGAGAGACGTGACTTCTTTAAAAGGACTTTATGTTATTTGATTGAATGGAGATGAACAATATACTCCATGTTTGAAGAAAGAAACAAAACTAGTCTAATGCTCTCCCTAAAACCCTAGTTTTCCTAAGCTCCTGACAAGCACTCCACCAGATGAGAAATCTTCATATCCAAGCTTCTTCAAGATCTCCAAAGCATCTTCAATTGGTCTTCATGTTCATCCAAGCACAAGAGCAACACCACCCTAATCTAAGGGGAACTATTGAGTTAAACTAGTCAAGTTAGTTCATTAGAAACACCTAAAAGTTAGTCTTAAAACTAAATCTAATTAAAATACCAAAAGTGATTGTAAAATCCTACAAAAAATTCTAAGGGTTCCTAAACCTCTTAAGAATCACTCCATACAAAACCAAGGGGGTTAACCATTAATTAGGACCTAAAACTATGCCCTAAACCTAAGGGTACTATCTTAAAACCCTAAATCTACACCACTTAATGTTCAATGTTCTAACTAGACTAAATTTTCTCACAAAAATATGAGAAAATTACTAGGGGTACATGCATATCTAATCTATCTAGTCCAAAAAGAATCACTCCAAAAACCCACACCAATCATCCATACTAAAATCAACAAAATAGCACACCAACCATATCCAAAATAAAAGCAATTAAAATGCAAAATATGTAATAAAAATATAAAATGCATGAATTATGAATTTCTCAATCCTATTAAATTCTAGACTCTTTTAAGGAGTCAGGGGAAAAAAATCTAACCTAAAAAGACTAATTTTCCTATTTATTATGAATTTAATCCTAACCTATATGAAAATTCAAAAATAAAAGAAATATGAAGAAAATAGAAAAAAGCGCATGGTATATAGCAATATTTCTATGTTGTAATCCAGGCTGGGCCCAACAGGGGATGTGAAAAGCGCTTCAGACTAAGCCGTAACCAATTAATAAGAAAATCAGATAAAGAAATGGAAAATAGGAAAACGTGCGTGTTGTTTAGCAATTTATTTCAGTTCAATTCCCCAATGGGCCCAAACATGGGGTGTGGTTAGCAAGAGTTCCCTTAAGCCCACCCAAACTAAGTTAATGAAACGCAGAGTTTTGATCTAGACTCAACTCTTCAGAAATTGAAACGCAATCGTGGCCATTGGTTTGAGTTAGTGGTCAAGGTCAATGCATGATCCAACGGGCAAAACTTCATCTTCTCCAAATTCAAAAACTGAGAGGGAAAATTGGGACGGTGGCCTGAGCTTCAGCGCCACCATCGTCTCCGGCGAGGCAATCCCAAAAAGGCATCAAACGCAACAACTAAACACCCTATCCTCCTCAAAATTTCATCCTGAGCACGAATATGACCTCAGAATTCATTGATTCTCACTCCAACTCCAAAACCGATCCAAGTTTCAGAATATTCATCCAACTTCAACTGCCACGATTCTTGAAATTAATGATCCTAATCTCCTCTACACCTTTCACTGACTAAAACTTGCTATCCAAACACCATTAATACCTCAAGAATCTCAAGATATATGCTTCAACAGAAATTGCATCACAACTAATTTGGTCTCTAATCACTCAATTCTTGTGCCTAAATCCATCCTAGCATCATCACTAACCTAACCACATATCAAATGCTAATCAATTTCCCCTAATCTAAGCTAAAAAATGAAAGTTGCAAACCTGGAAAAAATGGATGAACAGAAGGTGCAATTGCTCGATTCAAGCTCCAATCTTCTCCAGAATCACTCAAGAACAACTTCCCAAGCTTCTCCAATCAACAATTTGCCTTGAATCCCCCTCAATCTCTAAACCCGATTCTGATATGCAATGAAGAAAATTCAGTTGCTCTTTCTTGTTTCTCTCCAATCCTTGCCCAAAAAATGATCTGAATGCATTGCAATGGTTATATAGAAGCTGTTGGAAACCTCTAGAACTTTCTGTAACAACCACAATGAGAAATTGAAAATATCATATTCCTTGAAAATCTCATATGCACAGTTGTGAATTTGGCCATTTTCTGACCTGGTTTTGCTTGAAATTATCATCTCATGAGATTTAGAAATGAATGGAGATGGTAAATCCCTTGTTTTTGATCCCATGGTATGCAATTGATGTGTTGCTTCAATCTTAAGTTACAAAATGAAAGTGTGTGAAAATGACCCCAATTCAAAAATGTAACAATGCCATTGTTCTTATAATGGTTTTTCTGATCAATTTGACATATAACATGAGCTTGTTTGACCATAAAACAATTTTCCCCAAATTTTGGCTTTTTAATGACTTTAATTTCCTTCTTTCAAAGCCATTTCAAATGAATTTATGTTCCAAGCCAATCCAAGATCTCATGAACATTTGGTTGCACTCAAAACATTATTTTGAACAAGTTTCATGTTGAACAATTTTCCATTTGAAGCTTGCAAGTTGGAGTTATGGACCTATGATCACAAATGACCTATAATCACCAATACCCAAAATACCCCTGGCTTGCAAAGATCATAACTTGAGTTCTACAAATCCTATCAAGGACTTCTAGTACTCTATGGAAATATAAGATCAAGATATACAACTCTCATGTTGGCCAATAATCCATTTGAAAACTCCTTGAAGGGTAAAAGTTGCTTGGAAGTCAAGTGACTTTCACAGATAAATTTCATAGTCATCTGATGACCTGTAACTTGTAAGGACCATAACTTGAGTTCTACAAATCCCCTTCAGGACTTCTAGTACTCAAATTAAAGGTATTGAGATGCTCTACAAGTTTCATGCTGGCCAAAGATCCATTTGAAACTTGTATTTTGACTTATATGGCTTTGAAGTTAGGCACTAAATAGGGGATTTTACACTGAAACCCTAATTTAGCAACTTCCCACCTGCTTGATTCTTCTTTGCTTGATCTTGGCACAACACCACACATGTATCAACATACCATTCCATGAACCCCATGACTTCAAAGTAGGTTTTGATGCTCTTCAATTTGCACAATTGACCTAGGATTGACCCAGATGAACCCCTAGTGGACTGCACCTCAACTGTGGCTCTCATACTTGAATCAATGACTTTTCTCAGCTTCAATATGGCCCTCTAGGCATTCCATGAGATCCATACACACCTCAAATTCACATTCCATGTTTCACATCCCACTGATGATTCTCAATATTCCTCAAGATAGGAGCAAAACCCACATGTAGGCACTCAAACTTCTCAAGACTTCAAATCACTTCTTGATGGCTTGGATGATCTCTCAAACTTGGATAAGACCTCTTGCTAGGCTCTTCTCTTGATAGACACCTTTGATCCCCTGTTGGATGCATGCTATGCTATGATATGCTAATGATTGAACTATGTACATGATGTAACTATGCAAATGAAATGCAATGAAACATAAATCAGGCAAGAAAATGTTGAGCAAATTTTGAGGTGCAACACACAGTAGTAGAGACAACATAAGAATTTTGGAGGGGGTATGCCCCAATTGTTCAACAATATCATAATCACTCTTGCAGATGATTTTCAGAACTTCCTCCATCGGCTTAGAGAGATCTTCAACAGCAGGTGTTTCAACTTGGCCAGGCTTAATCACATGTGCTTTGCCTCGAGCTTCAGTACATGGCTCAGAGGAGGAGATATGAACTGGAGTTGCAGCATTCTTTGAGATATTCTCAGGAGAGAAAATCCTTCCATTCTAGTCACCTTACTAGTCCCAACAATATTGTCGATGTTTGGATTAATATCTTCATTAAGTATATCAGTCAAAGGTTCTTGTTTAACACCATGTATATAAACATCAGCACCATAGTTCTAGGGAATAGCTTTGTCGGAATAATATGGAATTGGACCAGGAGTAGTAATAATCAGGGGAGCCACCGTTGGCTCAACAGTAATCTTCATAGGACCTTCAGCAGTAGTCTTTACAAGACCCTTAGCAGTAATCCTCACAGGAATTTTAGTAACCATGGAAACTTCTTCAATCTTCAGATCTTAAGAAAAACCTTCACACAAGCTTTCTACAGAGGGACTCTTCTCAAACAATATTGTACGACTGCCCATCAAACGGTAAATACCTTTTTTCAACTGCCAAAAACCTTTGGATTGGCAGATACAATAACAACAGTCTTCATTGCAACCCGGAAATAAACCGGCTTGCAGCAACTTCTTCTTAACAATCATCAGAGTAGTCAGATCAGTCACCATAGAAACATAAGAACTATCATCAACAACATTAACAGTCTTCTCATGCTTAGGCATAAGAGCAGTAATCACATTAGGAGTCTCAGGAGGGTCAAACTCAATTTCTCCAGCATCAATCATATCTTGAATCTTATTCTTCAATTCCCAACAGTTATTAGTATCATGCCCGGGGAAGTTCGAGTGATATTCACACCTTACATTGGGATTGTAACGAGGAGAGGAAGTATTGAGGTTAGTAGGAGGATCCCTCACAGTAATCAGCTCCCCTTTCAGCATGTGTTGCAATGCATGAGCCAATGACATGTTGAGCTTTGTAAACACTCTCTTGGGTGTACCTTGCTTAGGCTGATTATTCGGTTGTTGATTATGTTGTGTAGGTGTAGGGTTGGAGATCAGAACTGCCCCCACAGATTGATTCCGGCTATTCTTATTACGACCATGTTGACCATAAACAGCATTAGATTCTTTTTTCCCACCAAAAGTCTTCTTAGCAGTACTTGAAGAGGCATCTATCTGTATCTTACCACTTCGTATACCATTTTCCACACGTTCTTCAGTCATTATCAACTCGGTGAAACCAGATGACGAGTTTCCAATCAGATGACTATAAAAAGGACCAGTCAGCGTACTCATAAACATATCAACCAATTCCCTGTCAGTTAAGGGAGGTTGAACTCTGCTTGCAAGACCTCTCCATTTCTGTGCATATTCCTTGAAACTTTCTTTGGAACCCATGGATATGCTCTGATGTTGAATGCGATTTGGCACCAAATCAGAATTATATTGATATTGCATGTAGAAAGCTTCAGCAAGATCACTCCAGGTTCAGACGTTAATGCTCTCAAGTAGGTAATACCACTCCAGTTGGGCTCCTGTTAAGATTTCCTGAAAGAAATGAATCCATAGCTTCTTATCAGTAGTATGGGGTTGGATTCTTCGGACATAAGTGTCGCTTGCGCGAAAATGAGGTGCCGACATGACAGAAGAGTCGCCACCTTTCGTTATTTATCCCTCAGAGCGGGAAAGGAAACGATCGGAAAAACCTGACGAATAAGGGTAAGACAAGGTCATCGCAACCATCGTCTGGGTTCGGGAGTCGGTTACGCAAGGGGAAGGTATTAGCACCCCTCACGTCCGTCGTACTCGACGGGATCCACGCTTGTTTGGTTTACTTGGATGGGTTGGTTTTAATCTATCTACCTATCAAGGCTGGCTGAAAAAGAAAAGGAAAATGACTCGACAAAGCGTCGCACTTTATGCCTACGTATTCTCATCAGAGAATGAGAAATCAGAGTCAACGTAGTTCGAACTACGAAGGGTTATGGGGGAAGGTAGCTCGCTAGGATATCGCATCCTATGCCTACGTACTTCCACACTATATGGAAGATCAGAGCAAACATAGTTCGGGAAACTACGGTTTATTTCCTGCTTTACGAAAGAAGTGTTTTTTATTGTGTTTGCGATTTCAACCGCACTAGAGACTATGACCTGAGAGTGAATGCGTCGCATGTCACCCAAAGGGTACCATACTAAACATCCAGACTGTGGAAAAGGAACTCTCCCACAATCCTTTCTCAGATAGCTTAAGGCTCGTAACGTACGAAAGAAACCATTCATGATTACTGTATCTTAAACTGCTTCGAGATGAGAAGAGAACAGGCCCAACTAGGAGGGAGACTATCAAGTCCTACTGTTATCATGCCATGGATTCATCCTATGGTTGAGGTTTGAACAGGGAACTCCTAGAAGTTGTCATGCATAGGTTTCAACCTAAAAGTCTATCATCAAATCCTTATCAAAGGAAATGAGAGTCCTAAGGGATCATGTCAATGATACACCAAAACAGACAAAGCATCAGCTTAACAGTAAAATGCATGCAATGCAAGTGAGGGAGGAAATGTGTGTGGGGCTTCAGCCTCCACAAGCTCGTCTCGACCTCAAGCCAGAATGAAATAACAGTAATCATACTGAAAAATAAACAACATGCTATCAAGCAATATACAGATAAAGGAAATGAAGTGCCATCAGGCAAACAATCCACATGCTTGAGAAAGAAATTATCTACATCTAAGCTCTCCCTAATCCTAACCCTAAAACAAAACCCTAATCAGATCTCTAAGCAAAGCCCTAAAGCAAAACCCTAAACAAGAGAAAACAATCCCAGTCTTCAAGCTTCAGAACAAGCTTACCAAAGAAAGGGAGCTAAGTAGGCAGACTCATAGTGTCTTCCTCAGGAAAGCACTAGGAGGCTTATACTCAGGAATCATATCCTATGTGGCTCAACAACTGTGATCAGTTTACATTCCTCCTCAGGAGAAATTAAACTCACATGAAGGATCCGACATCATTGGATACTTAAGAAATCCTATATGAACTAAGGGAACTAAGTGAACAGACCCATAGGACCTTCCTCAGGAAAGTACTAGGAGGCTTCCACTTAGGAATCGTACCCCATGTGGCTCAACAACTGTGATCAGTTTACGTTCCTCCTCAGGAGAAACTAAACTCACATGAAGGCTCCAACATCATTCGATACTTGAGAAATCCTAGATGAACTAAGGGAACTAAGTGAACAGACCCATAGGACCTTCCTCAGGAAAGTACTAGGAGGCTTCCACTTAGGAATCGTATCCCATGTGGCTCAACAACTGTGATCAGTTTACATTCCTCTTCAGGAGGAACTAAACTCACATGAAGGCTCCAACATCATTACATACTTAAGAAAGAGGTGAGAAGAAAGAATGAAAGACATCCATAGTGCCTTCCTCAGGAAAGTACCATGAATTTCCCTCAAACTTCAGGATCTCAAACCTCACAAACAGAGAACAAGCTCCAACCTCTCAACCTCTGGGTATCGATCTTCAATCTTCTCCTTCACCATGCTCCTCAACAAGACCTTCAAATCAAACCAAGCCCCACAGCAAATCCCCAAAGATAAACCCCAGAGATAGATAAATATCACACAGACAGCCAATACAATCAGTCCTATTCAGAAAATATCTAACAATACCAAAGCAAGGGGGGAAAATCTAACAATCATTCACAAGGGTCCATAACACCTACCCATAACATCCCTATATGCCCATACCCAAAAATCAAGTCAAAACTCCTGAAAGAAAATGATTTATTCCACCTATGCATAACCTAAACCCTAATTAGGTACCCTAATGCTAACCTAATTAAACTAATCAAATTTTAATCTAAAAATCATGAATTAAATCCTATGGGAAACTATGATTCAATATCTAATCACACCAAAAAGAATGGCTCCAAAAGATTAAGGGAAGGTCCTAGAATAAATTCTACAAAATTGAGTATCAAACTAAACCTATTTAAAAGCTATTTAAAAGAATAATACACTAAAAATATCAAACTAAAAATAAAATGGAATTTTTATTTTTATTAATTTTCTAGACAAAATTATAAACCTATAGAAAAAACAAGAAATGAAAAATAATGATTTTCCAATTTTATATGAATTTTATAATATGCAAGAAAAATTAAAAGAAATGAAAATCAAAGAATTAAAATAAATGGGGAGGGGGTGTTAATAGAACACACGCCTAATTGCTTTTATTAAATGGGCCACGACCAGGGGGTGGGAATAGCACGCGCCTTAAGCCCATGTGCTCAGAAAAACAATTGAAAAATTAAAGAAAAAATTAAAACGAAGACGGTATGAATAGCAACCATTTAACGTGTTATTCCAATTGGGCCATCTGGGTGGGGTGCGAATATCATGGATTGGCTGAGGCCCAGGATTACTCTTTTATTTAAACGCGGCGTTTTGGCTGGGAGATTTCCCTCCGTTTCTTGTTTTAAATTAGGGCCGTTGGATGGGATGAAAGGGTCAAATATCCAGGGGTGATCCAACGCACGATGGTCATCTTCCCCAAATACATGCTAGGGTTTCAGACTTGCCAGGTTCATGCATACGATTTCAAACCTCTCGTTCTCTCTCAATACTTGATGAAAACGAAAAATTCAAAAACCTAAAATGATCTACTAATCACAAGGAATCTATCCATGGTCCTAGTTTTTGCTAACACTCCCTATAGATCCCAAACAGAGGGCACGAAGGCTAGGGTTTCACCATACTTCTCTGACATCAACCTTGATAGAACTCAATTCTAATGGTATAATCCTGATCTACACATTACCCTAACCAATCTATGCTATACCATAATCACTAAAACTCAATACACAGCTTGTTCTTGAATCTTGGAGAAATCGTGACCTGCCATGAAACCTTATGCCAAGCTCTCTAATTCTCAGAACATGATCTCCTGACCTAGCCTATTCATTCTACACCTAGAAATCAAATTGAATGCGCATAAATAATGAGATATGGGGAAGCATACCAACCTGTCAAGTTGCAATGGTGGAGGTGTGTAAAGATGGTTTCAGAGCTTGTAGTTGCTTCCAAGGGATCCACTAATGCTGTACTTTCTTCTTAGCAGTACTTGAAGAGGCATCTATCTGTATCTTACCACTTCGTATACCATTTTCCACACGTTCTTCAGTCATTATCAACTCGGTGAAACCAGATGACGAGTTTCCAATCAGATGACTATAAAAAGGACCAGTCAGCGTACTCATAAACATATCAACCAATTCCCTGTCAGTTAAGGGAGGTTGAACTCTGCTTGCAAGACCTCTCCATTTCTGTGCATATTCCTTGAAACTTTCTTTGGAACCCATGGATATGCTCTGAAGTTGAATGCGATTTGGCACCAAATCAGAATTATATTGATATTGCATGTAGAAAGCTTCAGCAAGATCACTCCAGGTTCAGACGTTAATGCTCTCAAGTTGGTAATACCACTCCAGTTGGGCTCCTGTTAAGATTTCCTGAAATAAATGAATCCATAGCTTCTTATCAGTAGTATGGGGTTGGATTCTTCGGACATAAGTGTCGCTTGCGCGAAAATGAGGTGCCGGCATGACAGAAGAGTCGCCACCTTTCGTTATTTATCCCTCAGAGCGGGAAAGGAAACGATCGGAAAAACCTGACGAATAAGGGTAAGACAAGGTCATCGCAACCATCGTCTGGGTTCGGGAGTCGGTTACGCAAGGGGAAGGTATTAGCACCCCTCACGTCCGTCGTACTCGACGGGATCCACGCTTGTTTGGTTTACTTGGATGGGTTGGTTTTAATCTATCTACCTATCAAGGCTGGCTGAAAAAGAAAAGGAAAATGACTCGACAAAGTGTCGCACTTTATGCCTACGTATTCTCATCAGAGAATGAGAAATCAGAGTCAACGTAGTTCGAACTACGAAGGGTTATGGGGGAAGGTAGCTCGCTAGGATATCGCATCCTATGCCTACGTACTTCCACACTATATGGAAGATCAGAGCAAACATAGTTCGGGAAACTACGGTTTATTTCCTGCTTTACGAAAGAAGTGTTTTTTATTGTGTTTGCGATTTCAACCGCACTAGAGACTATGACCTGAGAGTGAATGCGTCACATGTCACCCAAAGGGTACCATACTAAACATCCAGACTGTGGAAAAGGAACTCTCCCACAATCCTTTCTCAGATAGCTTAAGGCTCGTAACGTACGAAAGAAACCATTCATGATTACTGTATCTTAAACTGCTTCGAGATGAGAAGAGAACAGGCCCAACTAGGAGGGAGACTATCAAGTCCTACTGTTATCATGCCATGGATTCATCCTATGGTTGAGGTTTGAACAGGGAACTCCTAGAAGTTGTCATGCATAGGTTTCAACCTAAAAGTCTATCATCAAATCCTTATCAAAGGAAATGAGAGTCCTAAGGGATCATGTCAATGATACACCAAAACAGACAAAGCATCAGCTTAACAGTAAAATGCATGCAATGCAAGTGAGGGAGGAAATGTGTGTGGGGCTTCAGCCTCCACAAGCTCGTCTCGACCTCAAGCCAGAATGAAATAACAGTAATCATACTGAAAAATAAACAACATGCTATCAAGCAATATACAGATAAAGGAAATGAAGTGCCATCAGGCAAACAATCCACATGCTTGAGAAAGAAATTATCTACATCTAAGCTCTCCCTAATCCTAACCCTAAAACAAAACCCTAATCAGATCTCTAAGCAAAGCCCTAAAGCAAAACCCTAAACAAGAGAAAACAATCCCAGTCTTCAAGCTTCAGAACAAGCTTACCAAAGAAAGGGAGCTAAGTAGGCAGACTCATAGTGTCTTCCTCAGGAAAGCACTAGGAGGCTTATACTCAGGAATCATATCCTATGTGGCTCAACAACTGTGATCAGTTTACATTCCTCCTCAGGAGAAATTAAACTCACATGAAGGATCCGACATCATTGGATACTTAAGAAATCCTATATGAACTAAGGGAACTAAGTGAACAGACCCATAGGACCTTCCTCAGGAAAGTACTAGGAGGCTTCCACTTAGGAATCGTACCCCATGTGGCTCAACAACTGTGATCAGTTTACGTTCCTCCTCAGGAGAAACTAAACTCACATGAAGGCTCCAACATCATTGGATACTTGAGAAATCCTAGATGAACTAAGGGAACTAAGTGAACAGACCCATAGGACCTTCCTCAGGAAAGTACTAGGAGGCTTCCACTTAGGAATCGTATCCCATGTGGCTCAACAACTGTGATCAGTTTACATTCCTCTTCAGGAGGAACTAAACTCACATGAAGGCTCCAACATCATTGCATACTTAAGAAAGAGGTGAGAAGAAAGAATGAAAGACATCCATAGTGCCTTCCTCAGGAAAGTACCATGAATTTCCCTCAAACTTCAGGATCTCAAACCTCACAAACAGAGAACAAGCTCCAACCTCTCAACCTCTGGGTATCGATCTTCAATCTTCTCCTTCACCATGCTCCTCAACAAGATCTTCAAATCAAACCAAGCCCCACAGCAAATCCCCAAAGATAAACCCCAGAGATAGACAAATATCACACAGACAGCCAATACAATCAGTCCTATTCAGAAAATATCTAACAATACCAAAGCAAGGGGGGAAAATCTAACAATCATTCACAAGGGTCCATAACACCTACCCATAACATCCCTATATGCCCATACCCAAAAATCAAGTCAAAACTCCTGAAAGAAAATGATTTATTCCACCTATGCATAACCTAAACCCTAATTAGGTACCCTAATTCTAACCTAATTAAACTAATCAAATTTTAATCTAAAAATCATGAATTAAATCCTATGGGAAACTATGATTCAATATCTAATCACACCAAAAAGAATGGCTCCAAAAGATTAAGGGAAGGTCCTAGAATAAATTCTACAAAATTGAGTATCAAACTAAACCTATTTAAAAGCTATTTAAAAGAATAATACACTAAAAATATCAAACTAAAAATAAAATGGAATTTTTATTTTTATTAATTTTCTATACAAAATTATAAACCTATAGAAAAAACAAGAAATGAAAAATAATGATTTTCCAATTTTATATGAATTTTATAATATGCAAGAAAAATTAAAAGAAATGAAAATCAAAGAATTAAAATAAATGGGGAGGGGGTGTTAATAGAACACACGCCTAATTGCTTTTATTAAATGGGCCACGACCAGGGGGTGGGAATAGCACGCGCCTTAAGCCCATGTGCTCAGAAAAACAATTGAAAAATTAAAGAAAAAATTAAAACGAAGACGGTATGAATAGCAACCATTTAACGTGTTATTCCAATTGGGCCATCTGGGTGGGGTGCGAATATCATGGATTGGCTGAGGCCCAGGATTACTCTTTTATTTAAACGCGGCATTTTGGCTGGGAGATTTCCCTCCGTTTCTTGTTTTAAATTAGGGCCGTTGGATGGGATGAAAGGGTCAAATATCCAGGGGTGATCCAACGCACGATGGTCATCTTCCCCAAATACATGCTAGGGTTTCAGACTTGCCAGGTTCATGCATACGATTTCAAACCTCTCGTTCTCTCTCAATACTTGATGAAAACGAAAAATTCAAAAACCTAAAATGATCTACTAATCACAAGGAATCTATCCATGGTCCTAGTTTTTGCTAACACTCCCTATAGATCCCAAACAGAGGGCACAAAGGCTAGGGTTTCACCATACTTCTCTGACATCAACCTTGATAGAAATCAATTCTAATGGTATAATCCTGATCTACACATTACCCTAACCAATCTATGCTATACCATAATCACTAAAACTCAATACACAGCTTGTTCTTGAATCTTGGAGAAATCGTGACCTGCCATGAAACCTTATGCCAAGCTCTCTAATTCTCAGAACATGATCTCCTGACCTAGCCTATTCATTCTACACCTAGAAATCAAATTGAATGCGCATAAATAATGAGATATGGGGAAGCATACCAACCTGTCAAGTTGCAATGGTGGAGGTGTGTAAAGATGGTTTCAGAGCTTGTAGTTGCTTCCAAGGGATCCTCTAATGCTATACTTTCTTCTGTTTGCAAGAATCTTGGAGGGGAAGGCTTGTAGAGATGAATCCGTGTGTGGCTTGCTCTTGAAGAAATCCTTGGAATGGCACTCTCTCCCTCACCCTTCACCAATGAATTCCACCAACCCCTAATCTCATGGTGATCCTCTCAATATATAACCATTAATGGAAGAATCTAGAAGCTTTTAGAATCATCTAGAAAGTAATGGAAAGTCATGGAATTTCTCTTTTAATGACATGTTGGATATCTCATCTCATGCCTTAAGCCTTTAATTGTGTGTCAAAATATCCTCTTGTGAGATATTGAGAAGGAGTGTGCAATAAATCAGCTTATCTTTGGCTTGTGTGAAGATTTGCAAAGTTGCCTTAAGATGCAAGAAACAACTTTACAAAGCAACCTCCATTTTTAAGCTTCAAATCAAAATTGTGTTTAAACAATTGTTTTTAAAATGATGTTTGGATTCAAAATGACATATTGGATGACCTATTTTGGATTTGTACATCTCCCAAACCAATTTCCAATTTGGATCCATTTAAGTTATAAGCCATTTTTAGGTCATTTTCACCCATTCTTGCCAATCCTTGCTACAAGATTTTTCAACAACTCATGACCACTTTTCTAGGCTTAAAATGCCATTTTGAACAACTTTTATGTTTTGAGTTTTTTCATTTGAGGCTTGGAAATAGGAGATATGGCCTTTGCTTAAAATGACATGTAACTTCCAAATGACCAAAATACCCCTGTCTTGTTCAAACCATAAGTTGAGTTCTACAAATCCTATCAAGGACTTCTAGTACTCTATAGAAAGCTAAGAAGATGCTCTTCAATATTCATGTTGACCAAGAGATCATAGGAATCATCCTACTAGGGCAAAAGTTGTCTGCAAGTTGGGTGACTTTCAAGGACCCAGATTCACACACCTCAGATGACCTGTAATTTGTCAAAACCATAACTTAAGCTCTGCACATCCTATCAAGGACTTCTACCACTCAAATTAAAGCTAAGAACAAGCTCTACAACATTCATGTTGTGGGGAAAATGAGATAACAATCACATCTTGAGCTAAAACTGCCTGGAAGATGGGGATCAAATTAGGGTTTTTTCACTGTCCATCCTTAGAAACCCTGGCTTAAAACTTCTCAAACTCCTCAATCATGATGAGTTGGTCTAGGAATCATCTTTATAACATCTCCATACATCATTCCATAATCTCATGGCCCTGGGATTAGGTCTCAACCTTCTCCAAATCTTCAGTTGACCTAGGGTTGACCCAGTCAAAACCCTAATTCTACCATTCATGGCTGAATCTTCTGAATTCTTGCATAATGCCCTCTCCGGGCTTCATGATGGCTTTCAATACATCTCATAGGCTTTCTCAAAGCTTCAAGTCTATTCTTCAAAGTCTCAGAATCATCTGAGGAGCTCCCACAACTCTCAAGCTACGAAGCACACAACCTTGGTTTCAACCAATTCCTCTGAGGATCTCTTGAACTTTCTGATGAGGGTATCCACCTTCAAACACTTGATGGGTGAATAAATGTTGGTCAAATTTTGGGGTGCAACAGCTGCCCCTATTCGAACGGCTTGAACCTGACTGGGTGAGAAGCGAACGGCTCTCAGCCAATCACGGTGCGAGACGGTTGAATACCGGTAAACCCGAAAATTTGCCAACTGCACGAGCACACGATACTCTGCGAGGAACAAATCTTCGAACACTGCAATACTAGCTGCACGACAACTGGCTGGAGAAATACTGATCTGATATCACCGTCAGTTATCCACATTAACTTCTTCTGATATTGCCTTCAGACAACCAAAACACCCAACATCACCGCTGGAAGACTATACCACCTGGCGTCGCCGTCGGACAATCAAAACTCGGGGAAACAAACATCCAACATCGCCGCCGGAGAACTAATATCTGACGAAATACCCAACCTCACCGCCGAAGAACTAAATCTGACAAAACACCCAACCTCACCGCTGGAGAACTACATCTGACATCGCCGCCGGAAACAAACATCACTCTGAGAGACACTCGACATCGCCGTCGTACAAACATCATCTCTGCTGGGGATTTAAAGAGTCTGACATTGCCGTCAAACAAACATCCCACCTCGCTGCCGGAAACAAACATAATCTAACCTCGCCGTCAAATCCACACACCCAACCTCGCCTCCGGAGAAAATACAACACTGAACAACTCTGACCTGGGGTTCACCCCTGGTAAATGGAACAAAAGGTACACTTGCGTATTTGAAACTACTCCGTTGGGAATGAGAGACTTAACCGAGCACACTCTGATCTGGGGTTCTCCCTTAGAACCATAACGAACATCCAAATACCAATGCATACTGATCCTACCGTAGAACTTCAACATCAAAGATATATGAAACCCTGGCCCCTGGCCACTTCCAGCTTCAGCTAGAAAAGATCTTCAAGTACTCCTGAAGATGGTATCCTTGGCCTCCAAGGATATAAACCTTGCCTGTCGGCAACTCTGCAGGAGGTATCTTCGACTTCAGTCTGAAGAAAAATGGTCCTTGGCCTTCAAGGATACATGGATCTGCCTTCAGGCAACTCCGCCTCTGCTATAGAGTATCCGTGACTTCAGTCAGGGATATACTTCGGCCTTCAGTCCTAAAAATGAATCCTAAGTCATTCATGACTTTGGGGATAACCTTG
Organism: Lathyrus sativus; assembly: GCA_963859935.3. Lineage (NCBI taxonomy): Eukaryota > Viridiplantae > Streptophyta > Magnoliopsida > Fabales > Fabaceae > Lathyrus > Lathyrus sativus. Next base: position 236,140,908 of record OZ012735.1, on the reverse strand, counting down.
CCTTCAGGCACCTTCGCTTCAGCTTGGGAAATCTGTGACTTCAGTCAGAGAAGTGGTATCCTGAGCCATTCATGACTCCACGGGGATTCAAACACTTTGCCTTCAGGCAAACTCCGCTTCAGCTGGAGAAACATCTTCGACTTCAGTCAGAAGAAGCACTATTCACTTGATCGCAATCAATCATCACCTCAGGACAACTGACTTGGTCTTCAGGCCAACACGGATCACCTACAAACTTTTGAACCTTGTCTTCAAACACACGTTGATTCATCAACAAAGAAATCTGAATCCACAGGAACCTTCTGATATCGCCTTCAGGCGTTTACGAAGTCAATCTTCAGATTAGACATCACTGTTGGAGCAACCATATCACGCTGCTACGGACTTCAAGAATCATCTTGAACAAACAACTCCGTCGGGCACCTTCAAGAATCATCCTGAACCGATAACCATTCTGGGGCAAACATTCTATTGGGGATTCCAGGAATCTTCCTGGACAACTCTTGTTGGGTTCAAACCAATCACGGCTTGAGCAGCTTCCAAGGACTCGGCTCTCTTGGAGTTTCAGGCATTGTCCTGGGCGATCTTCGCCGGGGACGCTACTGGGGAGCTCAAGAATCATCTTAAGCAAACAACTCGGGACACTGCGCTGAGGTCTTAAGAATCATCTTAAGCAAACGGCCCTGCTAAGGGATTCGAGAATCATCTTGAACTGAAGACTTCGCTGGGGATCTCAAAAATCATCTTGAGCAAACGACTTCGTTGGGGAGAATGTCAGGAATCATCCTGAGCAACTGATCCTTCGGCTGAACACCTGTAAAACAAGAATGATAATAACCTAGACCATGCTTATGATGCATATGCTTCGGCGCCATGCCCCACACGGTGGAAATGCTATGCGTTTATGCTAAATGCTATGCAATCATGCACAATGATGCGATCCCGTCAACAAAATAAATGCCGAGGGAAAGTTCTCCTGTCAAAGAGAAAGAACTACTCAGATAGAGGAATCATCCTGCTGAGGAGAACGTGGACATGCCAATATCAATTGGACTCCGCCTGGGGAAATGATCTTCGGTTGACTGATGCATGGAAAACCACTTCAGTTGACTGCTGCAGGGGAACGAAGCTCTACGAGAACTTGGACCTGCTGATATCAATCGCGAGAATAAACTGCGTGGCCATCTCGGCTACTTTTCTGGGGATGATAACTCTGTGGGGAAACAACTTCAGCTGCTCAACACTCCACTGGGGAAACAACTAAACATGGTCTGGTCAACTTCCAAGGACTCGGCCCTCTTGGATATCTTGCAAACTCGGCTGAGGAAGGAGAAATTATTCTGCTTCGCTGGAGAGAGTGCGACTCTGGGGAAAATACAACATCAGCTGCTCAACATCTACTCTGGAAAATCCACTCATGGTCCTAACTGCTTCCTAGGATTCGGCTCTCTTGGGGGTTTGTGAACTCAGTCGGGGAGGGAGAAATCATTCTACTTCACTGGAGAGTACAACTCTGATGAGGAATTTCAATTTCGCTGGGGAAGAAAGAATCATCTGACTTCGGGGGAGAGTACAACTCTGCAGAGGGATACAACATCAGCTGTTCCAACACTCTACTAGGGAAGAGGGAATCATCCGACTTCGGGAGAGGGTACGACTCTGGTGGGGAATCTCAATTCCGCTGGAGACTTCAGTCTGGCACCATTAGTTGCTGCATATTTCGGCGTAAGAATAGCTTCCTGCGAAACCTGCACTTGTGACCCGGTGCTGGGGAAACACCTGCTTCCGCGACTTTACTGTGGAAAACACGAGCTTCGGCACCCGAACATTTCTATGAAATCTGCACTTGTGACCCGGTGCGGGGGGAAAGAAGACATCATTCTTCGGTGCTTGACTCAACTGATGAGGTGACGTTCCTTCGGGACGCATCTACTTGGGGAAGAGAATCACCTCTTCCTGGGGAGATATATCAATGCTCACGATCTTGCGTTCAGACTCTGCGAGGAGAGACTACTGAACACTGCTGGAGAAGGAGGACTCGCCCTGCTTCGGGGATGCGCACGACACATCTTCTGGAAGGTACTACACCTGCAACAACACCAACAAACAAGACAAGATACCCTCCTCAAAGGGGCCTATCGAGGTTATTATCTCGTGACAACATTCAGGTAATTAATTGTTTCAACAATCAATGGGCCTAGGCCCGTAAGTTTATGTATGCGCATTTTATCAAAAACATCGGCGTTTTCATTCGCAAACAAAACAGATAAATGCTAAACAGGCAATCAGAATTGCTGAATAATATGCATTTTATTGATGATGAACCCCTGAATGGGCAAAAATGTTTTACAACAGAGGAAAGCTCCTGGAATGAGGAAGCCGCGCAAAAATAAAACATAAATATACATCAGTATATACAAATGTCGGCAACGAGGCGTAGACGAACACCATGAGTTGATCCCTCTAAGACCCACTCGACTTCGATACTTCTCCGACGCTTCAGCTTCGGAAGAGATTGATTCAGATAAACGGCCCTTAGGTCCTCCAAACCACTAAACAATGAGAGTCCACACGCGGAACGCAATCATTTGCTTATTCAAATCCCTAACTTTTGCGTGGACCGCCCTTTACGGGTTTTCAGTTCACCGGGATACCCTTTTTTGCCGAAGCCGCCCAGTGTAGGTTTTCGACTTCGCGGGTGTACATTTTTTCAATATATCCCTAATTTTTGCCCAAACCTTTTATTCTGTTTTTGGTTCGCCGGGATGCCCCTTTTTTGCCTGGACTCTTTCTTTTTTGTCCAGCAGGTCTCTTTCAAGCAAAGTATTTTTTAACTGCGTCCGCGTTCACCGGGGATGCAAAATCTTCACCATCCATCGTGGATAATAACAAAGCTCCTCCCGAGAAGACCTTGCTGACGACATACGGCCCTTCGTAATTCGGAGTCCACTTGCCCCGGTGATCGGAGTGTGGCGGAAGAATCTTCTTCAGGACGAGATCACCCGTCTGAAAGCTTCTAGGGCGCACCTTCTTATCATAAGCTTTCTTCATTCGGCTTTGGTACAGGCGACCAAATGCAATCGATGCTAACCTCTTCTCGTCCATCAGGCTGAGTTGGTTCAAACGATTCGTAATCCATTCTGCCTCGTCGAGTTTCACATCAACCAAAACTCGCAAAGAAGGGATCTCCACTTCTAACGGTAGGACATCCTCCATACCGTACACCAAGGAGAAAGGAGTTGCCCCGGTCGACGTACGCACCGTCGTATGATAACCGTGCAAGGCAAACGGCAGCATCTCGTGCCAATCTTTGTACGTCACAACCATCTTCTGAACGATCTTCTTTATGTTCTTGTTGGCGGCTTCAACGGCGCCATTCATCTTCGGCCGGTAAGGAGATGAGTTGTGGTGTTCAATCTTGAAGCTCTGGCACAGCTCCTTCATCATCTTGTTATTCAAATTCGAACCATTATCAGTAATGATTCGCTCGGGAACTCCATAACGACAGATGATGTCCCTCTTTATGAATTTAGCTACCACCTGCTTGGTCACATTAGCGTACGAGGCTGCCTCCACCCATTTGGTGAAGTAGTCGATAGCTACCAGAATGAAACGATGACCGTTGGATGCAGTGGGCTCGATCTTGCCTATCATGTCGATGCCCCACATGGATAACGGCCAAGGGGAGGACATGACATTCAATGGGCACGGCGGCACATGAACTTTATCAGCATAAATCTGGCATTTATGACATTTCTTCGCGAATCTGAAGCAATCTGACTCCATAGTCAGCCAGTAATATCCTGCTCTCAGGATCTTTCTCGTCATGGAATTCCCGCCGGCGTGCGTACCAAATGTGCCCTCATGGACTTCTTCCATGAGCATACTTGCCTCTTTCTCATCTACAAATCTGAGTAGCACGAGATCGTGGTTTCTCTTATACAACACTCCATCAGGATTGAGATAAAAGTTTCCAGACAGCCTCCTCAGAGTCTTCTTATCCTGGGTTGACGCACCCGCAGGATACTCAGTCATAAGGAAGGTCTGGATGTCGTGGAACCATGGCTTGCCGTCGGCGGCATCCTCGATTGCAAAGACAAACGCCGGTCTGTCAAGACGCGAAAGGACAATGCTTGGAGCTTCATTCCAAAGATTGACTTTATACATTGAAGCCAACGTGGCTAAGGCATCAGCCATCTGATTTTCAGCCCTGGGTACATGATGGAGTTCCACTCGATCGAAGAACGGGAGCAGCCTCCTGGCATAATTCATGTACGACACCAGATTCGCTTGACGAGTTTCCCACTCCCCTTTAATTTGATTAATTACAAGCGCTGAGTCACCATATACGTCTAGATTCTTGATTCTCAAATCAATTGCCTCTTCTAGACCCATAATACATGCTTCATACTCTGCTTCATTGTTGGTAACTGGAAACGTCAGTCTCGCAGTAAACGGGATGTGGGATCCGTGAGGAGTCGTGATGATAGCCCCGATACCACTTCCATAGGAATTAACCGCTCCATTGAATATCAACTTCCACTGAGATTTCCTATTTGGCCCCTCACCGGGCAATGGCTCATAGCAATCCTTCGCTTTGAGAAACATAATGTCCTCGTCAGGGAATTCAAACTTCATCGGCTGGTAAACCTTGATTGGCTGTTCGGCAAGGTAATCAGACAATACGCTTCCCTTAATGGCCTTCTGGGAGACGTACTGAATATCATATTCTGTTAACACCATTTGCCATCTGGCAATACTGCCCGAAAGAGCCTGCTTCTCGAAGACGTACTTGATCGGATCCATCTTCGAAATTAGCATAGTGGTGTGATTGAGCATATACTGTCGTAGACGTTTGGTGGCCCAAGCTAATGCACAACACGTCTTCTCCAGCATCGAGTATCGAGATTCACACTCAGTGAACTTTTTACTCAAATAATAAATGGTATGCTCTTTTCTTCCCGTCTCGTCGTGCTGACCGAGAACACACCCCATACTATTCTCCAGAACCGTCAGGTACATGATTAATGGCCGTCCAGCCACTGGTGGTATCAAGATTGGAGGTTCTTGAAGATACTGCTTTATTTTGTCGAATGCCTTCTGGCAATCCTCATTCCACGTAATCGCCTGATCTTTCTTTAAAAGTTTGAACATCGGTTCACAAGTGGCCGTGAGCTGAGAGATAAACCTTGCAATGTAGTTTATTCGGCCCAAGAAACCACGAACTTCTTTTTCTATTTTCGGCGCTGGCATTTCTTGAATAACTTTTATTTTAGCAGGATCAACTTCAATACCTCGTTCACTAACGATAAACCCCAATAACTTTCCGGACCGCACTCCGAAAGTGCACTTGTTAGGATTCAGTCTCAGCCTGAACTTCCTAAGCCTCTCAAACAGCTTCAATAAGTTGACCAGATGCTCTTCCTCCGTTTGGGACTTTGCAATCATGTCATCAACATAGACCTCGATCTCATGATGAATCATATCATGAAACAAAGTCACCATTGCTCGCTGGTAAGTGGCCCCTGCGTTCTTCAGACCGAAGGGCATTACCTTATAGCAAAATGTTCCCCAGGGGGTGATAAACGTTGTTTTCTCCATGTCCTCCGGTGCCATCTTGATCTGATTGTAACTGGAGAAGCCATCCATGAACGCAAACACGGAACACTGGGTTGTGTTGTCGACCAACACATCGATATGAGGCAACGGGAAATCATCCTTAGGGCTTGCCCTATTCAAATCCCGATAATCGAAGCACATGCGTACCTTACCGTCCTTCTTCGGTACAGGCACTATGTTGGCGACCCACGGAGGGTAAGTGGTAACAGCTAGAAATCCTGCGTCCAACTGCTTCTGGACTTCTTCTTTGATTTTTACAGCCATATCTGGTCTCGTCCTCCTAAGCTTCTGCTTGACTGGAAGGCAATCTTCTCGCAACGGCAAGCGATGAACCACGATGTCTGTGTCAAGTCCGGGCATATCTTCATACGACCAAGCAAAGACGTCACTATACTCTCGAAGCATCTCGACCAGTCTATGCTTGACATCATTCTGCAGTGCAGCCCCTACTCTGACATTTCTGACGAGCTCTTCAGAACCCAGGTTTACGATCTCAATATCTTCCTCGTGAGGCAGAATAACCTTTTCCTCTTGTCTTAACAAGCGGGCCAACTCTTCTGGAAGGTCTTCGTCTTCATCAATCTCATCCTCGACTTGATATATCGGGCAATCGAAGTCGTAGTGAGCCGTAGAGGGTCCAGAGTCGTTGTCGTCTGTTATGTGGATCCTGCAATAACAAGGGTTAAGTTTAAAGCAAGAATATGCAGGTTAGCACAAACCCCGTTGCCATTTTACTGTTTTTTAACAATAAACATACAACAAGAATAACAGAGAACACAATATTTGAGTACGAAGAAAACGCCTTTGATTTATTAACAAAATGCATGTACATAATCCAACAAGGCCCTGACAATAAAACCACTATGCCCCGGGCAGGACATAGGGTTGTACAAAGATTGTAAAAAGCAAATCATTACTCTTCACTTGTCAGCTGGATAATCTCCTTGATGGTCCAATTATTGAGGCGCTCGCCCGACTTGCTTGGCTGAATCCAGGCGTCAAGATCACAATCGATATCCCCGCTGTCCTCAGACGCTGCGTTGATGCTTTCGAAAATCACTCCGCCCTTGGTAAATAGGATCGGCCCCTTCCCACGAGACGAACTGCCAGACGAAGAAGATGAAGCTTCAGCTTCAGGAGAATACCCCAATCCAAACTTATCCTGCTTGATCGGTATCTCCAAAACATGCCCCCAGTCTGGGGTGGAACCGGCTTCGACGACGGCCCGAGCTTCTTTGAACGAGGAGAGATTCACCTCTTGCTTCTCTACGACGACAGGAGCTACCTCTTTCACCTTGACGGTTTCAAATGCTTGGCAGAGAGTTTCATGGATTTCGCCATCCATTTCAACATACTTAAAGGATGACACGTGGCTCACCATAATGTCCTCCTCACCACAGACGGTTACTATGCTTCCCCCGACAGCATATTTAAGCTTTTGATGCAGCGTGGACGTCACGGCACCAGCAGCATGGATCCATGGCCGACCTAAGAGGCAACTGTAGGCAGGCATGATATCCATGATATAAAAAACTGTATCAAACATCTCCGGACCAACTTGAATTGGCAGGGTCAATTCTCCGAAAATGTGGCGCTTAGTTCCGTCAAATGCTTTCACCACCAGATCACTGGGCGTGCAAAGCAATCCACGAGTGTCCAACTTCATTAATGCCTTTTTCGGAAGCACATTAAGCAACGAACCCGTATCCACCAGGACATGCGACATGATTGTGCCTCTGCACTCTATTGAGACGTGCAAGGCGCTGTTGTGATCTCTCCCTTTAGGAGTCAACTCTAAATCTGTGAATCCCAGCCCATTGCCAGCATTAACATGGGCTACCACCTCTTCTAGCTGATTTACTGATATCTCCTGCGGCACGTAGGCAGCGTTCAATACCTTCAGTAATGCGTTGCGGTGCGCTTCAGAACACAGCAACAAGTTGAGAATAGAAATTTTTGACGGAGTCTGATGAAGATGGTCTACAATCTTGTAGTCGCTCTTCTTGATTAACCGCATGAACTCTTCGGCATCTTTAACAAGCAAATCTTTCTCTGCCCCACAAGGGACCTCTTCGACGGCTTTGCCTTTACCCTTATCAGCAGCATCAGCTCTGACCACTTTCTCTGCCACAACCTCCGTCGGTGCAAACACTCTTCCGCTTCGAGTAATACCACTGACTCCTGCGAGATTCTGCACAGTCGACCCGTACGGCTCCAACTCTAACTTCTGACCATTGCAATAGACTTCAGCGCCATAATGCCATGGAACGGCGTTAGTGCTCTCGAATGGGATTGGCCCAGCTCTGGTAATAGTGATTGTAGGCGGTCGGGGCGCAGAAATAGTAATAGGTCGACGAGGAATGGTGATGGTGGCGACTTCATCTGCCTGTTTCAACACAACCTCTCCTGATACACTTTCAATTCTCCGGCTGAACTGCAAAATACCCTCAGACATCAGACTTTGGATACCTTCTACCAGCTGCTCACACCCATCAGGAAGTGTAGCACAAGCCATGCATAACTCTCCGCATCCTGGAAAGAACCCCTTCTTCAACAACTTAGCTTTGACGAAACTAAGCGGTGTCTTTAAGTCTTTGACATCAGTCAGCAGATCTGCACTCTCCTCCGTGATAATGGCGTTCACTCCGCCTCCCCTATGATGAGGCATAGGGTTTTTGGTAACATTGGGCACATTATCAGAAAAGTTAATAACCTTGGCGTCTACCAGGTCCTGCACCTTGTGCTTAAAAGCTTTACAGTTCTCAATCGTATGGCCTGGTGCCCCAGTATGGAAATCGCAAGTGGCATTTGTGTCATACCCCGGTGGTGGTGCCCCTGTTAAGGGAGCCAACGTCCTCTTTTGAACTAGCTGAAGCTGAAGCAAAGTTTGCAAGAGCTGCGCATACGACATAGGTGGTGCTTCGAAGTGACGGTTTGCCAAAGGAGCCCGATTCTGATATTTCCTGTATCCCTGCTGATTCTGTTGCTGCGGTTGCTGCTGCTGCTGCTGCGGAGCCGCTGGGATATTTATGCTAGCAATCTGCTGCTGAGGGCCCTTTCCCTTTCTCCGAGCGTTGGTGACAGCACTCGCATCCCCTTCTCGACGCTTGCCAGCGTAAGGTTTCTTACCACCTCCTCCAGCTGAGGATGATTCGCCTTGGATTTTTCCGATTTTTATACCATTCTCGACGTGCTCGCCCATAGTGATGAGAGCCGAGAATGTCCCAGACATGCCACTGACCAGCTTTTCGTAGTAGATTCCAGGAAGGGTAGCCACGAACATTTGCACTAGCTCGCGCTCAACCATCAGCGGTTGAACTCGAGCAGCCAATTCACGCCACCGCTGGGCGTACTCTTTAAAGCTTTCATTATTCCGCTGTGAGAGATTCTGGAGCTGAACTCGGTTGGGGGCCAAGTCGCTGTTGTACTGATAGTGGAGGACAAACGCTTCTGCAAGATCTTTCCACATGCGCACTGTAGCGGGCTCCAAGCCCATATACCACTCGAGGGATGGACCAGAAAGACTATCTTGGAAGAAGTGCATCAGCAACTTCTCATCGTTAGAATAGGCGGACATCTTTCTATAATAAGATCGAAGGTGGACACGGGGGCAAGTAGTACCCTTATACTTCTCAAAGACAGGCACCTTGAACTTATGAGGTACCTTGAAATCAGCAATTAACCCCAGCTTGGACATATCAACGCCCAATGTATTTTGATTCTCAATGTCTCTCATTTTGTCTTCCAGCGCTTTGAACCTGAGTCGCGCTTCAGCATTCAACTCTGCTTCTATACCTCTTTGGGAAAACACGCCATCCTGATGATCCTCAAGCCACGGTTGAGGCACCAACAGATTTCCGACACCAGCATTACCGTTGACTGGTCCTATGTTGACGTTAGCTCCCAGACTACCATTGCCGACGCCCGTCGCATTGAGTCCGATATTGGTCATCATATTGCCATTAGCACTGCCGTTGCCCCCGGCAACAGGAACAACATTCTGTGGAGCATCAACTGGAGGAGGAGTAGGCACAGCCCCGCCATGAAGTATACCGTTACTATCAACCCTGAAGATCAAAGGTTGAACCAAAGTACGAAGCTGGTCCTGACCATTAGCGACTACCTGCATCAGTTCCATAAAACGATCCATCCGTTCACGGAGCTCTTGAACATCTGACTGCAACTGATCCATGATCCTAGTCTGATTAGCTCGAGTTGAGTAACGGTGAATGAGTCTCTGATCAATCCTGGAGATCGGAAGCAGCTCGGAACCTGTGAACCTGAAAAACCTGTCAACATTAAAGGTTAGGAAAAGCAACAAAATGTACGTCATGAAAATGCTTCATGCGGATGCATGTGTGTGTCTGTGTGTTTGGGAGATTTCCCCCGATCCTAGCGCCTTAGTACCAGTGCTGACAAGAAGAAGAAGAAGAAGTCCGAGCCCAATCATGGAAACATCAATCTCATATATATGGAAAGCCCATCAAGGCAGTACATAGCATCAGCGACAGTCAACTTCGACACATCAGGGGCCGGGAAGTTGTACGCAACAGTCTTCCTGAGAGAGGCTATAATAATACAATAGGAGGCGAGAAATCCTGGATCGGGGAAACGGTACCTGCAACACAGACACACGTTAATGGAATGCAAATGAACATGCAAACTAATGCAAAATGCAGGCATGCAATAATATATCCAGGTAACTGCTGTGGAGATTCGGTATCAACAATCACTGATGAGGTGAAAAACCCCGGTGTAAGACCACTAATCTGATCTGCTAAGAACGACCTTCTGACAGGACCATATATATAAGATCAAAATTCTGCTCTGTCGAGAACAAATGTCTAATAATAAGGACCCCGGATGTATGATCAAGAAATATCTGCTGATGAAGTCTTCAGACCCCAAATCAAAAAACTGCCCTATCAAGAACAAACATACAACTGCTAATGAGATCTTCAGACCCCACTCAAAATCTGCCCTATCAAGAACAAACAACATCTGCTGATGAGATCTTCAGACCCCACTCAAAATCTGCCCTATCAAGAACAAACAACATCTGCTGATGAGATCTTCAGACCCCACTCAAAATCTGCTCTATCAAGAACAAACAACATTTGCTGATGAGATCTTCAGACCCCACTCAAAATCTGCTCTATCCAGAACAAACCACTGATGACAATACTCTGATCAAAACCTGCTCTATGAAGAACAGACATACACCTGATAATAAGGTCCTCTGATCAAAACCTGCTCTATCAAAAACAGACAAATCTGCAATTGAGAACCCTGGTACCAACATAACTGATCCACTGTCAAGAAAACCAGGTAGTCTGAAGGTCAAAGTTTCCTGCAATAAACCCAATCCCACTCACAGGTATGGACCTAATCCACGGACAAAGGTACGACATCCTATGCGGTCATCAGCGTCACAGACTTTCATGAGTGACGATACGATTCCCAGAAGGAGTGGCATCATCAAGTCATGAAGAGGCCTCACTTAGCTGACTTCCAAATGATCGGTCCCCAGAGTCGACAATCCTCACGTCTGGACTCCCCTCAGATCCTCAGGACCGGAAAGGAGCACCTCTGCAAGAATCTCGTTTGAGCGCAGATTTCGTAGGGAACTGTGCCTGCTCAGCAGACAGGTTCGTCTACTACTCTCCGCAACTATGTCTAGGTGTATACTCAAGCCCAGGTCCAGCTTCTCACTCACATTAACATCCCTCTCCCACAGCAGCGCAGATAATCATATCAAACTGGAAATAGAATGCGGGAAATAAAGTGCGAGAAGTGAAAATGCGATAAATAAACACAACCTAACAAGTAAACATACAAGCGCTAGGATTGACTCTCATAGGGAACCGGAGAACCAGAGACTCTGGGTTCGATCCCCAGCAGAGTCGCCAGCTGTCGCTTGCGCGAAAATGAGGTGCCGGCATGACAGAAGAGTCGCCACCTTTCGTTATTTATCCCTCAGAGCGGGAAAGGAAACGATCGGAAAAACCTGACGAATAAGGGTAAGACAAGGTCATCGCAACCATCGTCTGGGTTAGGGAGTCGGTTACGCAAGGGGAAGGTATTAGCACCCCTCACGTCCGTCGTACTCGACGGGATCCACGCTTGTTTGGTTTACTTGGACGGGTTGGTTTTAATCTATCTACCTATCAAGGCTGGCTGAAAAAGAAAAGGAAAATGACTCGGCAAAGCGTCGCACTTTATGCCTACGTATTCTCATCAGAGAATGAGAAATCAGAGTCAACGTAGTTCGACCTACGAAGGGTTATGGGGGAAGGTAGCTCGCTAGGATATCGCATCCTATGCCTACGTACTTCCACACTGTATGGAAGATCAGAGCAAACGTAGTTCGGGAAACTACGGTTTATTTCCTGCTTTACGAAAGAAGTGTTTTTTATTGTGTTTGCGATTTCAACCGCACTAGAGACTATGACCTGAGAGTGAATGCGTCGCATGTCACCCAAAGGGTACCATACTAAACATCCAGACTGTGGAAAAGGAACTCTCCCACAATCCTTTCTCAGACAGCTTAAGGCTCGTAACATACGAAAGAAACCATTCATGATTACTGTATCTTAAACTGCTTCGAGATGAGAAGAGAACAGGCCCAAATAGGAGGGAGACTATCAAGTCCTACTGTTATCATGCCATGGATTCATCCTATGGTTGAGGTTTGAACAGGGAACTCCTAGAAGTTGTCATGCATAGGTTTCAACCTAAAAGTCTATCATCAAATCCTTATCAAAGGAAATGAGAGTCCTAAGGGATCATGTCAATGATACACCAAAACAGACAAAGCATCAGCTTAACAGTAAAATGCATGCAATGCAAGTGAGGGAGGAAATGTGTGTGGGGCTTCAGCCTCCACAAGCTCGTCTCGACCTCAAGCCAGAATGAAATAACAGTAATCATACTGAAAAATAAATAACATGCTATCAAGCAATATACAGATAAAGGAAATGAAGTGCCATCAGGCAAACAAACCACATGCTTGAGAAAGAAATTATTTACATCTAAGCTCTCCCTAATCCTAACCCTAAAACAAAACCCTAATCAGATCTCTAAGCAAAGCCCTAAAGCAAAACCCTAAACAAGAGAAAACAATCCCAGTCTTCAAGCTTCAGAACAAGCTTACCAAAGAAAGGGAGCTAAGTAGGCAGACTCATAGTGTCTTCCTCAGGAAAGCACTAGGAGGCTTATACTCAGGAATCATATCCTATGTGGCTCAACAATTGTGATCAGTTTACATTCCTCCTCAGGAGAAATTAAACTCACATGAAAGCTCCGACATCATTGGATACTTAAGAAATCCTATATGAACTAAGGGAACTAAGTGAACAGACCCATAGGACCTTCCTCAGGAAAGTACTAGGAGGCTTCCACTTAGGAATCGTACCCCATGTGGCTCAACAACTGTGATCAGTTTACGTTCCTCCTCAGGAGAAACTAAACTCACATGAAGGCTCCAACATCATTGGATACTTGAGAAATCCTAGATGAACTAAGGGAACTAAGTGAACAGACCCATAGGACCTTCCTCAGGAAAGTACTAGGAGGCTTCCACTTAGGAATCGTATCCCATGTGGCTCAACAACTGTGATCAGTTTACATTCCTCCTCAGGAGGAACTAAACTCACATGAAGGCTCCAACATCATTGGATACTTAAGAAAGAGGTGAGAAGAAAGAATGAAAGACATCCATAGTGCCTTCCTCAGGAAAGTACCATAAATTTCCCTCAAACTTCAGGATCTCAAACCTCACAAACAGAGAACAAGCTCCAACCTCTCAACCTATGGGTCTCGATCTTCAATCTTCTCCTTCACCATGCTCCTCAACAAGATCTTCAAATCAAACCAAGCCCCACAACAAATCCCCAAAGATAAACCCCAGAGATAGACAAATATCACACAGACAGCCAATACAATCAGTCCTATTCAGAAAATATCTAACAATACCAAAGCAAGGGGGAAAAATCTAACAATCATTCACAAGAGTCCATAACACCTACCCATAACATCCCTATATGCCCATACCCAAAAATCAAGTCAAAACTCCTGAAAGAAAATGATTTATTCCACCTATGCATAACCTAAACCCTAATTAGGTACCCTAATGCTAACCTAATTAAACTAATCAAATTTTAATCTAAAAATCATGAATTAAATCCTATGGGAAACTATGATTCAATATCTAATCACACCAAAAAGAATGGCTCCAAAAGATTAAGGGAAGGTCCTAGAATAAATTCTACAAAATTGAGTATCAAACTAAACCTATTTAAAAGCTATTTAAAAGAATAATACACTAAAAATATCAAACTAAAAATAAAATGGAATTTTTATTTTTATTAATTTTCTAGACAAAATTATAAACCTATAGAAAAAACAAGAAATGAAAAATAATTATTTTCCAATTTTATATGAATTTTATAATATGCAAGAAAAATTAAAAGAAATGAAAATCAAAGAATTAAAATAAATGGGGAGGGGGGTGTTAATAGAACACACGCCTAATTGCTTTTATTAAATGGGCCACGACCAGGGGGTGGGAATAGCACGCGCCTTAAGCCCATGTGCTCAGAAAAACAATTGAAAAATTAAAGAAAAAATTAAAACGAAGACGGTATGAATAGCAACCATTTAACGTGTTATTCCAATTGGGCCATCTGGGTGGGTGCGAATATCATGGATTGGCTGAGGCCCAGGATTACTCTTTTATTTAAACGCGGCGTTTTGGCTGGGAGATTTCCCTCTATTTCTTGTTTTAAATTAGGGCCGTTGGATGGGATGAAAGGGTCAAATATCCAGGGGTGATCCAACGCACGATGGTCATCTTCCCCAAATACATGCTAGGGTTTCAGACTTGCCAGGTTCATGCATACGATTTCAAACCTCTCGTTCTCTCTCAATACTTGATGAAAACGAAAAATTCAAAAACCTAAAATGATCTACTAATCACAAGGAATCTATCCATGGTCCTAGTTTTTGCTAACACTCCCTATAGATCCCAAACAGAGGGCACGAAGGCTAGGGTTTCACCATACTTCTCTGACATCAACCTTGATAGAACTCAATTCTAATGGTATAATCATGATCTACACATTACCCTAACCAATCTATGCTATACCATAATCACTAAAACTCAATACACAGCTTGTTCTTGAATCTTGGAGAAATCGTGACCTGCCATGAAACCTTATGCCAAGCTCTCTAATTCTCAGAACATGATCTCCTGACCTAGCCTATTCATTCTACACCTAGAAATCAAATTGAATGCGCATAAATAATGAGATATGGGGAAGCATACCAACCTGTCAAGTTGCAATGGTGGAGGTGTGTAGAGATGGTTTCAGAGCTTGTAGTTGCTTCCAAGGGATCCTCTAATGGTGTACTTTCTTCTGTTTGCAAGAATCTTGGAGGGGAAGGCTTGTAGAGATGAATCCGTGTGTGGCTTGCTCTTGAAGAAATCCTTGGAATGGCACTCTCTCCCTCACCCTTCACCAATGAATTCCACCAACCCCTAATCTCATGGTGATCCTCTCAATATATAACCATTAATGGAAGAATCTAGAAGCTTTTAGAATCATCTAGAAAGTAATGGAAAGTCATGGAATTTCTCTTTTAATGACATGTTGGATATCTCATCTCATGCCTTAAGCCTTTAATTGTGTGTCAAAATATCCTCTTGTGAGATATTGAGAAGGAGTGTGCAAAAAATCAGCTTATCTTTGGCTTGTGTGAAGATTTGCAAAGTTGCCTTAAGATGCAAGAAACAACTTTACAAAGCAACCTCCATTTTTAAGCTTCAAATCAAAATTGTGTTTAAACCATTGTTTTTAAAATGATGTTTGGATTCAAAATGACATATTGGATGACCTATTTTGGATTTGTACATCTCCCAAACCAATTTCCAATTTGGATCCATTTAAGTTATAAGCCATTTTTAGGTCATTTTCACCCATTCTTGCCAATCCTTGCTACAAGATTTTTCAACAACTCATGACCACTTTTCTAGGCTTAAAATGCCATTTTGAACAACTTTGATGTTTTGAGTTTTTTCATTTGAGGCTTGGAAATAGGAGATATGGCCTTTGCTTAAAATGACCTGTAACTTCCAAATGACCAAAATACCCCTGTCTTGTTCAAACCATAAGTTGAGTTCTACAAATCCTATCAACGACTTCTAGTACTCTATAGAAATCTAAGAATATGCTCTTCAATATTCATGTTGACCAAGAGATCATAGGAATCATCCTACTAGGGCAAAAGTTGTCTGCAAGTTGGGTGACTTTCAAGGTCCCAGATTCTCACACCTCAGATGACCTGTAATTTGTCAAAACCATAACTTAAGCTCTGCACATCCTATCAAGGACTTCTACCACTCAAATTAAAGCTAAGAACAATCTCTACAACATTCATGTTATGGGGAAAATGAGATAACAATCACATCTTGAGCTAAAACTGCCTGGAAGATGGGGATCAAATTAGGGTTTTTTCACTGTCCATCCTTAGAAACCCTGGCTTAAAACTTCTCAAACTCCTCAATCATGATGAGTTGGTCTAGGAATAATCTTTATAACATCTCCATACATCATTCCATAATATCATGGCCCTGGGATTAGGTCTCAACCTTCTCCAAATCTTCAGTTGACCTAGGGTTGACCCAGTCAAAACCCTAATTCTACCATTCATGGCTGAATCTTCTGAATTCTTGCATAATGCCCTCTCCGGGCTTCATGATGGCTTTCAATACATCTCATAGGCTTTCTCAAAGCTTCAAGTCTATTCTTCAAAGTCTCAGAATCATCTGAGGAGCTCCCACAACTCTCAAGCTACGAAGCACACAACCTTGGTTTCAACCAATTCCTCTGAGGATCTCTTGAACTTTCTGATGAGGGTATCAACCTTCAAACACTTGATGGGTGAATAAATGTTGGTCAAATTTTTGGGTGCAACAATAAGACCTCAAATGTAGCTTCGGGCATGAGACACCATCATATATCCCAAAAATAGGAAGTTTGAGCCCAGTAGGAATGACAACTCCAGGAATCAAACTCAAATATTCAAAGTCAAAACCAGACTTCTTCTGCAGATCCATAGAATTCACTCGGTCTTCCAGCAGATTAATCTTCTCACTGTCATTAGGATCATGATAATAATTTTCCTCCCGATCAGAATCACTAATAGCATCATGCAGACTGTCTTCTTTCTTCACCAAGTATTCCTCCTCAGAATTCTCACTTTCATCATCAGTCTTGGCTGAACCCTTGAACCTCCTACCCAGGTTGATAAGGCCAACTGATTTCTTAGCCTTCTTCTTTTCCTTCTTAAGCAGAAGTGTCTTCAATTCTTCTTGTCCCTTGGTCAAGTTCATGATTATCTCTTGAAACTTAGCATGCTGAGCTTGAAGTTCTTGGATAGTTTGATCGGGAGCCATTTCTGCTGAAATAAACAGCGAGAAGATGAGAAACATGTAACGGAAACCTTTTATGCAATGATATGGTATGAAGATGCATATGCAATGTTTTCAAAGACTGTATGATTTAAATTTGTTGAAAACAGGAAGAAACAAAATTTTTATTAGTAAACATAAAATAGTATTGCCCTTTGGGCTTACAAATGAAGGAACATAGAAATTATAAAGAAAGTAAAGCATATGAGATTCAAGTCTCCCATAGACGCTTTCTCTTTGGGTTAAGATAGGTATTGAGATTCCGCTCCTCGTGAAGTTGCTTTGTTAGCTCCAACACCTTGTCTTTGTAAGCATGAAACTGAGTCTCAAAGGCATCTCTTTCCTCCTTCAGTTAAATCCAAGACTTCTGCAACTCTTCCAGATCTGTAGGCATGTCCGGATGAAGAATAGTATAAGAAAAATCTCCTTCAGCAACAGGCTCCACAGTTATTGGTAGGACAGCAGGATATGGCATCATAAGAGTCTGAGCACGAGACCGCACCCATCTGAGATAAGGTTCCATAGGAATGGAATGCTTTGGTTCCAAAGTATTGTTATTGAGCTTATTCACCATGCTCCAAGCTCGTATAAACCTTTGATGTTAATCTTGAAGATCGTTGTCATAATCAAACATAATACCCTGAATAAGCATGTCATGAGGATCATTACTCCGAGCGTAACCAAACTGACGTAGTGCTAGAGAAGGATTGTAGGTAATGACTCCTCTTATGCCAAGGAGTGGAACATTAGGGAATTCTCCGCAACAGTCAATGATAGTGAATTTCTCCATAGATCTGGAACACCAATGAATGTCTGAATGAGAAAGTGACATTATTCTTTTAGACCACCTCCAACCTTGCACATTCTTCATCACAGATCGAGGAAGGTGTGAAATAAACCACCTCGATAGTATAGGTATGCAACACGTCAGAGTTCCTCTCGCCTTCGTAGTACGAGTATGAACAGAGTGTAAGATATCTCCAAGCAAAGTAGGCACCGGATTGTGAGTCAGAAATATGTTGATGACGTGTACATCTATGAACTGGTATGGATTAGGGAACAACACTAAACCATAAATCAATAAGGCTAAGATCTCCTCAAAGGCATCATAACTCATAGCATCCAGGAATATCTGAGCTTTCTCCATCAATACCTTAGCAAGAATACCCTTAGTTCCACTTCTCATTTCCAATACAATGTCTGACTTTCTTAGATGTAGGGCTGCAACAATGACTTCAGGTTTAGGCTCTTTCCCTAAGAATGTGAAAGGTTTCTAGTCAAGGATAGGCACACCAATTAATTTGGAGAATTCTTCCATTATGGGGACCAGCTGATAATCGGGAAATGTGAAGCAATGATGTTTAGGATCAAAGAACTGGAACAAAACACTCATCATATCTTCATCAAACCCTGAAGTAACCAAGTCAAGTAGGTGACCATGCTTCTTGATGAATTGAGAGCTTTCAGAAACTTTAGAGACCAATTCCTTAAGCTTGGGAGGTATCCTTACAAAGTTGACTCGGATAGTGTTCCTACAAGCGGAAGCCATAACCTGCAACAAAGAACAAAGATAAATCCTTTGGTCCTTGAAATGGTTAGTGAGAATGCTATGCTTATGATGTCATGATGTTATGATGTTATGATGCTATGTCCAAACACGAACGTGTGGCACACACAAGCAATTTACACAACAACCCTAGGTTTAGAGGCTTGCGTGAGGTTTAAAGGTAAGTACCCTTCCACTGAAGTTTAGTTGGTTCATCCTGTCCTAGAAATAGTAACCGAGTTCTACGGGATCTCAATATCATTGATTCTTCTCAAAGGTTGTTGTTCAGTAGGCAACTGACTTGCTAACCAAAACTCCCTTAGATTAGAATCTCAATGAGTGTAGTATCGAGTATCAACCAACTTCAGTCTTCACCAAAGCCGGTTATCTCACTACTTTCTAAAGGCCAAGATGGGTCAATTAGGGTTCTAAAAGTTAGTTAGTGTTAATGACAACATATGGCAGCCTCATATTATCCTCAACTGATTTACGGAACATAAGTACCCACCAAGAAGTCACACTAACTGTAGCCACCAGATCAACCATATCGGTATACACCATACAATTTCCTTGGTCTATTGCTACTTACCTAAGGTACACTAGATCCGGGTTAGGATATTTCACACAAAAGCCCAATAAGTAAGTAAAGCAAGCAAGACAAACAAATAAGTGATCTAATTCCTAAGGGAATCCCTCTTTTACCAAGTAATCCCCAGCAGAGTCGCCAGTTCTATAACACTGTGGGAGAACTAACTTGGTGTTTTTGTTTGAAAAAGAACATGTGCGGATAGCAAGAGTTTCCGCCGACTTTTACTTTATCTAATAGGAAAGGCTATAAAAGAACAGGAAAGACCTGTTTGAAAAGATTTTGAGTTCGGGGGTAGGTTATATAAAGGGAAGGTGTTAGCACCCTTTATATCCATGGTTATCCATAGGCTCTTAGTTACTTATCTCACTTATTTGTTTGAAAAGTAATGTGAAGTGTATGTTTAGAAAAGATTTTTAGAAGTTCTTTATAGTGATCCTCGTATGGATGTGTACAAAGCCTTGAGTTTAGAAATATTTTGAAAGTGGGGTGTAAAGAATGTTTTTTTTGAAAAAAGTGAGCAAGTATTTAAGTGCTACCTACCATAAGTTTGTAAGGTATTTCTTCTTATTTATTTCCTTTAAGGGTAAGACTGTCCTTACTATTAGTGAGTAAGTAGTCTTTACCTTGGATGTTAAGGGACGGGCGTAGAGTCATTGTATGGTCAAAGAAGGCAACATGTAGGGTGTCTTAGTAATTCGAAGGGACTATCATCATTTTTGTAGGGTCATCGAGGGACAAGATCATTTATTCCGTAGGCAACTTCGAAGGGACTATGATACTTTTAACTTTAAAGGGACTTGATGATTTATTTGTTTGCAGGGACATCGCTTAAGACACCCCTACATTTGAGGCACTTGACCATATTAAGGTAACTAAGAGGGGTAACCCTAGGAGGTGTAGATGGCGATTGTAGAACGATCGACTTACGTGTGTGAGTGATTATTTTTAGATATTTCTTTTATTATTGATTCTCTAAATCCAATTTATTCAATTAGATCTTTTCACGCCCTAGATTACTAACCAAGCAATTAAATATTTACGAAAATAATAAAAACAAGAAATAAAGTCCTAAACTACTACACAGCTTCGGGGCAATTACAGAATAATTGGTGCGAAAAAATAGATTACATAAGGAAAATCCTATACAATCCTCTAAATAATATAAATAAAGCAATGAAAATAAATTAAATTAGGAAATTAATTGTTAAAAAAAAGATCAAGTTTAGAAAATGAGGGTCTAATTAGGGTTAGTGAAAAATTAGGGTTTTTAAATTAATCTAAACCTAGTTATATTCATTTACAATTTTAATTAATAAATTAAAAAAAAGTTATGTGAGAGAAAAAAATATAAAAATAATTAGTGGGCAGTTAGTAAAGATTAATGGTGAATTAAATTAATAATAATATTTTATTAATAATAACTATAAAACATAAAAAAGGGAAGAAATTCACTAAAACTAAATAGGGGAAGGCCTGAAAATATCCGTACGAAGAGTTTCGACTCTTGAAAAGCTTATGCCTTAACCATAGCACTTCTTGAAACCTGCATCATATCTTGCAAACAAATGATCAATACAAGCCTAAACATGGTTATGAAGATCATTATGAACAGAAAACATGGTAAAAGGCAACAAAATTAAAGATTAGAAAGCAAAAAAAGAAGAATGAGAGGCGGCATGTTCATGGGATGCACTTCGTGAGGTCTCAACCTTCAAGTCTTTGTGGGATAGGTTCCTAGGATCTTAAGGAATGTTAATGGACTTGTAGAGCTGATTGAATCTTATTGCAAAGCTATTTTAATATTTTTCTAAGGTTCTTATGGCTTCCAAAAAACTTTCTCTCCTCCCTTTTTCATTCAAACTTTGCTGTGTATATAAAGTAGTGTAAGTTAGGGTAAACAATTGGGCCTTGGTTGGAGTTTATGAGTTGCTTGAAGATGAAGGAGCCAATTATCATAATTGTAAAAAAAAAATCAAATTAAATCATACCATATTGGTCTTGAACGAATTTGGATGACTTCAATCACTTTGAATACCATATATTTGATCCTAAAATAAATCTTAAATCAAATCTTTGATTTTTTATAATTTATTTTAATTAAAAATGATTTTAAATGATAAAAATAAAAAATAATAAAAAATAAATGATAAAAATCAGAACATATGGTCATTGCGTCGTGAATGACTTTATCTTCAACTTTGGGTTGCAATTTTATGGGCCCATTTGGAAAGAATTGGAGTTATGGCCCTTTTTACTTCATGCACCCCTTGAAAAATTTCCAACTTTGACAATGCATAACTTCCTCAATTTTAATGCTATGGCGGTGTTATAAGACTTTTTTAGAAATCTTAGGATATCCTTTAATCAACCCTTTTGGTCCCATGTCCATATTTTTTACCATTTTCAAATTATGAGCTTTGGAAAAAGTTGACTTTTGTTGACTTTCAAAAGGACCTATAATGTCTTGGCTCATATATTTCAAATGAAGCATTTTTAGGCTTGGCTTGTGATTCACAAAGTTGTAGAGAATTAAACTTTCTTCGAAATGACCTTTGGATGGGGATTTTTTGATGAAACATGTGAAAGTTATGGCTGGTCAAAGTTTAGTGGACTTTTCCTACACAAAACTCTAATTTAGCAACTTCCGATTCTTGATGATCTGAGGTTTCGCTGATGAATCATGATCGACCCTTGATCAAATGATGAATTTCACCTCGTAATCTTGATGTTGACCAAAAATCTTGAAGTTTGACTTTGAGTTGACCATAGTTGTCCTCAGTTGACTTTTTGACCAAGTTAACTGATTTTCAGGTATATGAGCATCTGACTGGCCAAACTTGTGAGGAAAGCTCTGAAACTTGACATGGGGATTCTTTGAAGTAAGTGGAATGTTATGAAGTCCATTTTAAGTTTTAGAAGTCCATTTTGCTCGGGGAGACTCAAAACCCTAGTTCTAAGATCCACTGTTCAGGAGGAGGCTTTGATGAAACGTTCAACCCCTTTGACCAATTGCGAATCTTGTGACTATTAAGTAACCTCTTGGGACACATTGTCTTGAATATGGGAGGGTAAACTTTGGGGTACAACACCCACAGCCTGGAAAAGCTCTGCCTTTCAACAACCTGCTCTTAACAAAGCTCAAAGGTGTTCTCAACTCGGCTACATCCATTACGAAATTCAACTCTTCTTCTTCAATAATTTCATTGACATCGACCGCTCCATGGTTGGGCATCGGGTTCTGAACAACATTAGGCACATCATTAGTGAAGTTGATTGCCTTGCTATCAATAAGGTCTTGCACCTTATGTTTAAAAGCCTTGCAGTTATCTATATTGTGACCCAGAGTGCCTGAATGGATGTCACACCTGGCGTTTGCGTCATAACCCAGAGTTGGTGCGCCAGTCAGAAGTGCCAATGTTCTCTTCTGAATTAATTGAAGTTGAAGTAAATGATGTAAAAGTTGTGAATACGACATAGGTAGAGCGTCAAACTTCCTATTTATTGTTCTTCCACGGTCTTGAAACTGCCGTGGTGCATAGTTCTATTGTTGTTGTTGTTCTCGTTGCTATTGAGGTTGTTCCTGATGTGCTGCAGGAATAGTGATGCTTTCAACTTGTGGTTGTTGCTGATATTATTGTTGGCGTGGAGCCATATTGTCGCTACTGCGAAATTCGAGGCCGACAATGACAGAAGATTCGCCACCGTACGTTATTTATCCTAAGAGAGGGAAAGGAAACGCTCATAGAAAACCTAGCAAGAAGAGGGATAAGATTGGTCATCGCAACCAAATCTCGGGTTCGGGAGTCGGTTACGCAAGGGGAAGGTTTTAGCACCCCTCACGTTCGTCATACTCGACGGGATCCATGCTTGTTGTCTATCTAAAAGGGTGATTGAAACTATCTAACTACAGGCTTGAGGACAAAAAAAAAGAAGTGACTCGGCAAAGCAACAACGCTTTATGCTACGTATCTCATCTGAAATGAGAAGTCAGAGTCAACGTAGTTCGGCTAACTACGGGTGAAAGGGGGGAAGGTTGTTCGCCAAGACATCGTGTCTTGTGCCTATGTACTTTCATCTGGTATGAAAGATCAGAGCAAACGTGGTTCGGGCTAAAAGGGAACACAAGTTTGTTGAAAAGTTTTTTAGGCCCGAGTAGGGTTAACAAGTAGTTCTAGCAGTTGGTGTATGCAGCTCGACCATTGGAGACTTGGGCGTTACCGATTGCGATAGAACCAAGAGTTAACAAAACTCTTCTTATGAAAATGATTTTCCAAGATTAAAGGTCCCAAAGGGCAAAAAGAAGTTTGAATGATTTGTTTATGTGTTTTTTAGAGAAGAAGTGTTTTTGGGTGGTTTACAATTCATAACGCACTAGAGACTATGACTTAGGAGTGAATGCGTCGCATATCACCCAAATGGTGCTATACTGAACATTCAATACATTGAAGAGAAACTCCCCAACAATCCTTTCCCAAGTGCTTAAGGCTCGTAACGCACAATAATCATTAACCTTTATTAAGTGTTTTATGATTGTTTTGAGATGAGAAGAGAAAGGACACTAAAGAGGGACTAAATCCAAACCTAAAGTTGTCATGCAACGGTGATCCTAATATTGAGATAAAGGAATGATACCTAATATTATCATACATGGTTAAGATCCTAATGTCTATCATAATCTCCCTTGAACAAGAGAGATTAGAGGTCCTAAGGGAAATGAGACAAAAGAAACAACAGGAAACAACATAAACATGCAAGAATGCAAACATGGAATGCAAATGAGGGAGAAAATTGGTGTGGGGCAATAGCCTCCACAAGCTCATCTCAACCTCAAGCAACAATATGATAAATGCAAGAGATGTAAAGAAAGGAAATGCACCAAAAGAAACACACAAGTGCACTAAAATGGGATGAAATGGCCTACGCCAAACAACGCCAACCATAATGCCAAAACACAAACATAAATGAAAAACAAAGAAGTCCTAAAACAAAGTGAGGATGGGAGGCTACGAGGACAACATGGAACTCATAATTTTCACTCAACCATAAGCATCACAAGTAGGGTGCATAAGAAAGCACAAAGAGGTCCTCATGGATTCATCATTTTAAGGCATGCTTGAAGTACCTCCAAAGGAAGGACAAAGCTACCTCAATAGAGATTCCAAAGTCATTGGACATCAATGGAAATGAAATAAAATTTATCAAAAGAAAAATCAAGTAAACCACAAGGAAATGCAAGCAAATTCCCAAAGGAAAACAAGTATGTTTCACATAGAAACCCTAATTGGAAACTCAAAAGCAAGCAATCAAATGAACACGTAAAATACAATATAATGACTTAAAAATGAGCAAACATCATCCTTAACATGTTAAAAACATGAATCAATAAGCATTGAGAGCTCAAAGGATCCAAAAATGTCATATCCAAGTCAAACTAGGTCAAGATGTATGTATGAACTTCCCTTTGGGGTAACTTGACTTGCAACTTACTCTAAAAATAGGAAAATGATTCAAATATTATCAAATAAAATACAACAAGCTCATAAATATGTTGGAAACCAGAGGCCAAAAGATTACAATCAAAATCACTTCACAACATCACCATAGAAATTGATTCACAAGGGTGCTCCATTGTGAAGGAGGATTATTTAGGGTCAAATGAAGTGCATCAAAAGTCAACTCAAAAGTCAACCAACCAGGGGCAAAATGGTCCTAAAAAATATTCAACTCATCATTGATATAAGGATTGAATTTTATTCATTGGATCAAAAGTAAATGAGAGAAACAAAATAAAGAACAAAACATGTCAAGATTTAGGTCAAATAAAACACTTCCAATGTTGAATTCCATTTTTAATTGAAATATAATTAGAAAAAATAAAATAAAAATTTCATAAAATAAAAGACATTTCAAGGAGTTCAAAACATATTTTTTTTTGGAATTTTATCACTTTTGGAAGTATTTTAAAATGATTTAAATCTAACAAAAATAAAATAAAAATTAAAAAAAGCTGGGTGCAAATAGCAGCCCAGTAACGTTGTAAATCAATGGGCCAGCCAGGGGGCGCAGATAGCAACCCCAATCCACCAGAAAAAACAAATAACCAAAAAATCTGTGGATCCAATGTGATGAGTCAAACCAAGTCCATGGTACACCAAGCTTCATACCATGTGATAAGAAAGTAATCAGATCAAGGGGCTCACAGCACACCATGTCATTTAATGAAAGTTCCAGCTGGATTTGGTGTGTGTGGTCAAAGAATGTGCACCGCGGATCTTAATCAGAACCATTAAAATGAAAAGAAAGCAAATCAAACGGGTACGAGCTACACACGTGGATCTGGCTGGGTTTAAAAAATGGAGGGAGAACCAGATGGCCGGAACCGCTGTTCCGGTCGTCTTCTCCGGCGAATCATCATGAACCAGCTACGGCCAAAACCCAGATTCCTCAAATCTCAACCAAAATGAGCAAAATAAAATCCAAACATTATCTCCAGGTTACGTGGATCATGTATCCAACCCCCATTTTCATTGATCGGGCTTAAATAAAGCAAAACAAAAAGAAATAAAAAAGAGCTCAAATGAAAAAGGTTCACAAACAGCCATGAAATCAATCTAGAATCCACATATGATATTCAAGGATTATAAATACATGAAAATGGCGTGATTACAATGCTTAAATAGAGAGATATATTGAAAGAAAAGAAACCTAAAAACAAACTTCCACATTGCTTAGTTTGAACACAAACTCTTGATTGGGCTTAAAACCCTTGGCAAATTCCTCTTGTTACATACACACCTCTTGATCCCCTGTAAAATGCAAAATGATATGCAATGCAATATTCTAGAACAATGAAATGAAACATAAACCAAGTAAAGAAAAGGTTGGGCAAATTTTGGGGTACAACAGTTGCCCCTATTCAAACGACTTAGACCCGAATGAGTGAAGAGCGAACGACTTTCAAATCATCAAGGTAAAAGACGGTTGAATACCAAAGAACGCGGAAATTTTCCAACCGCAGAAATAAACTGCAAACGAGAATCTCAGGAGATAACTGCTCTGATTACAAACATGCCCCGCTGGGAGAAAGAGAAACTTAACAAGTAACTCTGCTTGGGGAAAACTATAAAATGAACCAATGAGATCTTCCGGAGCCTGGATACTCAACGAGATGAGGAGCACATCAACAAATGAAAACTGGCTGGAGTACGAACACCCGACGAAGAGAACCAACCAGAGCCTAAACACTCAACGAACAACCCAAACGGAACCTAAACACTCAATGAAGCGAACCAATTGGAGCCTAAACACTCAACGAAACAAACCAAACAAAGCCTAAACACTCAACGAAACAAACCAACCGGAGCCTAAACACTCAACGGAACAAACCAACCGGAGCCTAAACACTCAACGAAACAAACCAACCGGAGCCTAAACACTCAACAAAGCAATCCCACCGGAGCCTAAACACTCAAAAAAACCAAACTAACCGGAGCCTAAACACTCAACGAAACAAACTAACCGGAGCCTAAACACTCAACGAAACAAACCAACCGGAGCCTAAACACTCAATGAAACCAAACCAACCGGATCCTAAACACTCAATGAAACCAAACATACCGGAGCCTAAACACTGTACAAAGCCAAATGAACCAGAGCCTAAACACTCAACGAAGCAAACCGACCTGGAGTATCTGATAAACAAAGGGGATATGTCATAAACTGAGCCTTCACCGGAACTTGGATATTCAACGGAGCAAGAGATACCATCACAAAACTTAATGGGATTAATATAACCAAACGGAGTCTGGGCACTTCACGGGTAAAGCAAAACGTCACAAATAGAAAATGTCGAAACCTGGATGTTCAACGGAGGAGCTGGAGTCTGAATGCTCGACGTAAAAGCCAAAGCCTGAAGATCACCTCTAAGGGATAACCACCACCTGAAAACAGAAAGGTAACGGCCTGGTTTATGTTTCAAAATGCAAATGTTTGAAAATGGCGTAATGCTCCATACAAAATGGAAATGCTGCGCGTTTGGGTAGATGTCATGCACGCATGCATATGCAACGGAACCACCCTAGCAAAATAAATGCTAAAGAGGAAAACAAACTCCGCTGGAGGAAGACTAGGCACGCTTAGTGCAAACGGAATCATGTTGGGGAATATAAGCCTTGGATGGCTTCTGAGAAAACTTCTAGGTAAAACTGCTCTGCTAAGCACAAATACACTCTGCTAGGAAAATGGAACCACTCTGTCGGAGATGAACTTCACATGCCAATAACAATTGGACTTAAACTGGCGAGATAGGTCCTGGGCGGCCTCAGGGGAACCTACAATTCTGCAGGGAAATCATCTCGACTGGAGACCTCAGTCTATCATCTTGATCTGCTAGGGAGTAAGCAAACACCTGTACTCCGCGGGGATAACCGCACGCCTACACGCACACCACCATGCTGGGATGAAGAAACCACTTTTAATTGTTGTGGAATAAACCCTGGCTGGGGAAAACAGCTCCATCCATACCTTCTTAGAGAGATGCCACAAGGGTAAAAAACCTGCAAAAACAACAGACAAGATACTACACAACAAAGGCTATCTTGGTCATCGTCCGTGACATTGTTCAGTTAAGTCAAAGTTTTAACAGTTATTGGCCAAGGCCTACAAGTTTATGTATGTGAAAATTCATCAAAAAAACATCAGGCGTTTTTCACAGAAAAAACAGTAAAAGCTAAAACCAAGCACACAAAGATTTTCCGAATAACATGTTTTATTGATAAACGGCCTGAAAGTAGGCAAATTTACAATAGATGCAACTCCTGAAATGAGAAAGTTGCACCAAAGACAAATAAGAAGTGCACAAAGATATACAAAATTTCGACAATATGGTACAGACAACCACCATGGGACAAATCATCTATGACTCACATGACTTCGATGCTTTTCCGATGCTTCGTCTTCGGAAGATATTGACTTGCACGATTTCCCGCGGGTTCTCCCATAATCTGTTAAGCAATGAAGTTCCAACACAGACCGCAGTTGTTTGCTTTTCAAATCCCTAATTTTTTCCTGAATAGCCCTTGCGGGTTTTCGATTCACTGGGATACCCATTTTTGCCAAAGTTGCCTTTTCAGGTTTTCAACTTTGCGGGTTTACATCTTTTCTTTTTATCCCTAATTTTTGCCCGAACCTATCCTTTTATGGTTCGCCGGGATGCCCCATTTTTGCCTGAATTTTCTTTTTTCTTTCCAGCGAGTTTCTTTATGCAATGTATTTTTTAACTACGTCTGCGTTCACAGGGGACGCGAAATCTTCACTGTCTAAAGTTGAAAGTAGTAAGGCTCCTCCGGAGAAAACTTTCCTTACAACATACGGACCTTCGTAATTGGGAGTCCATTTGCCCCTGTGATCATTCTGTGGTGGGAGAATCCGCTTCAACACTAAATCACCTGTCTGAAAGCTTCGAGGACGTATTTTCTTATCGAAGGATTTCTTCATTCTGCTTTGGTATAGACGACTGTACGCGATGGACGCCAACCTTTTCTCATCCATCAAGCTGAGCTTATTCAACCTGTTCTTCACCCATTCTGCTTCATCTAGTTTGACGCCAGCCAGAATTCTCAAGGAAGGTATCTCGACTTCTAGTGGCAGGACAACTTCCATACCATATACCAACGAGAAGGGAGTTGCCCCAATTGAAGTACGCACCGAGGTGCGATATCCATGTAAAGCAAAGGGTAACATCCCGTGCCAATCTTTATAAGTTACAACCATCTTCTGCACTATCTTCTTGATATTTTTGTTGGCTGCCTCGACTGTGCCATTCATCTTTGGACGATAGGGAGATGAATTGTGATGCTCAATCTTGAAGTTCTGGCACAACTCTTTCATCATCTTGTTATTCAGGTTTGATCCATTATCAGTAATGATCCTTTCAGGTATTCCATATCGGCAGATGATGTCCCTTTTGATGAACTGGGCCACAACTTGCTTGGTGACATTGGCGTAAGAAGCTGCTTCGACCCATTTGGTGAAATAGTCGATGGCTACTAAAATGAAACAATGTCCATTGGATGCAGTAGGTTCAATCTTTCTAATCATATCAATGCCCCACATGGAAAAGGTCCATGGAGATGACATGACATTCAAAGGACACGGCGACACATGAATCTTGTCGCATAGATTTGACATTTATGACATTCCTTCGTGAATTTGAAACAATCGTAAGCCAATAATACCCAGCTTGCAACAACTTTCGAGACATGGCATGTCCGCCGGCATGCGTACCGAAAGTACCCTCGTGGACTTCCTCCATAAGCAGATTTTCTTCTTTTTCATCCACACATCTCAACAGCACCAAGTCATGGTTTTTTCTATAAAGCACACCATCCTGATTCAGATAAAAATTGCCAGACAATCTCCTTAGAGTCTTCTTATCTCGACTGGATGCCCCAGTCGGATACTCCTGGTTCTTAAGGAAATTCTAGATGTCAAAATACCACGGATTTCCATTAGAGGCCTCCTCAATGGAGAATATGAAAGCGGGCCTATCAAGGCGGGATATAACTATTCTGGGAGCTTCATTCCAAAAATTAACCTTGTACATCAAAGACAGTGTTGCTAGAGTGTCTGCCATGTGATTCTCCGCTCGCGGCACATGGTGGAACTCTACCCTGTCAAAGAAGGGTAACAACCTCCTTGCATAATTCATGTAAGGAATCAAATTAGGTTGGCGAGT
Organism: Lathyrus sativus; assembly: GCA_963859935.3. Classification (NCBI taxonomy): domain Eukaryota; kingdom Viridiplantae; phylum Streptophyta; class Magnoliopsida; order Fabales; family Fabaceae; genus Lathyrus; species Lathyrus sativus. The sequence continues at coordinate 236,110,949 of OZ012735.1, read as the reverse complement.
TTCCCATTCTCCCTTGATTTGATTCACAACTAGCGCGGAATCGCCATATACATCGAGATTCTTGATCCTCAAATCAATAGCTTCTTTGAGACCCATGATACACGCTTCATACTCAGCCTCATTATTGATGACCGTAAATGTCAATCTCGTAGTGAATGGGATGTGAGACCCATGAGGTGTTGTAATGATTGCCCCAATTCCACTTCCGTATGAGTTGACAACACCATCAAATATTAACTGCCATTGGGAGCCAAGTTCAGGACCTTCATCTGGTAGTGGTTCGTCACAATCCTTCATCTTGAGGAACATAATATCTTTGTCAGGAAATTCAAACTTCATTGGCTGATAGTCTTCGATAGGCTGTTCGACGAGATACTCCGACAGAACACTTCCTTTGATGGCCTTCTGAGAAACATACTGAATGTCATATTCTGTCAGTACCATTTGCCATCTGGAAATTCTTCCTGAATGCGCTTGCTTTTTGAAGACATATTTGATCGGATCCATCTTCAAAATCAGCATGGTTGTGTGGTTAAGCATATACTGTCTTAAACGTTTGGTGGCCCAAGCAAGTGCGCAACATGTTTTCTCAAGCATTGAGTAACGGGACTCACAATCTGTGAACTTTTTATTCAGATAGTAAATCGCATGCTCTTTTTTTCCAGTCTCGTCGTGTTGACCGAGGACACAACCCATACTGTTCTCAAGAACCGTTAAGTACATAGTCAATGGTCTACCAACTACTGGAGGTATCAGTATCGGAGGTTCCTGCAAATACTCTTTTATTTTCTCAAATGCTTTCTGACAATTCTCATTCCAAACGACCGCCTGATCTTTCTTTATTAACTTAAATAATGGCTCACAAGTGGCTGTGAGGTGAGATATGAACCGAGAAATGTAGTTCAATCTACCTAAAAAACCATGAACTTGTTTCTCGGTCTTTGGTGCTGGCATTTCTTGAATCGCTTTCATCTTTGCAGGATCAACCTCAATACCTTTCTCACTGACAATAAACCCCAACAACTTTCCTGACCGTACGCCAAAAGTACACTTGTTTGGATTCAGCCTAAGTTTAAACTTCCTTAATCTCTCAAATAGCTTTAGAAGATTCACCAGGTGCCCCTTCTCCGTTTGGGACTTCGCAATCATATCATCGACATATACTTCAATCTCATGATGAATCATGTCGTGGAAGAGTGTCACCATTGCTCGTTGATAAGTTGCCCCTACGTTCTTTATAGCAAAACGTCCCCCATGGCGTGATAAAAGTCGTTTTCTCCATATCCTCCGGTGCCATCTTAATCTGATTGTAGCCCGAAAAACCGTCCATGAAGGAAAACACTGAGTATTGTGCGGTATTATCAACAAGTACGTCAATATGAGGGAGCGGGAAATCATCCTTTGGGCTCGCTCTATTCAGGTCCCTATATCAACACACATCCTAACTTTACCATCCTTCTTAGGCACGGGCACAATGTTTGCAACCCACAGAGGGTAATTTGTCACGGCAAGAAATCCGACGTCTAATTGCTTTTGGACTTCTTCCTTGATCTTCACTGCCATATCAGGCCTGGTTCTTCTCAGTTTCTGTTTAACCAGAGGACACTCTTCTCGAAGAGGCAGACGATGAACTATAATATCTGAGTCGATTCCTGGCATATCTTCATATGACCAAGCAAAGACATCCTTATACTCTTGGAGTAACTTAACCAGTCTTTGCTTGACATCACTTTGCAGCGCGACCCTCATTCTGACTTTCTTCTTATCTTTCTTAGTTCCCAAGTTGATGACTTTAACTTCCTCCTGATTAGGAAGAATGACCTTCTCCTCTTGTCTCAACAATATAGCAAGCTATTCGGGTAGGTCTTCGTCTTCATCGATCTCTTCTTCTGCTTGAAAGATCGGATTGTCAAAGTCACACCAAGTCATAGACGAGTCTGAGTCAATGGTATCTAAAATGTGTAACCTACAATGATAATGATTTTATGCTTAAATGATATGCAAACAAAACAAACATAAACCACGTTGCCATTTTAATGTTAGAAAACAAAAATAAGAAAAACAAGGATCACAAAATTTGAATGCGAAAAACGCCTTTTGATTAATGATAAAAAGATTGTTCAAACATAAACAAGCATGCCCTGAACAAAATACTGCTATGCTTCGGGCAGAACATAGGGTTACACAATAACTGAGAAAACAAAGTATTACTGTTCACGTGTCACTTGGACAAATTCCTCAATGGACCAATTGCATAGCTTCTGTCCGGGAGCGCTTGGCTAGATCCAAGCGTCCATGTCACAATCACTGTCTTCGGCTTCGTCATCAGAAACAACATTAATTTCCTCAAAGATGACACCCACACTGGTGAACTTGACGGGCCCTTTATAGCGTGGGGCGCTCTGCGAAGATGACAGGTGGTACCCCAACCCAAACTTGTTCTGCTTCTGAGGTATGTCTAGCACCTTTCCCCATCCTTGTGATGCCCTAGCCTGTACTGCCGCTTGAGCCTCCTTGAAAGACGACATAGCCACTTCTGGTTCTTTGTTCACAACTGGAGATTTGTCCTTCACTTGCACAATTTTGAAGGTCTGACACAAAGTCTCATGAATTTATCCGTCTACTTCAAAGTATTTGAAATATGAAAAATGGCTAATCATGATATCTTCTTCCCCACATACGGTCACAACACTGCCTCCGACCATATATTTCAGCTTTTGATGTAGAGTGGACGTAACAGCCCCAGCAGAATGTATCCATGGACGACCTAGCAGACAACTGTAAGCAGGCTGAATGTCCATGATGTAAAATACCGCCTCAAATACCTCTGGGCCCACTTGGATAGGCAGAGTTATTTCCCCAAAAACAGATCTTCAAGTTCCATCAAAGGCCCGTACAACCAAATCACTTGGCGTACAATAAAGACCCTGATAATCTATCTTCATCAATGCTTTCTTTGCCAACACATTCAAGGACGACCCTGTATCAACAAGGACGTGTGACATCACTGTTCCTCGGAATTCAATTGAGATATGCAGTGCCAAATTGTTGTTTCTGGCTTTTGGCATCAAGTCCAAATCCGTAAACCCCATACCGTTCCCTGCATTTACATGCGCCACAACTCCTTCGAGTTGGTTAACCGATATTTCTTGTGGCACATAAGCATTGCTTAAAACCTTCAACAACACACTTCGATGCACTTCTGAACACAACAACAGTGATAGTATAGAAATCTTTGAAGGAGTTTGTTGTAGATGGTCGACTAACTCCTTCAAAGCAAGTGCATTTCGATGCATGTCATTTAATGAAAGTTCCAGCTGGATTTGGTGTGTGCGGTCAAAGCAAGTGCACCGTGGGTCTTAATCAGAACCATTAAAATGAAAAGTAAGCAAATCAAACGGGTACGAGCTACACACGTGGATCTGGCTGGGTTTAAAAAGTGGAGGGAGAACCAGACGGCCGGAAACACTGTTCCTGTCGTCTTCTCCGGCGAATCATCATGAACCAGCCACGGCCAAAACCCAGATTCCTCAAATCTCAACAAAAATGAGAAAAATAAAAGCCAAAAGTGATCTCCAGGTTACGTGGATCATGAATCCAACCCCCATTTTCATTGATCGGGCTTAAATAAAGCAAAACGAAAAGAAATAAAAAAGAGCTCAAATGAAAAAAGTTCACAAACAGCCATGAAATCAATCCAGAATCCACCTATGATATGCAAGGATTATATATACATGAAAATGGCGTGATTACAATGCTTAAACAGAGAGATATTTTGAAAGAAAAGACACCTAAAAACAAACTTCCACAGTGGTCAGTTTGTTAGTGAAGCTTGAAACAAAACGCCCAGAAATGTTCTATGAGGCTCAAGGAATGTTTTGAAAATTTTTATTTGGATTGAAACTCAGTGAAAGTTGAAAAACGATTTTTTACTTTTTCACCACTTTCTCTCAATGTGCTCTCACTCAATCTCTCACCAAAACCAGTTATGAAGACTTATGTGTGATCCTGAGTATATGTATGATGGATCTGGATTGAAAGAAAGCCCAATTCTATGCTCTTTTGGCCCAATTGGATTTCACTTTTTTCACTTCATGGACATTTGAATAGTGCACGAAATTCACCTTGCTCAGCTGTAAAAATGACTCAGCTTGCTTGCATTTGAGGTAGGTTGATCAAAGGGCTGAGAATGGTTCCTTGATTTGATCTTATGGGAAGGTTTGGATATGTTACTTAATCATGAATAAAGCTTGAAAATGGCCACCAAGATGAACTCGAATCTCAAATCCAAAGTTTGCATTGTGTTCTAAATGTGTTTGGCACTCAAAAAATGCACAAGGCTGGTACAAAATGTTCACAAATGATTTTAATTTGATTTTCCCTTTTTAAAGCCTTTTTCATAGAAATTTCATTAGGTATTCTCTAATACAAGCCAAAACTTTGATGCCTTGATGTTTGGTTTAGAAAATTACCCCATTTGGAGCACGTTTGAAGTTGGAAATATTTTCATTTGAAGTGTGCAAAGTGGTGAGATGGACCTATAATGAAAATGACCCTATAATCCTGCTTTCCCAAAATACCCCTGCCATGTAAGCCTCATAACTTGAGTTTTAAAAATCAGATGAAGGACTTCTAGTACTCTTTGGAAAGCTAAGATCATGAGGAACAACTTTCATGTTAATCAAAAGTTGAGGAGAAATATATTTCTAGGTCAAAAATGGCTTGGAAGTTGGTTGACTTTTGTTGACCAAAATCACATTCATCTGAGGACTTGTAACTTGCCTGCATCATAACTTGAGTTCTAGAAATTAGATGAATGACTTCTAGTACTCTAACTAAAGCTAAGAACATGCTCTACAAGTTTCATATTAGGGTCAAGATGAGATGAGACTTGTATCTTGAGATAGGTGGTCTTGAAGTTAGGCACTGAACAAAGGACTTTACACTGAGAACCCTAATTCAGTAACTCCTCACACTCTTGCTTCTTGATGAATTGATCTTGAAATTATATCCCATGTATCCTATCACAACATTCCATGACCATAAAGACTTGGAATTGAGTCTTAATCTCCTTCAATTTCACAGTTGACTCAGGGTTGACCATATGAAAACCCTAATTGCAACACCTTCAACTGTAACTCTTCACAATTGGTTTAAACACTTGAATGAACTCCACAATGACCCTCAAGGCCTCCAATGAGCTTAAATGATCATCTCCCTCCATAACAATGGGCTTGTGATCCTCATATGACCTTCAAATGGCTTCCTAGACAGGAGGTGAACCACATACACTTATCTGCCTATCCAAAGGGCTTTGATCTGTCTCTGATGATGATGACCCCCCTGTTGACTTGAACACAAACTCTTGATTAGGCTTAGAACTATTGGCAAATTCCTCTTGTTACACACACACCTCTTGATCCCCTGTAAAATGCAAAATGATAGGAAATGAAATATGCTAGAAAAATGAAATGAAACATAAACCAAGTAAAGAAAAGGTTGAACAAATTTTGGGGTACAACACATATTTTTGTACCTTGACACTGCATTTGTTTCACCTTCCCTCTTCTTGTTATTAACAAAAGTCTTTCTCCCTCCACCAAATGTGGATCCTTCTCCTGCCTGAATTTTTCCCAGCTTAATACCATTCTCAACCCTCTCACCAGGAATAATCAGATCTGAGAAACTGCCTGACATGTTTCCAATCAACTTTTCATAATATATCCCTGGTGTTGTACCCCAAAATTTTCCCAACCTTTTTCTTTACTTGTTTTGTGTTTCATTTCATTTCTTTAGCATTTGCGTATGCATAACATTATGCTTAACAGGGGATCAAGGAAGGTGTTTATCCAAGAGAAGAGTGTCAAAGGGTCTAAGTTTAAGCAAGAGTGCTTACTCAAGTCATCAAGTGCTTATAGTCACCAAGAAGTGGTCAAAGCTCATTGAGAGGATAGATTGGTATGTATTGCTCACCTCCTATCTTGGAGGTCAACCGAGGTTCATCAGAGGTACATAAGCTCATAATGATGGATATGAGATGGTTGGGGAGCTCATTGATGCTTTTGAAGCCATTGTGGAGCTCATATAAGTTGGTATTTCATGTGCAAGAGGTTGCAGTCAAGGATTGTACACCTAGGGTTTCATCTATTTAGTGCAAAGTCAATTGAAGACTTGAAGGAGATTGAGACTTAGTTTTAAGTCATCAGAGTCATGGATAGTTGTGTTGACACATTTAAGAGGGTATTTCAAGACCTAATCAAGAAGAACCAAGAGTATGAGAAGTTACTAAATTAGGGTTTCAGAGGTTTGTTAGTGTAAAATCCCTTATTTAGTGCCTAATTGCAAGGTCACATATCTTAATATACGAGTTGAATCTCATTTTTGTATAAACATGAGACTTGTAGGGTATGTTCTAAGCTTTCTTTTGAGTACTAGAACTCATCCATTGGGTTTGAGGAACTCAAGTTATGATGACATCAAGTTATAGGTCTCAAATGAACATATTTTTCATTCATCAAAAGTCAACCAACTTCCAAGGCACTTTTGATTTAGAATAATGTTTCTCCTCAACTTTTTATGAACATGAAAGTTGTTCCTTATGATCATAACTTTCTAAAAAGTCCTAGAAGTCCTTCATATCATTTGTAGAACTCAAGTTATGAAGTTTGCATGGCAGGGGTATTTTGGGAAACTTTGATTATAGGCCCTTTTGATTATAGGTCAGGTTCATGCCTTGGTGCACTTCAAATGGAACTTTCAACAACATGAAAGTTGTCCCAGATGACTTCAAATTCATCATGGAACACAAGTTTGGCATGAATTTTGCATAGATAAGGGATTGGTGAAGGAATTTCAAGCAAAAGTGAACTTAAAATCATGAATTCAATTGAAATGGTTAGAGGTCATTTTCACACTTCCTTTTGATTTAAAATGGTTCACATTATGCTCATGAGTGAAATGCAGCAAAAAAATTTGGGTCATGCTAGCAAATACACGTGAATTTTGAGCTTGCTTCAAGAAAAAGTTTCACATCAAAACTCATTAATTGGACAATGTACAAGCCCTATTCCAATCCAAATGTTCAATTCAAATGGTCAGCTACAAAATCAGATGAAATTCATGAGTGTAACATGCTGAAATCACGTGTGCATGGGAGTAGCTTCTAATTTGGGCATTTTCAAATTATACTCAAACAAGGCTTCACGAGCCTTTCTTTCACTCCCAAATCCATAGTATATAAACTCAAAATCATTTTGGAGAGCTCAGAAGGTGCAACTCGTGGAAGGAGCTCAGAATTTAAGTTTGAAATTCAAGAGCAAAATTGGAAATCGTGAATCAAGATCTAGTACAGTTCAAGCTAAATTGAAGCATCCTTCTTCTTCCTTGAACTTCATAGAGTGGATCTGCATAGCTTGGAGCAAGCTAAGCATCAATTGAAGCTCCAACGGAGAGACTCCGTTAGGTACCTTTCAAATCCGAATATCTCTCATGTTAGCCATTGGATCTACGCCATTAGTATTGCATCTAAAGTCCTACAACTTGTAGGAAAATTCTAGTAGCATAATTGTGTGATTGATGAGTTTTCAGTTTTGTGCTCAAATTTTCCATTGTTCGAATCTCTTAATTCATGTATGATTAATGAAAATGGAAGTCGGATTCGTGATCTACGTGACTTGGCCTTCAATTTGGTGTAAAATTTCATGTGATTTGGTGAAGTTTCAAGACCTGGTCTTCGGCTACCTCGCCAGAGAAGACGACCAGAGCTAGGGCTCCGGCATCTAGTATGAACTCAGGCGTGCTTGTGTGTACTACTTTAACATTTTGACCATACTGGATGAACAATCCAGATTTGCTTGACCTGCTTGTGTGGCTGCGTTGACTCCAACGTCATTTAATAAAACGTTGTGTTTTGATGCTTCTGAGTTGTGTTTTGTTTTGGGCTCAGTGTGCTACTTGCACCCCCTTGTTAATCCATCCCAATGATTCCAACTGGCTTTGTTTCTATTCACACCACTTGCATTTATTTCATTTATTTTATTTTATTTTATTTTCTGTTTTGTTTTAAATCATTTAAGAATAACTCTAATGATGATAAATTCCATCGAAAAATATTTTATGATACTTTAATGTGTCATTTAATTTTTGATATTTTTTATTTTCATTTTCCATTTATTTTTTTATTAAAATTGGAATTAATAATTGGAGTGGTTTATGAATTGATTTTTTCATTGTTCTTTTGGCTTCTTGCTTGTTTCTTGACCAAGTTAAATCTCTAATGAATGTGACTTTTTCCTCATTTGAATAATGAGTTGAGTGATCTTATAGGATGATTTTGGCTCTAGTTTGGTTTATTTTTTGGTTGACTTTTAAGTCATTTTGTTTGACCCTCGATAATCCTCCTTCAAAATGGTTCACCCTTGTGAATCAAATTCTTTGGTGATGTTTTGAATGGACATTGGTTATGTGCTCTTGGATCCTGGTTGCCTACATTCTTATGTTCTTTTGAGATTTTATTTGGTTTTATTTGAGCCATTTTCCTATTTTTGGAGTAGCTTGCAAGTCAAGCTATCCCTAAGGATGGTTCACACACACACTTGACCTAGTTTTGATGGGAAATGAACCTTGTGGATCCCAAATGCTTCCAACTCTTATTGATTCACATTATTAACATATTGAAGTAGTTGGTTGCCAATTTATAGGTCCTACACTTATTTGACACTTGTTGTAAGTTGCATTCTCTTTAGGCATTCCATTTGGATTCAAATGTTGAGAGTGTTTAGAACTTAGGTTCTTTGCCATGCCGAATCTTGAAATTTGCTTTACATATTTTCTTTCCTTGCTTTGTGCACCTTCTTCCCTTGTTCTCACCTCTTCCCTAGGTCCTTTGAGTCCAATTTAAGATGATTTGGTCCCTCCGTTAGAGGTACTTTGAGTTTGTCTTAAATGTTGATTCATCTTGAGAACTTTTGATGTGTTTCTTTTGCATGATCTTTGTGATGCTTTGCTTGAGCTTAATTTTGATGTATCTTGTTGCCCTCATCTTATCTCCCATCATCTCATGGATCATGTATTCTTCTCCTTTCTTTTTGGCTTGCCTTTGGGCTTGTGGTTGTAGGAATTCTATTTCTCCCACTTCATCCCACTTTTGTGTGAACTTGTTTAAGTTCTTCTTTGTGTGCATTTCCTTTTTGTTCTTGCATATCTCATTTGAATGCTTGAGGTTGAGATGTGCTTGTGGTGGCTACTTCCCCACACTTTATTCCTCCCTCTTTTCTTCATCCTTATTTGTGCATTACATGTTTGCATTCTTTCTTCTTTCACTTATGCTTTCTTCTTCTTCTTCTTTTGTCTTCCTTTGCCATGTTCCCTTAGGACCTCTAATCTCTCTTGTTCAATATGGATTATGATAGACATTAGGCTTGAACCCATGTATGATAACATTAGGTAGCATTCCCTTTTCATCCCAATCATAGGTGCAATTTGCATGAGAACATTAGGTTGAGTCTTAGTCTCCCTTTAGAGTTGTGTCTCTCTTCTCATATCCAAACTTCTTCAAGACACTTAATAATGGATAATGAATGTTGTACGCTACGAGACTTAAGCATTTTGGAAATGATGATTGGGGGCCTCCTCTCAACTGTCTAGAGTGTTTAGCGTATGTCCTTTAGACGATATGCTACGCATTCGCTCCTAAGTCATAGTCTTTAGAGTAACATGAATTACAAACCAAATTCAATTCCCTTCTTTGTCTAAAAAAGACTTCAAAAACAAACATCAAATCTTTTTATCCTTCAGGATCTTAATTTGGAAAACCTTTTTCATAAGGAGACTTTTGTTAACTCTTGGTTCTACCACAAACAAGTAACGCCTAAGTCTCCAATGGTTGAGCTGCATACACCTAACTGCTAGAACTAAGTTTTAACCCTACTCGGGCCTAAAACATCTGAACAAACTTGTGGTCTAGTTAGCCCGAACTATGTTTGCTCTGGTTTCTCATACCAAACAAGGATACGTAGGCACAAGACAACGATGTCTTGGCGAGCAACCTTCCCCACCCTTCACCCGTAGTTTTTTTGAACTACGTTGACTCTGACTTTCCCGTTGCACGAGGGAGTACGTAGGCATAGAGCGGCGATGCTCTATCGAGTATCTTTTCTTTTATTTTGTCCTTATGGCCTGTAGCTTAGATAGATAAACACCCTTTAGATAGACAATAAGTGTTGATCCCGTCGAGTACGACGGACGTGAGGGGTGCTAATACCTTCCCCTTGCGTAACCGACTCCCGAACCCAAGATTTGGTTGAGATGACCCGTCGTTTCCCTTTCCGTAGGTTTTCTCAAATCGTTTCCTTTCCCTCTTTTGGGATAAATAACGAACGGTGGCGACTCTTCTGTCCTTGTCGGCCCCTTCTTCACAGCGATACAACAAATGGCGACTCTGCGGGGGACCTTTCCCATCCCCTATGCGAGTCAATCCTAGCGCTTGTGTGTTTATCTCTGGGTGTGTATATATGTGTTGTACTTTATCTGCATTCGCATTTTATTTTCCAGCATTGTATATTATCATTGTTCTGTGCTGTTAGGGGGGAGTTCCACTGAGAGATAAGCCAAACCCAAGCTTGAGTACAACCATAGCATTAGAAGCGGAAAGTAGTGGTGAACCTGTATGTTTGGCATGCACTAGTTCCCATGAAATCTGCGCTCAGACGAGATTCTCTTTGACGACTTCCTTTCTAGTCCGTTTCGGATAGTTGAGAGGTTGTTGGATATGAGGGATGTCGACTTTGGGGACCAATAATTTGGGAGTCAGCTAAGTGAGGCCGCTTCGTTAGACTATGATGCCAAATCGGAAACGGTGAACGTATCATCGTTTTTCGAAAGTCTGTGACGCTGATGACTGTAATGCCCATTTCATTTCGATTAAATTTAATTGTGATTTTTGCCGTATCTCGTTGTGTCATAGTCGTACGAGGATGTCAGAAAAATTCTGGTTTGTCGGAAAAATTCTGGTTTTGTCGGAAAACTTCGAAAAATCATATCTCTTGATCCGTAATCGGATTTGACCCCCGTTCGAAGCGTTGGAAAGCTAAAGAGATGTTCTATCTTGAAAAAAAAAATGAAATTTTGCTGCTATGACGACCGTCACAGGAGTGTGACGACCGTCACAAGAGCAAAAACTGCAGTTATGCAGAATTTGAACGTGTTCTGGTGGAATGAGAATTTGTAGCAAAAATATATTCCCCTAGACTCTTTTACCCTCAATTATGTCATTTTGGGAAAGAAAAGACTGAAAAGAGAAGTTACGTAATGGAGAGAAAGGAAGAGAGAAGAATTGTCGATCGGTAGATTTGGAAGATTGTTGCAGAAAAATCACCGTAGAGCAGAAGCGGAATCGGAAAGCGTGGAATTGACCTCAATTCTAAGGTAAGGGTGGGGTTCAATTCTATAATCGGGAGTATGATCGAATTCATGTAGGGAATCGAGTCATAGGTATAGTTTCGTTAATCGATAAATTTTAAGGAAGAGGTTTCCCTAATGGGACAAGATTTCTATGTAGGAATGAATGTGTTATGTAGTTATTAGTGCGATGCTCTAAGGCTTTCCTTATGGGAAAATACGTAGAATGAATATGCTATACGGTTATTTGTACAACACTCTAATGGTTTTCCCTAATGGACGTCAAGATGGCCGAGTTGGTCTAAGGCGCCAGTTTCAGGTACTGGTCCAAAAAGGACAGTTACCTGGTTGTGATTGATTTGTAATTAATTATGTGAGAAGATGCCGTAATATTTTTATGACGATAAGATGTTAAAGATTAATTGTTGAACTGATGTTGATGTTATACCTGTATGGGAATAGCCGTTTTGTATGAACACTTTGAGTTCCTAATTGTTAATACGAGGTTGCAATGTTCCTTTACATGAATAGTTGGGATGATGAACATATGATGCATATGAAATAGCAATGTTCTGTTATGGACGTTTTGTTGTAGGCTTGCTGCCTTGTTGCATAGTCGGTGATGTTGTGGTCCATAATAGAGGTATTTCATGGCATAGCATATTAGCGATGGCCTGTATTGGCGGCCCTTGTGGCAAATTCTGCGATGGCCTGTATTGGCGGCCCTTAGTGGCAAATTCTGTGATGGCCTGTATTGGTGGCCCTTAGTGGCAAATTCTGCGATGGCCTGTATTGGCGGCCTTGATGGGAAATTGGTACCACATGCATATGCACAGTTGAGTCGCATTGTTGAGTCACATGAAGTTGCATAATTATGTTAGTTGTATATTAATGTTGTTTTACGTGAGATATGGATTGTTGCAGTTGTTGTCGATGATGTTTATGATTTCGAAACTTATAATGCTGTGATGAGTTTCTGGCATGTTTTCTATCATGCTCTATGTTATATTATTGATATCTCACCCTTTTCCGTTGTATGTTACCTCATCTGGTGGTAATTTGCAGGTAGTCAGGAATAGAGCATAGTTCCCATTAAGGTGTCGTTGGTCGCTCTGATACGTAGCACTCTTGGGGGGGGGGGGGATGAACGATTGTTTATGTTGTTTATTTGATGTTTTCTTGTTGCTGAATTTTACTAAGTATTTTAGTTGAATTGGTTGTTTTTTTGTTAATGCACCGAATGCTGGTTGTACGCACTGGACCGGTGGGTCGGTAGTGCTGAAATTTATGACTGAACTAATTGTTTTGTTGAATCTATGCAAGATGATTGCTTACTGAATTTTAATCGAGTTGGTTGCAAGTTTTATGATTTTACTTTAATCATTAAGAATGTTGGAAGTGTTTTATGTTCCGCTGCAAAATTAATAAAATGTTGAGAACTCGATACGTTAAGCAAGCTGTCGTATGTTCATCCAAGTTCATGTGCTATGTGTCATTACTAAATGCATGTTGCCTAGTTAAATTAAATGGTAAAATGCATGCTTCTGCTAGCTGAAAAATGTGACGCCCAGGTTTTTGTCTGTGTGACGACCGTCACAAGTCCATGACGACCGTCATGCGTACAAATTTCGTGCACTCTGATTTTGATTTATTTTAAATATGCCTTGGGTAGAAATGGGGTGTTACATTAGTGGTATCAGAGCCATACCTCTTCCAGTACGATGTGGTTCGGGGACGAACTAAGCGGAAGCTGGTGGGCATGTAACACCTGAGGTGAAAGAGGACGGTGGTTACATGTAACACCCGTGGGTGAGGGAGTGGTTGTCGATGTCATGAGGCATGACAATGAGACACTCCTAGCAGCTTCTAGGGGAAAACCGAATTCACATCCGAATGAGAGGGATTCTGAGGCTATGCAGGTATGGGAGGGATCATGAGGCTATGCAGGTATAGGACTGCATGGTTGAATGAAGGCTTATAAGGATTAATTGGTACTACCTATACCAACAAGATGCATCTTCTTTTTGGTAGCCTCTTCATAAGAACTCCACAGTTAAGCGTGCTTGACTTGGAGCAATTTTGGGATGGGTGACCTTCTGGGAAGTTTCCTGGAAAGCGTGTGATTGAGGACAAAGCATGCTGAAAAGACCGGTGTTGGTTTGTGGGGTCAGTCGGTAATCCTAAAAGCAATATGAGGCGTTACAATTGGTATCAGAGCAGGTCGGTCCGTCCGGCCAAGTTGTCTAATGTTGTTGTTTAATCTCTGGTATGCGGCATGTGTGTGAAACACTGTCGGTACATGTTCGTTTTCTAGCCTTGTCTGCAGGAGTGAGAATGATTCAAGTGGGGGAGAAATTGGTGTTTCTCCGGAAGGCTGCAAGTGTAGAGTTGTAGCTCAGTGGAAAGTTGAATGATTCAAGTGGGGGAGAAATTGGTGTTTCTCCGGAAGGCTGCAAGTGTGGAGTTGTAGCTCAGTGGAAAGTTGAAATGCTCTTATAGTTTGGTAAAGATGGTTTATACCCCATCATGATTTCGGCTGTCTATTGACAAATTGAGGAAATGATCACCCTTAATCCCTTGTTAATAATAGACGGGATTGTGTTGGATGGGATAGACGTGTCTTGCGAGCTTAGGTGGCGTGAGCAGTGAATTGTTTGGAGTGGAGCTAAGTGCTCAAGAATTGTTTTGATGAGTCGGTCGATGTAAGAAGGTGCAGAGATGTGCATTTTGATTGGAATTTTCGAGAGAGTTGTCGATGACTCGTGTGTTGATTGTTGCCAAACCCGACGGGACTAGTGGTGGTGTTTGGAGATGCTTTATTGATATGATTTGGAGATATGTTAAAAGTAACTTCAGCGAGTTAGTTATGCTTTAAGGCAACTTGAAGTACGTAAGAAGAATTATCTAACCAGTGTTCAAGAGTTGGTCATTGTTGTAGTTGTGCCGGAGTTGGAAGCTGAAATTGCTTAATCTGAGATTTTGTGAGGAAGCGATGTTTTACAGACAAAAGTCAGAGAAGATTGCGTAGTGGTGTCGGGTAATGTTAAGCCGTGATTGAGTATGCTTGTTTTATAAAATGTGGTTGATTTGGCAAGTTTTGGCATTTTGGAGATTTGAGGATCTAAGATTCGGATTGAAATCGGACGTTGTAGAAATCGCGTTTGATGGTTCTAATTCAATGCCATATGTTAAGGGGGTATGAGTATGTGTTTGTTTCGAAGAAATAAATTGAATCAGTCGAATTTTCGGGCAAAAATGCAGAATTCCCGTAGCAGATTTTGGGTAAAATTCTGGTTTTTCGGAAAACTTCGAAAATTCATAACTCTTGAACCGTATGTCGGTTTTGACTCCCATTCAAAGTGACGGGAAGCTAACGAGATGATCTTTCTAGGTAAAATGGTTTTGGAGTCAGTGAATGAGCCAATTATAGCAGAATATTCGAAACGTGTCATTTTGGCAATTTTACCGTCGTGAACGGGTGCGGTTGATGTGTTATCATACTGTGTGTTTTCGGTATATAACGTGGTAGCTGATGCTTTGATTTGAAAACCTCACCAGTAAAGATGATGATGGTGAAAAGAGTTAGAACCGATTGAGCAGTTTGGCGATACAAGTTTGGTCTGTGAAGAGACTTGTTATGGAGTTAAGCCGTGTGTGTTAGAACTTACTAGTAGTATTCTTGAGGAGATTCGAGAAGGTCAGAAAATCTGGTTTGAGTTGGTAGATTGGTTGAAGTTGATGAATCAAAGTCGAAGAGTTGATTTTCGGATTTGTGGAAGTGGTATCGCGATATGTCATGATGGAGTTTGTGGTCGACTTAGTTACGGAAACTAGTCCGATATTGAGAACTCCACATTGTATGTCTGTTTGGATGGTCGAGGATTTAATTTGATTGAGTGGTTTTGAGACTTGTGTCTGGGGTGTATTCTAAGGCAGCAGATTGTGAAGTCGAATAGAGGGTGGACAATGATTTTTGGTGATTGTGAGAAGAGGTTGGGCGTGGAAAGCAATATTGGTGTACTTGAGGTTTAAAATATTTCAAGTTGAAACTGTGCCGAATGGTTTCCTAAGTGTGAAATTGTTGTTGTACGTCGAATTCTAAGATTGCAGCTTTTTACGGAATTGAAATCGGACATACGGAAGTCGTTTAACGGTCGAAAATAGAAATTCGGACTGTCATGTTCATCGAGAGATTCGCCTAGCGAAGTGTCCTGGGCAGAAAAATATTGTTGAGTGGAGTAAGAATACTATTGAAGAAGTGCCTTGAGATAGATGGAGTATCCATCCAAGTGCCATGAGGATGCGACCGAATTTAAGGAAATTGTTTTGGTGGCCATAGATAGAGAGTCACGGGAGTAAGTTGAGTATTCATCCGGGAGCGACGAATATGTATAGTGATTTGAAGAATTTATTTTGGTGGCCTGGTATGAAGCGTGATGTAACACGATTTGTGTATGCATGTTTGACTTGTCGGAAGTAGAAAGTTGAGCATCAGAAACCTGTTGGGTTGATGCAACCGTGAGAAACTCTAGAATGGATATTGGATAGTGTTTCCATGGATTTTGTGACGGGTTTTCCAAAGAATTTGAAGGAATATGATTCGATTTGGTTGGTTATGAATGAATTGACAAGATTAACCCATTTCCTACCAATGAGGGAGAACTAGTCTATGCTGAAGCTAGCTGAGATGTGTATCGATGAAGTTGTGAAGTTGTATAAGGTGCCGTCGAATTTTGGGTCAGATGGGAACCTGAGTTCTTTATTGAGATTTTAGGAGAGTTTTACAGATGTTTGAATGTCATGTCGAAGTTGGATTCTTTCTAGAATTTGTGGACGAATGGGCAGACAGAGAGAACTATTCAGTATGTAGAGGATTTGTTGAGTTATGTTGATGTATGTTCGGCGAGAGTGTTGTGCTCGGACATGAGATTGTGTAAGAGACGATTGAAAAGATTAAAACGATCCAAGATAAGATGTGTTTTAAGAGTTATGATAGTAACTAGTGTTGGTCAGGCGTGAGGTCACAGAAATACCACTATGTTTTGTTTATCTGTATCAGAGTGGCGCAGCGGAAGCGTGGAGAAAGTAGCATGCTAGGTTGTTTTACCGCTGTCGCTTGTGGGAATTGAATGATGTGTTCATGTGTCCAAGTTGAGGAAGTACATTGATTCAGATGGATAGTGTACAAGTGAAGGATGATTTGATTGTTGAGGCATTGCTAGTTCAATTTGATGGACGAGAAGCAACTTCGAGGTAAAAGGATTCTTTGGTAGAGGTAATTTGGAAGATTGGGATGCGAGAGTCGTATCCGGAGTTGGTTGAATCGAGGTAATTTCAAGGACTAAATTCTTTTAAGTGGGGGAGAGTTGTAACTCCCGTTTCATTTCGATTAAATTTAATTGTGATTTTTTCCATATCTCGTTGTGTCATAGTCGTACGAGGATGTCAGAAAAATTCTGGTTTGTCGGAAAAATTCTGGTTTTGTCGGAAAACTTCGAAAAATCATATCTCTTGATCCGTAAGTCGGATTTGACCCCCGTTCGAAGCGTTGGAAAGTTAAAGAGATGTTCTATCTGGAAAAAAATGAAATTTTGCTGCTATGACGACCGTCACAGGAGTGTGACGACCGTCACACGACAAAAACTGCAATTATGCAGAATTTGAACGTGTTCTGGTGGAATGAGAATTTGTAGCAAAAATATATTCCCGTAGACTCTTTTACCCTCAATTACATCATTTTGGGAAAGAAAAGACTGAAAAGAGAAGTTACGTAATGAAGAGAAAGGAAGAGAGAAGAATTGTCGATCGGTAAATTTGGAAGATTGTTGCAGAAAAATCACCGTAGAGCAGAAGCGGAATCGGAAAGCCTGGAATTGACCTCAATTCTAAGGTAAGGGTGGGGTTCAGTTCTATAACCGGGAGTATGATCGAATTCATGTAGGGAATCGAGTCATAAGTATAGTTTCGTTAATCGATAAATGTTAAGGAAGAGGTTTCCCTAATGGGACAAGATTTCTATGTAGGAATGAATGTGTTATGTAGTTATTAGTGCGATGCTCTAAGGCTTTCCTTATGGGCAAATATGTAGAATGAATATGCTATACGGTTATTCGTACAACGCTCTAATGGTTTTCCCTAATGGACGTCAAGATGGCCGAGTTGGTCTAAGGCGCCAGTTTCAGGTACTGGTCCAAAAAGGACAGTTACCTGGTTATGATTGATTTGTAATTAATTATGTGAGAAGATGTCGTAATGTTGTTATTACGATAAGATGTTAAAGATTAATTATTGAACTGATGTTGATGTTATACCTGTATGGGAATAGCCGTTTTGTATGAACACTTTGAGTTCCTAATTGTTAATACGAGGTTGCAATGTTCCTTTACATGAATAGTTGGGATGATGAACATATGATGCATATGAAATAGCAATGTTCTGTTATGGACGTTTTGTTGCAGGCTTGCTGCCTTGCTGCATAGTCGGTGATGTTGTGGTCCATAATAGAGGTATTTCATGGCATATCATATTAGTGATGGCCTGTATTGGCGGCCCTTGTGGCAAATTCTGCGATGGCCTGTATTGGCGGCCCTTAGTGGCAAATTCTGCGATGGCCTGTATTGGCGGCCTTGATGGCAAATTGGTACCACATGTATACGCACAGTTGAGTCACATTGTTGAGTCACATGAAGTTGCATAATTATGTTAGTTGTATATTAATGTTGTTTTACGTGAGATATGGATTGTTGCAGTTGTTGTCGATGATGTTTATGATTTCGAAACTTATAATGCTGTGATGAGTTTCTGGCATGTTTTCTATCATGCTCTATGTTATATTATTGATATCTCACACTTTTCCGTTGTATGTTACCTCCTCTGGTGGTAATTTGCAGGTAGTCAGGAATATAACGTAGTTCCCATTAAGGCGTCGTTGGTCGCTCTGATACGTAGCACTCTTTGGGGGAATGAACGATTGTTTATGTTGTTTATTTGATGTTTTCTTGTTGCTGAATTTTACTAAGTATTTTAGTTGAATTGGTTGTTTTTTTGTTAATGCACCGAATGCTGGTTGTACGCACTGGACCGGTGGGTCGGTAGTGCTGAAATTTGTGACTGAACTAATTGTTTTGTTGAATCTATGCAAGACGATTGCTTGCTGAATTTTAATCGAGTTGGTTGCAAGTTTTATTATTTTACTTTAATCATTAAGAATGTTGGAAGTGTTTTATGTTCTGCTGCAAATTAATAAAATGTTGAGAACTCGATATGTTAAGCAAGCTGTCGTATGTTCATCCAAGTTCATGTGCTATGTATCATTACTGAATGCATGTTGCCTAGTTAAATTAAATGGTAAAATGCATGCTTCTGCTAGATAAAAAATGTGACGCCCAGGTTTTTGTTTGTGTGACGACCGTCACAAGTCCATGACGACCGTCATGCGTGCAAATTTCGTGCACTCTGATTTTGAGTTATTTTAAATATGCCTTGGGTAGAAATGGGGTGTTACAACGACCGCATAGGATGTCGAACCTTTGTCAGTGACTAGGTCCATACCTGTGAGAGGGATTGGGTTATGCAGGAAACCTTGGCCTTCATCCTACCTGGTTCTTATGAGTGTGAACCTGTGACTTTGATACAGTGAGTCCTTATGATGGTGTTATGTTCTTGCCAAAGCCGAGTGTTGTTTCTTCTTAATCAACAGCATAACAGCCTTGATCCCCTGTTGCATTTGCATTTACATTTTTCATCTGCATGTTAACATTGACATGTATTTATTTTGGAGGTGCATATTTTCCCTTCGATTCTAGTGATCTTATTTCTTTGCTGACATGGAGCCTATCTTGAAGAAGACAGCGGTTTGTAAGTTCCCTACTCTAGACATTGGATCTTTACTGAGTTTGATCTCTGTAGCTGACAGGAAGGTGATGGAAGATTTCAAGAAATCTTATGGGAAGCTTTTGACTTATGTCTGCAAGCCCTCAGTTTATGAGTTGGGCGGTCTCCATACTCTGCTGCAGTTTTATGATTCCCAGCTCCAATGTTTCACTTTTCCAGGTTATGTATTGCTGCCTACTCTATAGGAGTTCTCTGTGCTACTTGGAGTGCCTATCTCGGACCAAATGCCATTCTATCACACTGATGCTGAGTCTGATCTTATTAAGTTTGATGGTTCTCTTCATTTGGATGCTTCTGAGCTACAAGGGATGTTGGTCAAGAGAAATGGAATGTCTGGTTTTCCTCTACCTTTTATGGTTGTTAGAGCTCGACACTTTGCGAAGGAAGGTTGTTGGGTTGTGTTTAATTCCATCCTAGCACTATGCATTTATGGTATCATGTTGTTTCCTAATATTCCAAATTTTGTGGATGTGGACGCCTTTCACATTTTTGCTTTTGGGAATCCTGTACCTACGCTTCTATGCGACGTCTATCATTCTGTGCACTACAAGAATGAGAATTGGAGAGGGAAGAACGTATCTTGTTGTGTACCTTTGTTGTACAGGTGTTTTGTGAGTCACCTTCCCAAGATTGGTCCTTTCATTGATACTGCAGGTACCCTAGAATGGTCAGAGAGATTGATGGGGTTGACGTCTGAGAACATCATCTGGTTTGATAGGGATCAGCTAGGTACGGAGATTATATACAGTTGCAGTGGTTTTCCTAACGTCCCGTTGGTCAGAAGGAAAGGATGCATTAACTATAACCCATCCTTTGCAGTAAGATAGTTAGGGTATCCCTTGAGAGAGCCTCCGAGAGAAGAGGAGATACAAGAATCTTTGTATTTCACCGGATTGTTAGAGCATGAGACCTTGGCTAGGGTTAAGAAAGCCTGGAACAAAATTCATCACAAAGGGAAAGCTTCTTTAGGGAAGAGTAACAGTCGAGCTTACGACCCTTATGTGACCTGGATCCAGGAGAGAGCAGAGAAGGTGTTGATGCCTTTTCCATTTGTTGAGCCTTTTATTCCTCTGATGATTGAGCAACCCGCTACTATTGATATTCAGAGGTATAATTAATTGTGGTCGGAGAAATAGGAATTGTGCAGGGCAAATGAAGAGTTGGAGAAAGAGATTATCCAGCTTCGGAGTGAAAAGATTGAAGCTACTCATTCCTGCAAGCGGAAAACTGAGTTGGTTAACAAGCTAGGTACAGATCTTACCAAGGAGATTTGCACCCGTGAGCGTTTGGGTTTAGATTTGAATGTTGTCAGTGATGTCCTTGCCTCTAAGAAGAAGGAGTTGGATATGGCTTATCTAGAGATTTCCAGATTCAATGATCAGTGGAATGCTACCCTCACTAATAACAAAGAGCGGGAAGATGTACTCAAACAAAAGATTGTCAAACAGGAAGCTCAACTCCAAGTGAAGGATGAGAAGATTGCAGCTGAAGCCTCTCTCCGACGTGACAGTGATTGTAGACTGAACGAAGCAATTGCAACATTGGATGATTACAAGTCTAGAGCTGATACGAAGGGGTGTAAGCTTGAAGAGGTTTTTGGTGAAGGTGCCTGGGAGGACTATGCTCAGGATCTGCAGACCACTATTAGCCAGAGAGAGCTGCTTATATGAGGGCTGCTTATCAGGCCAGACCATCCAGAGACGAAAGAGTTGTTAGAGGATTTTCAGTCTAATTGTCATACTTGATTGTTTTTTCTTTTCAGTCTATTGTTATGATGCATGTATTGACCATCACCAGACCTGTTGGCTGAGGTCATTTTGATTGCATTGTATTGTTGTAGCGTTGTGCTCCCTATATGACTCTTGGCTCTCATTTTATTTATGAGAGGGTTGCTTAGTGCTTATCTGTACCTCCATTGTCGTGTTGTGCTCGTGGAACTGGAATCGAGGGGGAAATTTCCCTTATTCATATATACATGTCTGCATACTGCATCATTCTGCATTTTTGCATCGCAGGTGCACCGGGACTGTTTACCTTATTTCTGTGGTTTGTTAGTTTGTTTTAGGATTGAACATCAGACTACTCACCGTTACATTAATAGGGGAAATCAACGCAAGGTAATGAAATAAATGCAAGCTGAGATGCAGGAACTTCAGGACAGGATGGCCCAATTTATGGATTTGATGCAGGGTGTGGCAAATGACCAAGAGCAACTGAGGACTCTGGTGCAACCACTTATTGCAAGAGTTGATGGTGCAACCAGTTTTGAATCCCTATGCCTGAAATGACGTACGCCGCACATGGCAACAATGTTCCTCAGTGGGATGAAGATCAGCAGGAAGATGCATTCTCTATACGAGATATTGGTGCAGGATTGCCATCTGAGGATGATAAGAGGTTTAAGCTGATTGAAGAGAAGATGCGGAGCTTTGAGAATCAGAACTCCATGGGTCTGGACATGGCTAACCTTGGGCTGATCCCAGACTTGAAAGTACCTTTGAAATTTAAAGTTCCTGATTTTGACAAATATAAAGACACTACCTGTCCTAGGGTTCATCTTTACTCGTACTATCGTAAGATGTCTGCTTACTCAGATGATGAAAAGTTGTTGATGCACTTTTTCCAGGACAACCTTTCTGGGCCTTCACTTGAATGGTACATGAGCTTGAAGCCAGTCAATATCTGATGCTGGAGGGATTTGGCTGAGGCCTTCATTAAGAATTATCAGTATAATAGAGACCTTGCGCCTAACAGGGTCCAATTACAGAATCTTACTCAGAAGACTGGTGAATGCTTCAAGGAGTACGTCCAGAGGTGGCGTGAGCTGGCAGCTAGGGTGCAGCCTCCCATGGTAGAGAGGGAGCTAATTGATATGTTTGTTGCCACACTACCAGGTGTATACTATGAGAAGCTGATCGGTAATATGTGTCACAACTGCAAAAAACATCCGGCAGAAAACAGAAGAGTCGTCACCTTTCGTAATTTATCCCAAAGAGAGGGAAAGGAAACAATCGGAAAAACCTAACGAAAAAGGGAAAAGACGAGGTCATCGCAACCAAGTCCTGGATTTGGGAGTCGGTTATGCAAGGGGAAGGTATTAACACCCCTCACGTCCGTCGTACTCGATGGGATCCACGCTTGTTGTCTATCTAAGGGTGTGTTTAATCTATCTATGCTAAAAGCTCACAGGACAAAAATGAAAAGAAAAGAGACTCGGCAGAGCATCGCCGCTCTATGCCTACGTACTCCCTCGTGCAATGGGAAAGTCAGAGTCAACTTAGTTCAGCTAACTACGGGGGAAGGTGGGGGAAGGTTGCTCGCCAAGACATTGTCGTCTTGTGCCTACGTATTCTCATCTGGTATGAGAAATCAGAGCAAACGTAGTTCGGGCTGAGACAGAACCATAGGTTGATTAAGTGTTTTAACCGAGTAGGGTTAAACCTCTGTTCCAGCAGTTAGGGACGATGCCTGTTTGCAGTAGAACCAAAGCTTAACAACACTCTTTTTCCCGAAAAAGGTTTTCCAATTAATCCCGAAGGAAAAAAGGTTTGAAGTTTTGTTTTGTGTTTTTTAATTATGTGAATTAATTCGGTTTGTGATTCACGTTGTGTAACACCCTCATTCTACCCCACAGATATTACGGCAAAATAACACGGATTTCAGAGTAAAATATTAACTTTCATTAAAAAGCCACAAAAGGGCATACATTTTTCAATGTCAACAAAATTGGTCAATACTTCGTAACACACGGGTTTTCTCAAAATACATCAAAACATCATATACATTGGAACTCATAACATAACTCAATGTTTTCTTCATAAGGGAACATCAGTAAAATAACCCAATGATATACAATCAACTCAAAGAACCCAACCCGATGTTACATATCAGAGCAAGATACTCTACATTAACCATAAAGGCTAATGACTCTAAACTTTACAATACTCCTCGACTGCGTCCACGACTAAACTTGCTCATCTGCACGTTACCCATGTAGAGGTAACATTCAAACAGGCAGGGTGAGTAAGACAATTCATAATAATTAATGTATAACAATTGATGCATAAACGACATATTACTCATAGTTATATTCAACACATTGATATCCTTCAAATATGCCTCAAAGGCCACAACGTCATAATTTATAAACAAAGGCTCATAAATGCAAATGCAACATAAACTTAATGCATGTGGTACCAATCATCACAGCACGATGGACACTAGGCCATTAACCCTCCATAGATCCCCATCAATAGGATCGGAGCACATCAAAATACTTCACATCCACACAGTGGGATTGAAGCCAAAGTAATCGAGGTCCTGAACCGAAGTCCGGATGCACATGAATGCATGATGCACACTTCACAATAATCCTCATAATAACAACATATGGTGCATCATGATTCATCATGATCATCATCACTACACGTCATATCTCATCGTCATATTCATCATCATAAATCATGTCATCATAGCTCATCGTAACAATCATCATCAAACATCATGTTATCATATCTCATCACAGTAATCATCACTATACAACATATCATCATATCTCATCACATTAATCATCATACAACATATCATCATAATTCATCATATTACGCATCATACAACATATCATCGTAGTCCATCATATTAATCATCTCACACATCATGTCATCATATAATCACGTATAAATCACATATTAGCTCATAGTCATATTATCCCATATTACCCCATATTAATTTATAATACTACCCCCATATCATCTCATTTTAATTTATCAAGTTATACTCACGGTAATCCTCACACTATCGCCTATCAATCACATAAACTTCATAGTTCTACTCATGTTAATTCGTCATATCATCACATAGTATTCACATATTAATCCCTAATATCATCTCACATTGCCTCATATTAATTCATCATAATTACACTCGTGGTAATCCTCATACTATCACTTATTACTCATGCAACCCCATTGTCATACTCATGGAAACTCATCCCAGAAATCCCAGAATCACACATCACAACATCGCTACACAACAATCAATATTCGCGAACTCTGCTACGTT
Source organism: Lathyrus sativus (assembly GCA_963859935.3). Classification (NCBI taxonomy): domain Eukaryota; kingdom Viridiplantae; phylum Streptophyta; class Magnoliopsida; order Fabales; family Fabaceae; genus Lathyrus; species Lathyrus sativus. Next base: position 236,086,598 of record OZ012735.1, on the reverse strand, counting down.
CGCTGGCCCGTTCGCTAGGCGAGTTGGTAGCGAGCCTTCACTGGCTTTCTCTCTAGGCGAGCCTGTAGCGAACCTTCGCTGGCTTGCTCGCTAGGCGAACCTTGTAGCGAACTCCTCGTTGGCTTGCTCGCTAGGCGAACAGTGTGATGACAACAACTTCTGCTACGCACCAGAACTGATTCCTGTCCAAATACTCATGCGATTTACTTACCCAATGCCCCCAAAACATCATTAAAACATCCCAAATGTCATACGACGATAAAGATACAAAATCTTTGGTTCATTAGGATAATCCAGCAACATTGCACTGTCTAAAACACTATTTTCCTGCACTTACCCTAAAGGCATCATAATTTCTCATATCACCTTTCTCTATCCCTTCAAGGTCGAACGCATGTCACCCCATAGTTTTGGCCACGAAGGCCTAAGGTTTCCTAATCCTCATATCATATATTCAATATTCAGTGATACATATCACAAACCATAATCTCAGAGTTCATCGTCAATTTCCTTTACTTTCCCACAATCAACCCAAAATACCTTAAATCATAAACCACGTAAACCAACCATAAACACATCTAAATGCACACATAGAAAATCATGAAATGTGATGCTCCTCATACCTTAGCCGATTCAAAGCTTTCACGATTAACTCTGGCAACCCTCTAAAGCTTTTGCCTCCACTTCTCCCTCCTTAGAGCTCAAGCCTCATTCTTTTCACGGTTAACCAAAATGAATCCTCCACCTTCAGAATTCTATTTTGTCAAACTTAGACTTGGGCCACACAATTGGGCTTTTTCCATAATATCCTTACTAACTCCTCTTAATGCCCAAATTACCCTCATTTCTCTTATATTTATTTTAATCAATAATAATACTGATATTCTCATATTGTATACTATTAATTAAATAAATAGTCCAAAACACACATTTTCTCAATAATTCCCAAAACCACCGAAAACAGCAAAAATACGAATATTCTTAATTAAATAAATTATTAAAATATTTTGATTAAACTTGAGGTGTTTCAGGTTGCACTAAAGACTATGACATAGGGGCGAATGCGTCGCGTATCGCCCCCAAACGGGACGTACACTAAACACTCTAGACAAGCGAGAGGAGACCCCTCACTCATTATTCCCCATATAGCTTAAGGCTCGTAGCACACAATGTTCATTGTATTTATTAGATGAGTTGGAATTGTTTTGAGATGAGAAGAGAGAAAGACGCACGAAAGGTCTAAGGGAAACTTGGTCCTAACGTTGTTATGCAAAGTGGAGCTAAAGTTTGGATTAAAGAGGGGAAACATCTACCCTAATGTTAGCATGCTTGGATTGCACACCTAATGTCTCTCCTACTCTCATCCTAAACGGAGGGACTAGGAACCTTATGGAGATCATGGCAAAAAGCACAAGAAAGCACCAGATAAATTCAATCACAAGTGAGATTCAAACATAGAATGCAACACACAAGCAAAGGGAGGAAAAAGTGTGGGGTAAATAACTCCACAAGAACGTCTCGACCTTTATTAATGTAAGACATAAAGATGCAAAACACAAGAGGAAATGCAAATGCAAGGAGGCAAGCAAACATGAATATGCAAGCACAAAAAATGAATATCACTTTGAACGACAAACTACAAAAGTAGGCATCCAAGTGAAAAACAAACACAAGTCGACGAAGTCTCGATTAAACAACCAAAATAGTGAAATATATTCCAAAACATTTCACTTATAATGCATCATATTGAACTACGATGATTCGATGCGAAACAGTACTCAAACAAGCAAGAAAATAAGCAAAACAGACCCACTGGCACAATGTTAATCGGTTAACACCAAGGGTTAATCGATTAACCACTGTTAACGTTTGAAAAATTTGAATATTTGAACTGGTTAATCGGTTATACATATGTGTTAACCGATTAACACCCTGAAAAATTTGAAAAATTTGAAAATCTGTAATGGTTAATTGGTTAAACATATGCGTTAACCGATTAACACTGTGCCAACAGTAGAAAAACAGCAACAGAGCAGTATGTTCAGCAAATAAGCACTTATCCGATCAACCGTATGATTGTATAATCACTTAATCACGAAATTAAACCAGCAAATCATGATTCAAACAACATATGAACAGATTAACACAACAAGATCACGGATCAAACAGATCAAATTAACCAAAACTCAATCAAATATGAAAATCCACATGATTATGCAACTAAGCTCAAAAATGCTATGGATCTAGAATTCCAACCTTCGAAGCGGAGGATTGCTTCAGTTAATGTTGATTCAACTATAATTGAACAAATCCAATGCTAGAAGTCTGGAATACTTCACGATCCACACCAATTCTTGTAGTAGCAATGAAGATCCTTCAAGATTAAGCCAAATTAAACCAAATAAGCACTTCCAAATATAGATCCAATTTTGCACGAAAATTTGATGAAGAAATCAAATCAATGAAGATGATGGATGGAGGTTTGAGCTCAAGAATTCATTGATTCCAATGGAGAATAAAAGAATTCTAATGGAAAAGAGCTTTGGTGAAGATTTTGGAAGATGGAAAATGGAGAAAGATTTGAGAGAGAATGAGATCAATTATGAAAATGAAATGGAAATTATGAGAGTTCTCTTTTTTGGTTTGGAGTGGATCACTTAAATATCACTTAGGCTTGGATCCAAATGAAAGGTTTGGAAGATGGTTTGGGAAATTTGGCTTGGAATGAGGAATGGCAGTTTGGAGGGAAAATGAAATTAAACGAATTTCAAATAGGTTCTAGATCCTTCCCAAAGTGAAAATCAAATTTCCAAGTGATCAAAATTAGACCCCAAAGTGGTTTTTCTTCACAATTCACGTACAGAGGCAAAAATTGCACTGGTTAATCGATTAACCATATGTGTTAATCTATTAACACCTTTAAAAAATCCCAATTTGCCCTAATTTTGACTTGGTTAATCGATTAACGAAATGTGTTAACCGATTAACACCTTCAAAATTTTGAATTTGGTGCCTTTTGGAGGGAAATCTGCCCGTTCGCCCGTTTTGAGCTTTGTTCTGCTTCTGAAACTTGTTCTTGAATGTTATAACCATGAGAATGCTTGCGATAGCCTGAATGCTGCTTCCTGAGATGAAAAATACCCTGCAAAACAAAGTAAAATTGGCCGCCTGACCATGGGGAAAAATAAATGCCGGGGACTCTGATGCTCGTTGTTTAGGTTCATGCGCTGAAATGAAAACTGAGCCACGGGAAAACCTTGATCCCTTGTCTCAAGAACGAATGTTATGCAATGCAGAAATACAAAAATGCAAAAAGAAACGTAAGCCAAGTACGAAAAGGTTGAGCAAATTTTGGGGTACAACAGTTGCCCCTATTCAACCGACTTGGACCTGAATGAGTGAAACGCGAACGTCTTTCAAATAATCAAGGTAAAAGACGGTTGAATCCCAAAAAACCCGAAAATTTTCCAACCACAGAAATAAACTGCAACTCTGATTGAGGATAACAATCTCCGAAGATGACTGAGCTGGTGGTTGTAGCATCGACACGCAGACGAGAGAAACATCTGACATCGCCGCCAGACAAACACAAAGTCGGGAAGATCACCTGACATCGCCGTCAGGTATCTACCCTGAGTCGGAAAAACATCTGTTATCATACACCTGATAACCCTCTGACTTCCACGTCAGGCCTCTGCATCAATTTAGTAATACACATGACCTCGCTGTCAAGTAATAACATCAATTCTGAAAGAAGATAATTCTGACCTCGCTGTCAGGCACCTGACCTCGCCGTCAAGCGTCAACCTCAAGTAGGTAAAACCTCTAGCATTACCACCCGTTTATATATATCCAGTCAATAAAGCCTCTGACATAGCCGCCAAGCGTCGACATCAAGTTGGTGAAACGACTTATATCGCCAACAGTACTCTGTTAAATAAAAGCAGGAATCGAAACCAAAGATACAGTCTTCTGACATCGCCGCAAGTCCCTCGCTAAATAAAAGCGAGTAACAAATCCGAACATCGGATCCACACAAAGCCTCTGACATCACCGTCAAGCCCCTGTTAAATAAGAACAGGTAACGACTCCAAGAATTGGATCAACAAAGAACTGAATCGTATCTGACATCGCCACCAGGCACCAGCAACATTGGGAAAGACATCTGACATCTCCGCCAAGCATCTATGGGGGGTAAAATTTCCTGACCTTGCCGCCAGACCAACACAAAGTCGATAAACATCTAACATCACCGTCAGATAACCACAAGATTGATATACATCACTTGGCATCGCCTCCAAGCTTCTGTAGGGGATAAAAAATTCTGACATCGCCGCCAGACCACCACCCGGTCTAATAAACATCCGACATCGCTGCCGGATAACCACGAAATAGATAACATCTGACTTCGCTGCCAGACAACCACAAGGTAGCTAACATCGCTTGGCATCACTGCCAAGATTCGACAAAGTAGATAAAATACATGACATCGTCGCCCGGTAACCATGTAGTCGATAAACATCTAACATCGCCGTCAGATAACCACAAGATTGATATACATCACTTGGCATCGCCTCCAAGCTTCTGTAGGGGATAAAAAATTTTGACATCGCCACCAGACCACCACTCGGTCTAATAAACACCCGACATCACCGCCGGATAACTACAAAATAGATAACATATGACATCACCGTCAGACAACCACAAGGTAGCTAACATCGCTTGGCATTGCCGCCAAGATTCGACTAAGTAGATAAAATACCTAACATCGCCGCCCGGTAACCACGTAGTCGATAAACATCTGACATCGCTGCTAGATAACCACCAAGTAAAAAATCACCTGACATCGCCGCCAGGAAAATATCATGTTGATAAACATCTGACATCGCTGCCAGATCAACACCATGTTGAAGAATATCTGACCTCGCCGCCAGATAAACCTTAGGTTGAAAAACGTTTGACATCGCCGCCAAACAAACACCATGTTGAGAAAATATCTGATATCACTGCCAGGCAACCAAAAGATTGATTAAGATCTGACATCATCGCCAGAAGCAACAACCAGTTGGTAATCATCACTTGGAATCGCCGCCAAGCTTCTATAAAGTAGATACGATTCCTGACATCGCCACCAAGTAACCACAACGTCGGTGAACATCTGACATCGCCGCTAGAAAACCCACACACATCTGACATCACCGTAAAAAATGTACCCACATCTGACATCGCCGCCAGAAATCTGCGATGTTGATAACATTTGACATCGCCGCCAGACAACCACAAATCTGATAACCATCTGACATCACCGTCAAACCAACTCCAATCTGATAACCATCATACCTCGCCGTCAAACAAACACAAATCTGATAACCATCTGACATCACCGTTAGACAAACTGCAGGGGATAAGAGAATCTGGCATCGCCGCCAGGAATCTGCAAGGAATACAACAATCTGATATCGCCGCCAGAACTCTGCAGGAGATAAACTATCTGACATCGCCGCCAGCACTCGGTAGGGAATAACATCTGACCTCGCCGCTAAATATCTTGATTGATAAAATACAACCCTAAATTTGAAGACAGAGACTTCTGACATCGCCGCTAGACATTCGCTAAATAAAAGCGATCATCAAACCCGAAGGTAAAAACTTCTGACGTCGCCGCCAAACCATCGCTAAATAAAAGCGAGAATCAAATCCAAAGGTGACTTCTTCTGACATCGCCGCGAGACCGTCACTAAATAAAAGTGAGAATCAAATCTAAAGGTGACTTCTAACATCGCCGCCAGACACCTCTAGGGGATAAAACAACCTGACCTCGCCGTCAGGCATCCGCGCAATTGAGAAACATCTAACCTCGCCGTCAGACGTCTATTGCAACCCATAAACAACGAACTCAAAGTTGGATCAACGAGAAGCTAACAAACATCTGGCATCACCACCAGACAACTACGAATATCTGACTTCGCCGTCAGAAAACCCGCAAACACCAAATTGGTAACCTTTGACATCACCGTCAAGTAACCAGCAATATCTTAAGCTGATAAGCATCTGACATCACCGCCAGATAACCAGAGAGCTGATGAACATCTGACATCGCCGCCAGACCAACACAAAGCTGATAAAGTCACCTGGCATCGCCGCCAGACAAACACAAAGTTGAGAAAGAATGGCTGATAAACCTCTACAAACAAGTAGACAAATGATGAATAGAACAAATCCTCGAACCCGAAGACCAAGATCAACTCGAAGTTGATAAACCTCTGACATCACCGTCAGGCACCCGCTAAATAAAACCGAGCATCTGACCTCGCCGTCAGATTAACACAAAGTCGACAAACTTCTGATGAGAAATCCCATAGGAACTCCGCTGGGGAAAAGAGAGACTTTGAACAAGTAACCGTAATGGGGAACAAAGAAAAAATCAACCAAGTAACTATGTCTAGACTCCACTGGGAAGCACATGAGAACATGAACACCGATATCCCGGATCTTTTCCCGAACACGTCAACCTTGCGGAGATTACCTGAAACAAAATTATAACCAGTTGTCTTATGTTTCACATGCACATGTTTGAATATGGCGTAATTATCCATACGAAATGGAAATGCTACGCGTTTCTGAGGATGCTATGCATGCATGCAGATGCAATGGAACCGAATCAACAAAATAAATTCTGGAGATTCGGAGACCACTCTGCTGGGAAAAGAAAATGACCCTGTTGGGGATAATTAACACATGCCAGTATACTGGACTTAAGCTAGGGAAGCAAGCCTTGAATAGCTTCCTGAAAGAAATTTCCTGAATAACAAACGAACCTGCTGCGGAGATAGAACAAATCTGCAAGACAATAATTCTACTCTGTCGAGGATTATACCAAATCCTGCTAAGGAAAACGCCATGAATGACCTTCCAGAATACAAACCTTCTAGAAAATAGACGACCCTACCAAGGAAAAAGAACCACACACAGGAACCCATCCGCCTACTGGGGAATCAACGACTCTGCGGGGGAATAACATCCACCTCCCGAGATTAACCATATTCTACTAGGGACATCAATCTTGAATAGCCTGCTAGAATATAATATTCTGGGGAACAGGCACCTTAGTTGTAGAAACGACGCAAACTGTGAAGACCTAACTCCAATACTGGGAGTACTCAGCTAGGGAAGAGACATTTCCCCTCCGAATCCACTTGGGATAACGCAATGAGGGAATCAACATCAACCTCTACTTGGGGAGCTGAAGAATGGACTCATTAATGACAACTCGACCTCTGAGGAGATACAAAATCACATGCTCCGACTCTGTGGGGACTACTTATTCTACTGAATAAGCCAATCTTGCACTGCCGAGGAATGAGTGCACACAGACAATCTGCTAGAGCTAAATGTGTATTGACCAATTGCTGGGTATAAGCATATACACTACCTGCTCACAACTCTACTGGGGATAGAGATTCAACCTCCAATTGCTGATGTCAAACTCTGGTTAGGAAGGATAGCCTTGCTTGAGTAACTGCCCCAGTGTAGTTCAATTTTCCCCAGTCTAATCTCTAGGACGAAAAAGGAAAGCTTGCCATGAAACGACCTCGAGATGGCTCATCCCTGAATTTGTAACATGAAAGGATTCGTACCCAGTTTTTCCCCATCCCGTGGGATCTCTGTAACATCTTCCTCGAAAGGAAAACTAAACTTTCTATACACTGCCGGTTTGGTATGAATTGCCTCAGCATTTTGAACCTCGAAGAGGTTCTCATATTAACTGCCTTCTAGACTAGCTTCTGTGCTCTTAGGGTAATCTGCCCCAACCTCGCAATGACTCTGCCCCTGATTGGCTGATTGGTGAAGCATTAACCCCTGACCGTAAGAAATTTACCGAATCTCGACCTGATTGCCCCAGGTTAACTATCTTTTAGATGGATGACTCCCATGATGTGATCGTTTAACATATTTCCCTGGTTCAACGGAGTGCATAAACGCTATGCATCTTATCCTGATCAAAACTTTCCACTGTGGAATCTTTCCGGATGTCAAGTGCTTACTCGCAAGTAAAAAAAATTATTCTACACAAAAGATATATTCATGCAATGCATATGATAGTTTTGAGATCCGAGTCTGTTCACTGGAAAAAACAAATCATGACATATAGTGAACAAATCACTTATCAGAATGTCAACCTTAAAACCTACAAGTTGAGCCGAATCCTTTTAGGAGTCAGTTTCGACATGATCTTTACCGGAGTATGCTTTCGAAACAACTATGCTTCAATTAGGACTTTTGAAGGTTGTAACGTGGTCAGGTTCACGGTTAAGAAAGAAAGGATATAAGGCTAAGAGTTTATTTTAACCCACCCATTCTTCGCGATGTTCTCCAATCCTATGTTCAGCTAATTCGACACTAGCGCTCACCTCTCGGAGGTTGAATGACAAGAGTGGTGGTTCGGGAAACCACAAGTTTTTGGGAGTGACAGTCACTCGCTTTTTGTCTTTTGGTGCCTGGAGTCACACGAATTGTTTTTCACCATTCTTTTTCCGTTTTTTGCCTGGACTGGCTCTTTTGAGCTTCTTTTAATTTCGAAGTCCAGCAGGATGCCCTAACTTTTTCCTAAGCCACTTGTTCTCAAGTTATTGACTTAGCGGGCTTCTTCTTTTTATTTCTCTCTCTCTCTCTCTCTCTCTCTCTCTCTCTCTCTCTCTCTCTCTCTCTCTTGAACAAATCGTGTGACACCGGCTTGTGTGACATGTTGAAGGAATTGTGACTGTCTCACTCCTTGGTAGGAAAGGGATAACCACTGTGGTTTTTTAGGCACGACCTATACAGGTGTGGTTGACCCTCGAACGGGAATACTCCTTTCGCGATTTTGGACGCTCGGTCAAGTTAATTGACACCTACCCTGCCCCAGGTTAAAATTAACGGTTTTTTCATTTTTCAGAAAGAAACTCCTACTACTAGGCTCAAAGGGGTTGACAAGGGATTATCTTCTATATATCTCCGGTGTTTAGGAATTTGAAACAAATGTCTGTATATAATCAGCAGGTTCTATTCAAAAGCATACAATCGAAAGTTCGTCTTTCAATTTCGTCATCCTCCCCGGATTCTGCTTAAACAAGCGTTAGATATCAATTAAAAACATAAGTGAACACAAATGGGTTTAATCAAAACATGCATATTCATTTCATTATCATTATCAATTGAAAACAAACAAGTTTTACAAATGCGATTTGCACTTAAAACAGGAAAGAAACTAGAAATGCAAAGAAATGACATGACACAGAAAAAAGACCGCCATCTTCCGGGAACCGTGCTTTCCAAACTTGACTTACCGCTGAATCAACCATCTTCAGAATTGCTCGTTGAAGTCAGTTTGATACTCTTCTGATCCTTTTCCTTCAATGGATTGTTCCACGACATGAACTGATACACCCACCTGGCCGGATGAAGGGAGATTGTTAATTTGAATACCCTGAGGCGTGATCAAGAACATGTTGGAGTCCAACAGAGTCTGAACCTGGCTCTTTAGCACCTTACAGTCTTTAGTTGAATGCCCCTGTGCCCCAGCGTGGTACTCACAGTGGGCGTTGACATCAAAACCTAGCGGATATGGCGGAATCATGAGATTAACCTTCTTTGGCATTATCAATCCACCTTTGATCAAATTCCGCAATAACTGGTTGTATGATATTGGCAGCTGAGTAAAACGTCTCTCTGGCTTCCTTGGTTTTTGCCTGGCATGCTGACGCGGTTGATGACGACATGACCGTTGACTCTGGTGAGAAAATGATATCTGATACAAAGACCCAAAATATTATTGACTCTAAATACTTGAAACATTTGTAGACTAAGTCTGAGGTATCGGGGGCTTCCTTTGTTCAGGTACTTTCATCCTCAGGCTTGGCCCAGGAACCTACAATAGCTGTGGGCACGGGGATTCAGAAGTTATAAATTGCAAGACATCATCTTGGCCCAATGCAACTTCTGGGACCAAAGCAAGAATGTCAACCTTTTCTATAGTGACTGAAATGAGACCATCTGCTACACTCATGCCGCCTGACGCAAATTTAACTGCCTTTGAATCCTAGACTACATGCTTAAAAGCTTTGTAGTTCTCGACGTTATACCCCGGTGCCCCAGCATGGAAATCACAATTGGCACTTACATCATAGCCTGGTGGTGGCTCACAAGTTAGCGGAAACAATTTTCGTAGTTCGACCAACCGAAGCTGAAGCAAGACTTACAGCAATTGATTATAAGTCATAGGGACCTGGTCAAAGATTTTGTCGGGTTTCTTCAGCCTCTAAGCATACCTCCTAGTCTTAAGATTATCTTGGGGAGCAAGAGGTAGCTGCTGATGTGGCAATTCTGAGATCTCAGGTTGTGCAGCAGTTCTTCGAGGCACATCACGCCTTGGGAGACGTTCCATGGACAAAAGTGGAACGAGCATCCCTACTGCAGATTTAGGCACCTGATCACCCTCCTTCCTTAGCACATTCCTTATCAATTTTGTGATCAGGCTCATCTGGGTCTTCAGCTGATGAACTTCTTCCCTTAGCATCTTCTGACCCTGACACAAGGCCTGCGTGTCCACCGTAAATCGCCCTATCTAGCTTCGGGCCTCCCTCAACTCTGTCCGAATCTGATCCATTACTCTTCGCTGATTCCCCCGAGTTGGATATCTGTGGAAACTGAACTCCTTAATCCTGTTACTTAAGAAAACCAAGCAGAGATAAGAACAGAAGGCCACCGAGAACACCTGCGATGCAAATGAGAATGTAGGATGCAAAATGCAAACATGTGTATGTATTTACAGGGAGATCTCCCCCTTGATTCTAGTTTCAAATAAACGAGAACAGCAGACATGGATAAGAAAACCACAATAATTTCCTCATATATCGAATAAAGCCAAAACAATACAAACATCAATGAGCAATATCCGCATACAAAGATGTATTGATCTCATCCAACATGTCTGGTGATGATCAGGATACCAAAACAAGGAAACTACAAAAGATAAAACTCCCTAGTAGTCATATTCCTTGCCCCCGGCTTGAGCTTCCTCAAGCATCGTCTTCGTATCTGGGTGATCTGGTCTGGAAACCAACTCTCTGATAAGGATGTCCCTTCTGCGTATCACATCCCGGAGATAATGACAATGATCCTCCCAAGCATTTTCGCCAAAAGCATCCTCGAGTTTGGGTTTCTTTATGACTGCGCGTACATTGAGCTCTCCGAGTGCTGACGAAGCCTCTTGGTATTTCTGTTCAAACGAGCACCTGCTGAATGATTCCAATAATAACTCTTTCTGCTTGACCTTGAGCTCCTCCTTTAGCGTATCAATCTGCATACGAAGCTGATCCTCCCTATTCTTGTTGGTGGTCAAGGTAGCATTCCACTTCTCATTGAATTTGGATATCTTCAGATATGCTCTGTCTAAATCCCCCTTCTTACTCTTTAGAATGCTACAAGTGCTTTTCAATTCAAGACCGACTTGCTTCCGTGCTTGTACCTGATCAACAAGTTCTTTCTCCAACTTGATCAAAGATTCTGACTTTGTCTTGGTCAAATAAACAGCTTCACCCTTATCATGCTTTAACTGATTAATTTCCTGTTTAAACTCTTCATTCTCTTTGCGCAACTCTTCCTTCTCTGTCCAAAGCTTGTTATATCTCAGGATATCGACGGCTGTAGGCGGCTCAATGACTAAGGGATACAGTGGTTCTTCAACAGGAAACGACAATAGTACCTCTTCAACTCTCTTCCGAATCCACTCCAAGTAAGGATCATATGCTCTACAATCTCCTTTGCCTAAATTAAGCTTTCCCTTCTTGTGAATTTTACCCCAAGCGTCCACGAATCTGGCCGAGATACAAGGATCAGCTACACCTGTGAAGTACAAAGATTCCTACACTTCTTCTTCTTTCGGAGGTCCTCTCAAAGCATAACCAAACTGTCTGTCAGCCAGAGAAGGAGTATAGTTGATGTCGCCTTTCCTCCCTATCAAGGGCACATTAGGAAAGCTACCACAACTAAAGATAAGCTCGCGTCCCAGCAGGTCTCGATTGAACCAGACGACATTCTTCTCCGTTAAACCCATAAGCTTCTTCGACCATTCAGATGAGTTTGCGGAATCCATAAAAGCTCTAGAGCGAGGAAGGTGATCAACAAACCACTTATGCAACAGCGATGCACAACAAGAAACCATCTTTCCTCTTCTTTTCTCGTTCTTGTAATGTACCAAATGATACAAGTCTCCTAGAAGAGTGGGTACGGGATTTTTGGAAGCGAAGATATGAAAAGCATCAAAATCAACGAAATATGGTACATTGGGGAACAACACAATGCCATAGACACACAGAGCCAAAATAGCACTGAAAACTACCCAACAACTATCCTCAGCATACTTCTGGGCTTTATCCACCAAGAAGGGTAAAGTAAAGCCGGAAACTTTGTTTCTGCTGATAACATGTTCTACCAAGTCAGAGGCGCTCAAATAAAGAGCGGCGGATAACTTCTCCAGATTAGGTTCTTCTTCGAAACTAAAGAATGGCACTTTGTTTAGGATCGGAACACCTAAGATGAAGGCGAACTCTTCCAAAGTCGGAGCCAACACATAGTCCAGAAACGTGAAATAGAGAAATGGTGAATCATAAAACTGTAACAAGGTATGAATAGCACCATACTCATAGCTCATGATCTTACGGACAAGATTCAGAATACCTCCATAATCTTCCCTGAAGGCTGCCAGAACACCAGGATTATCCAGGGAAATCAGACCAAATAAAGGTTCTAACTCAGGCGCAGGAAAATTGTACATAACAATCCTCTTTCTGCTTGCTTCCATCTCTACAGAAGACCAGTACCAGAATTAAGGGAAAGACAAGAACCTATAACATACACAAATATGCCATGTTAAATGCAAGATGATTATGCAGATGCACACATGGGATCAAGGTATCCAATGCTCAAATTTGCTGCTGTACCGTTGACTAAACTCAACAAAAGCATCCGCTCTATCAGAACACTGAGATAACAGAAATCGGAGTACTCAGGATCAAAAGTCCGGACTTTCGAGAAAACCAGGGTTGGTTGAAGGCCAGGTTTCCTGCAAAACCCATCCCCTCTCACATGTGGGTTCTAGTCTTGAAAGGTACAACATCCTATGCGGGTGGTCAGTGTCACAGACTTCCGAGAAACGATGATACATTCACCATTTCTGGTTTGGCATCATAGTCAAACGAAGCGGCCTCATTTAGATGACTTCCTAAACGAACGGTCTCCAGAGTCGACAGTCTCTCTAAGTCAATATTCCCTCAACTGCACCAGATGCGCATGATAGAATATTTCCAAAGAAAAACCTCGTCTGAACGTAAATTTTGCACGAGCTATTGCATGGCCAAATGCCACACAAGCTCTCGCTACTCTCTACACTAATCCTGTGTGTATACTCAAGCCCGGATCCGACTTATTACTCAATGGAACGACCCAACCCACAGCACAGCAGCAACATAATATGATAATAAAATGGAAATGAAATAATATACAATAGATATGTACATAAAGCAAAAAATAACTGCACAACAGTAAACACCCAAAGACGCAACAGACAAGCGATAAGATTGACTCGCATAGGGAACCATCGCAGTCCCCAGCAGAGTCACCAGCTGTCGCAACTGCGAAAAACACCCGACAGAAAATAGAAGAGTCGCCACCTTTCATTATTTAACCAAAAGAGAGGGAAAGGAAACGATCGGAAAAACCAAAAGAAAAAGGGAAAAGACGAGGTCATCGCAACCAAGTCCTGGATTCGGGAGTTGGTTACACAAGGGGAAGGTATTAGCACCCCTCACGTCCGTCGTACTCGACGGGATCCACGCTTGTTGTCTATCTAAGGGTGTGTTTAATTTATCTACGCTAAAAGCTCACAGGACAAAAAAGAAAAGAAAAGAGACTCGGCAGAGCATCGTCGCTCTATGCCTACGTATTCCCTCGTGCAATGGGAAAGTCAGAGTCAACGTAGTTCGGCTAACTACGGGAGAAGGTGGGGGAAGGTTTCTTGCCAAAACATCGACGTCTTGTGCCTACGTATTCTAATCTGGTATGATCAATCAGAGCAAACGTAGTTCGGGCTGACATAGAACCACAGGTTGATTAAGTGTTTTAACCGAGTAGGGTTAAACCTCTGTTCCAGCAGTTAGGGACGATGCCTGTTTGTGGTAGAACCAAAGCTTAACAACACTCTTTTTCCCGAAAAAGGTTTTCCAATTAATCCCGAAGGAAAAAAGGTTTGAAGTTTTGTTTTATGGTTTTTAGTGAAGTGAATTAATTCGGTATGTGATTAACGTTGCAATAAAGACTATAACATAGGGGCGAATGCGTCGGGTATCGCCCCCAAACGGGATGTACACTAAACACTCCAGACAAGCGAGAGGAGACCCCTCACTCATATTCCCCATGTAGCTTAAGGCTCGTAGCGCACAATGTTCATCGTATTTATTAGATGAGTTGGAATTGTTTTGAGATGAGAAGAGAGAAAGACACACAGAAGGTCTAAGGGAAACTTGATCCTAACATTGTCATGCAAAGTGGACCTAATGTTTGGATTAAAGAGGGGAAACATCTACCCTAATGTTAGTATAGTTGGATGGAACACCTAATGTCTCTCCTACTCCCATCCTAAACGGAGGGACTAGGAACCTTATAGGGATCATGGCAAAAAGCACAAGAAACCACCAGATAAATTCAATCACAAGTAAGATGCAAACATAGAATGCAACACACAAGCAAAGGGAGGAAAAAGTGTGGGGTAAATACCTCCACAAGCTCATCTCGACCTTTATTAATGCAAGACATAAATATGCAAAACACAAGAGGAAATGCAAATGCAAGGAGGCAAGCAAACATGAATATGCAAGCACAAAAAATGAATATCGCTTTGAACAACAAACTACAAAAGTAGGCATCCAAGTGAAAAACAAACACAAGTCGATGAAGTCTCGATTAAACAACCAAAACAACGACATATATTCCAAAAAATTTCACTTCTAATGCATCATATTGAACTACGATGATTTGATGCGAAACGGTACTCAAACAAGCAAGAAAATCGGCAAAACAGACCCACTGACACAGTGTTAATCGGTTAACACCAGGGGTTAATCGATTAACCACTGTTAATGTTTGAAAAATTTGAATACTTGAACTGGTGAATCGGTTAACCATATGTGTTAACCGATTAATACCCTGAAAACTTTGAAAAATCTGAAAATATGTAATGGTTAATCGGTTAACCATATGCGTTAACCGATTAACACTGTGCCAACAGCAGAAAAACAGCAACAGAGTAGTATGTTCAGCAAATAAGTACTTATCCGATCAACCAGATGATTGCATAATCACTTAATCACGAAATTAAACTAGCAAATCATGATTCAAACAACATATGAACAAATTAACACAGCAAGATCACAAATCAAACGGATCAAATTAACCAAAACTCAATCAAATATGAAAATCCACATGATTATGCAACTAAGCTCAAAAATGCTATGGATCTAGAATTCCAACCTTGAAAGCGGAGGATTGCTTCGGTTAATGTTGATTCAATTGTAATTGAATAGATCCAATGCCAGAAGTCTGGAATACTTCGAGATCCACACCAATTCTTGTAGTAGCAATGAAGATCCTTCAAGATTAAGCCAAATTAAACCAAATAAGCACTTCCAAAATCACTTCCAAATTCATATACAATTTTGCACGAAAATTTGATGAAGAAATCAAATCAATGAAGATGATGGATGGAGGTTTGAGCTCAATAATTCATTGATTCCAATGGAGAATCAAAGAATTCTAATGGAAAAGAGCTTTGGTGAAGATTTTGGAAGATGGAAAATGGAGAAAGAGTTGAGAGAGAATGAGATCAATTCTGAAAATGAAATGGAAATTATGAGAGTTCTCTTTTTTTGCTTTGGAGTGGATCACTTAGAATGAGATCAATTATGAAAATGAAATGGAAATTATGAGAGTTCTCATTTTTTGGTTTGGAGTGGATCACTTAAATATCACTTAGGCTTGGATCCAAATGAGAGGTTTGGAAGATGGTTTGGGAAATTTGGCTTGGAATGAGGAATGGGAGTTTGGAGGGAAAATGAAATTAACCAAATTTCAAATAGGTTCTAGATCCTTCCAAAAGTGAAAATCATGATTTCCAAGTGATCAAAATTAGACCCCAAAGTGGTTTTTCTTCACAATTCACGTTCAGAGGCAAAAATTGCACTGGTTAATCGATTAACAATATGCGTTAATCGATTAACACCTTTAAAAAAAATCCTTATTTGCCCTAATTTTGACTTGGTTAATCGATAACCAAATGTGTTAACCGATTAACACCTTCAAAATTTTGAATTTGGAGCCTTTTGGAGGGAAATTTGCCCGTTCGCCCGTTTCTTGACGTTTTGAGCTCTGTTCTGCTTCTAAAACTTGTTCTTGAATGTTATTACCATGAGAATGCTTGTGATAGCTGTTGCACCCCAAAATTTGACCAACCGGTTCCCATATCTGGTTTATGTTTTGACGCATTTTTGCATTCGCATTCGCATACTGCAGGCATTGCATTTTCTCAGTCAGATTGATTTTATCAGGATTGCAGCCTCCCCTGGCGTTTCAGGCAGTTCAGGCCGGGTTGAATAAGTGTATTTTGAGAATTGGTGCTCGTTCCTTGTGTTTTCAGGTCATCTCGGTGCCCGGTTTTCGCTATGGTTGCGCAACTGTTCTTTAATCGATTTAATCGGCTTCCTGGATTTTTTTTTGTAGAATTTTCTCTTTTCTATTTTCTAGATTTTTAATGCATTTTAATAGATTTTTTTAATAGATTTACTTGTTTTTTAGATATTAAATAGGTAAATTTTTTTTAATAGAATTTAATAGATTGTTATATATAGATATTTTTTAATAGAGGTAAATAGATTTTTCTAGTTTTTTAAATAAATAGATATTCTTTTTTTTTAATCGGTTTTAATAGATTTTTAGCATATTAGATATTAGTTCTTTTATTATTAAATAGAATAGTTTTTAATATAGATTTTAAATAGTCTTTTAGATTTTTTAAATAGTTTTATTGTCTTATAGATCTAATAATTCTTGTAGAATTTTTAAATAGATATTAGGATTTAATAGATTTAAATAGATTTTGGTTTAGATATTAATTGTTTAGTTTTAATATATTGCTTTTAATAGAGTTTATTAGGGTTAGATTAGTTTAGTCAGTGTTGCACCCTAAAATTTGCTCAACCTACTTCACTTGGTTTATGTTTCAATTGCATTAGCATTTGCATATAAGGTCATGTACATAGTCTAATCATTTGCATAGCATAGCATAGCAAATCATCCAACAAGGGACCAAGTACTATTCTCATCTCTATGAGCCTATCAAGAGGTTATGGTTCAAATTCAGGCCTATCCAAGTCATCAGAAAGAAATTGAAATCTAAGAAGTCAGTGGATCAAGCAGTGGGTCTATCTCCTATCTTGAGGGTATTTGAAGATCATCAAAGAAGTTGTGAGCTGTGATTTGAGCATGGAGGGTATATAGACATCATAGAGGACCTAGAGAGTCATTTTGAAAGTGAGACAAGTCATTGATGTGATCACAAGAGTTGCAGTTGAAGACAGTCAACTAGGGTTTCATCTGGGTCAACCCTGGGTCAACCCTAGGTCAAATGATTGATTGAAAGGCATCAAGGTCTATATGAGAGATGTGGGGTTCATCATTTGACATGTAGATAAGGATGTGGTGTTGTTCCAAGAAGAAATCAAGAGAAATCAAGAAGAAGAGGAGTTTCTAAATTAGGGTTTCTGTGTAAAATCCCCTGATTTAGGTCAAACTTCCAAGCAAGATAATTAAAAATGCAAGATTCAAATGGATCCTTGGCCAACATGAAACTTGTAGAGTATCTCAAGACCTTTAATTTGAGTGGTGGAATACATCACGGAGATTTATAGAACTCAAGTTATGGTTCTTGCAAGTTACAGGTCATCTGAGGTATCTGAAATTTTGTCTGTGAACGTTACTTGTCTTCCAAGCAACGTTTACCCTTCAAGGAGTTTTCAAATGGATTTCTGGTCAACATAAGAGTTGTTCCTCATTGTCTTAGCTTTCTAGAAAGGTATGGTATGCCTTCATCTGATTTGTGGAACTCTACTTATGACCTTGGCAAGCAAAGGGTATTTTGGTCATTTGAGAATTACAGGTCATTTCAAGCCTATGCCCAAAACTCATACAAGGAAGCTTCAAATGAAAAACTTCACAACATCAAACTTGCTCCAAATGACATTTTGAGTCCAGAAAAGTGATCATGAAAGTTTGGAAATGCTCATAGCTCAAGGTTCCAAATTTGGTCAATTAAAAGTGAATTTAATGAATAAAAGTGACCTAAAAATGGGATTTTTCATAACATGGCCAAATGGGATGAAATTATAGGTCATTTTGATTGGAAAAAATGTTTTAAGAACATTGGCAAAAGTAGATTTTTGAGTTTAGGGCAAAGTTTGAGAGATACCATTGGTTACTTATGTATGAAGTTACACATGCCAAAATTCAAGGGATTTGAGTGCAAGAAAGTTCTAACAAGTTCTAGAGAGTTCTATGATCAGCTATATATTGAGAAGAGTGGATCCATTCAAGGGTTGCACTCCATTTTGATCAAAAACACCAAGTTTCATCTCATTCTTCAACTTTGCAAATCACATAAGAACTCTATCAAATCTTCATCATTCTCCACAATTCTTGATCCTATCATCATCTACATCCATCATAGATCAAGTTTCCATCAAGATCTGGCTTAATTGAAGTAGAATTCATGCTATCCAAGTGTATCATCCAAAGTGCAAAAGGAAGTGGTCACAACAATCCAAGGGGTTTGAGCAAGAACTACTGCATACAGAATCAAGATCTTGGTTAATTGATTGCCATTGGAGCATTGCTGAGCTTGAAGTGGTGATTTCCTCCATCTGTTTTCAACTTTAAACCAGGTTAGTGTTTTCTTCGAATTGGTTAGAATTAGTTAGCATCATTAAGAATCTTTAGGTTAGAATTGTTAGGCATAGGTAGAGGATCATTTCTGATGAATTTGAGAACATTTCATGGAGTTCACCATTGAAGCACCAAAACTGTTGAGCCTTAGAACACCTAGGTTAGGGCATGATAATCTTAGCTAGATAGATGAAAATGATCAGCATAGCATGTAGAATGTATTAGTGTAAGAGTTAGCAAGAATTAGCAGGGTTGATCTCAGTGTAAAATGGTGGAGCCAAGGTCTTCTACCTATCGGGTTTGGTGCTGGGGTGACTTTTAGAGGGAACCAAGACCATGGTTGTTTCGAGGAGAAGAAATAGAACATTTTTGATTTTTACGGATTTGATTTTCATGGAGGAACGAAGGTGTACGAGTGTGTTGAATTCTGGTGCATGCAAGCTTGATCAGGGTTCATTAATGGTGGAAACCCTAATTCTTTGGAGAAGAAATGTGAGGATCGTTGGATCCTTCCCAGGACTTTGACTGAACATATGATCTGACGGCCACGTTTCAAAGATGAATTTGGAGGGAAGCTGGGTGCCAAAGCGCACCGTTTCACTTAAACACTCAGGCTGGGCTTAAGTTGTTACTGCTTTTCACACCACCACTTTCAAGGCCCAACGAGAAATGAACTGAATTACTTACTATTTGCACCGTTTTTGGTCATTTTTCCTTTTGTGTTTTTTTCTGGTTAGCTGGGCCCAGACGCGCCTTGCTATGCGCACCCCCAGTCTGGGCCCATCATTCATGTTTCAACGCAAATAATCACTAACTGCACCCCTACCAAATTTAATTCATGTTAATTTCATTCCATTTTTTTTAATTCTTTGGAAAATCATAACAAATTGAAAATTTCATATTTTTAAATGGTTGTTTTTGCATCTTTTTCATATTTTTGTTAATAAAATTGTCATATAATGAAATTAGCATTTTATTTTATGTTTGCATTTTTAGTATATTTTTCTTTTAAATAGGTTTTAAATGATGCTTAGTTTAATACTTGATATTGTTGATTTTAGTTTAGCTAGACCCTTGTATATTTTGGACCTATTCTTTTTAGAGTACTTCACTTAGGACTTTAATCTTCATATGAAATTTAATTCATGATTTTAGGACTTAATTTTAGATGGTTTGTTTAGGTGTGATTAAGAGAATCAAAACTAGGGTTTAGGGATAACATAGGTGTAGTAAATCATTTCTTTTAAGAGTTGTAGTTTGAATTTTGGGGTATGGGACTATAGGGGTATTATGGGTAGATAATAGATCCCTTAGAAAATGTTAGGCTTCCCTTATTTTACTATTACTATTAGTATACTGCTTGTATTTGCTTGATTGTGTGGTGTGCCCTCTCTAGGGTTATTATTTGACTGTGTGGGGTATTGGGCTTGCTTGGGGTTTGGGGTTTGAGCTGAAGACTGTGCTGATGAAGCCCATTGGAGACCAAAGAGATTGAAGACCAATTTCTAGAGTTGATGAGGAGTATCTCTTTCTGGCAGCTGTTGAAGGTTATAGGATCTAGGAGTTAGGCAGAGCTCTAGAGTAGAAAACTTGGTTCACAAACATGGAAGGTCTTGGTTGCCTCCATCCCTCTCTATGATGCAGAGTCTCTCTAAGACATTCACCCCCTTCCTTTGGAAGGCTTGGTGATAGTGTCTAAGAGATAGAACTCTTGAGAGAAAACCTTCTATCTATTGTTAACAGTCTGTTTTCCACCTTTGGTGGTCAACTAACTGCTTAACATCCTGTTCATCTTGTTGACTGCTGCTCATCTTGGAGATTGGGACTTGAAGAAAAGCCATTGTAGGATTGAAGATGAAGACTGATGCTTGCTTGAAGCTTGTAGATAGTTGATGATGACTTGAAGACAGATGCTGATGAAGACTGTTGTTGCTGTTTATTTTTGCTGTTTATAATCCTTGATGTATTGTTTGAATTTCCCGGACTGTATTGTTTGCCGTTTAACCTATTAGGTTGAAAGCGAATTCTGTTCGCTTTCGCCTGTTGTTTTCTAGGTTCGAGGTTGAGTGGGACTCCCTTGCCTCGCTTGTATTGTTGCATCCATGCATTTTACTGTTTTATTATATGCTACTGTTTCGGTTTCCGTTTATCCCTTAGGATCTCTGTTTCTCTCTGCGTAAGAGAGGAATATGATAGACATTAGGTCTTAACCCATGCATGATAACATTAGGTTAGTTTGATTCCCTTCGCAACCATAGGATAGAGTTCTGTCTCTTCTCATCTTAAAACAAATAGAAAAACACAGTAATATTTCAAACACAATAAAAGACACTTCTTTCGTAAAAGAAGGTGAACTCATCAAAACGTCATTTTTGTCCGCTTGGACCGGTAATCAGAAAAACCCTTTTTCAGAAGGAATAAAAACAATCAAGACAGACTTGTGTCGTACGTGGCCCGAACTACGTTTGCTCTGATCTTTCATGCTGTATGAAAGTACGTAGGCATAGGATGCGATATCCTAGCGAGCAACCTTCCCCTCCTTTCCCGTAGGTAGGCGAACTACGTTGACTATGATTTCTCGTTCCAGACGGGAATACGTAGGCATAAAGTGCGATACTTTGCCGAGTCATTTTCTTTTCTTTTAACCCTAGACCTGTAGAGTAGATAGAATAACAATCTTTTCGACCGAAAACAAGCGTGGATCCCCGTCGAGTACGACGGACGTGAGGGGTGCTAATACCTTCCCCTTGCGTAACCGACTCCCAAATCCAGGATTTGGTTGCGATGACCATTCCTTTCCCCCGTTTTGTGGTAGGTTTACATCGAGCGTTTCCTTTCCCTCCTTTGGGATAAATAACGCACGGTGGCGACTCTTCTGTTCAGCCGGCGCCGATTTTTGCAGTAGCGACAGCTGGCGACTCTGCTGGGGATCCAACGTCCCCTGGCTGCTAAGGACTGCGATGGTTCCTTATGCATTTGGGATCCAACGTCCCTTAAAGAGAGTCAATCCTAGCGCTTGTTTTCCCGCCGAGGATTTTGCATGGATTTATATTTCTGTCATTTACTTTCAGCATTATATTATTGTTATTATTGCTGTATTGGGGTGTGACGGGTGTTCTATGATTAAGAGATAAGCCGGACCTGGGCTTGAGTGCACCTAGAATTAGAGTGGAAATTAGTGGGCGCGCACGTGCTTTGCATGTCCTAGTGTCCCACGAAATCCACACTCAGACGAGGTTCTTCTGGTTGGCCTCCTGTCCTTCCCTTTGGGTGGCTCGGGTTGCTGGTTAGTTGGATTGTCGACTCTGGGAACCGATCATTTGGATGTTGGCTAAGTGAGGCCTCTTCAGGATTTGATGATGCCACTCCTTCTGGGAATCGTATCATCAACCCTGAAAGTCTGTGACGCCGACGGCCGCATAGGATGCCATACTTTTGTCAGTTACTAGGACACCTACCTGTGAGAGGGTTGGGGTTATGCAGGTAACTAGACCTTCAGATACTGGTTATTTCTCGATCTGAGATCCTGGGTATTTATGGATAGTTATGAGGTCTATCAGAGACCAGTGGGAGTTATGATATGAGGTCTATCAGAGACCAGTTGGAGTTATGTTATGGGGTCTATCTGAGACCAATGTTGGAGCTTTGTATTGGGTCTATCCGAGACCAGGGTTTGAGAAATTCTGGAGGGTCTGTCTGAGACTTTTGATATGGTTCAGGCTTCTCAGCTATGGCACTTGGTCCCTGTTGCATGTTGCTTGCATTGCATTGTTCGCATAACCATTATCATTGCATCCCATTAACGTGTGTCTGTGCTGGAGGTGCATTTGCATATTCCCTGGTTCTAGTGTCCGGACTTCTGAGTATTGATCATGGCTGGTTTGAGGATGACAGTTGCCTACAAGTTACCTGTCCCTGATATTACTCCCCTCCTGGGTCTAATTTCTCTTGCTGATGAGGATGTCCGTAGAAGCTTCAGGCAGAGTTACGGACGACTGTTGAGATTGGTTCGCAAATCAACGGATGATGAACTGAATGGGCTGTATACACTGATGCAATTCTATGACCCTGCTTTGAGGTGTTTCACATTTGCTGACATTATTTTGGGGCCTACCATGGAAGAGTATGTAGAGTTTACTGAGCTGCCGGTACAGAATAAAGTTCCTTTTATTCACTTTGCCGCTGAGCCCAAGTTGGAGGACTTGGCTAAGGCCTTGCACATGAATGCTTCTGAGCTGTTGATGACTTCTTGGCGCGGGGTTCCAGGTTTCTCTCTCCAGTTTCTGATTGGTAAGGCTCAAGAATACGCCAAGAATGGATGTTGGGTAGTCTTTAGCGCTGTTTTGGCTCTATGCATATATGGGATAGTACTGTTTCCCAATTTCCCGAACTTCGTGGACATGGATGCATTTCATTTGTTCGCTGCTGGCAACCCTGTACCCACATTGATCGGGGACTTCTACCATTCGATGCACTACCGAAATGAGAACAGGAGAGGCAATAACGTCTCTTGTTGCGTGCCTTTGTTGTACATGTGGTTTAAGAGCCATCTTCCCCTGAAGGGACCTTTTGTGGATAGTGCAACTACAGCTGACTGGCCAGAGCTCCTGATGAGGTTATCTTCTGAAGACATTGAGTGGTTTGACCGAGACTTGCTGGGGTCTGAGCTTATTTTCAGTTGTTCTGGGTATCCTAATGTTCCGTTGATAGGAAGAAAAGGGTGCATCAATTACAACCATCTCTGTTAGTTCGCCAGTTTGGATACGCGTTGAAGAACCCACCTAGGGAGGAAGAAGTACAGGAATCTCTGTACTTCACCGGTGATTTGAATGGAGAGTTACTAGCCAAGCTTCAGCATGCCTGGATGCATATCAATAGAAGAGGGAAACCACTGTTAGGGAAGAACGATTGTCAGGCTTATGCACCCTATAAAGTTTGGATCCAAGAGAGAGCAAGACAGTTGCTGATGCCATTTCCAGCTGCACCAGTCCCTGTTCATATTCCGGTGGAAGAACCAACCACTGTCACTATGGAGGTTTACGAGCGAGTTGTAAAAGAAAAAGAAGCCTTGATGAAGATCAATGAAGAGTTAGAACAGGAACTGGCTCAGATGCGTAGTGAGAAGAACAAGGTTGTGCATGCTTTCCAACAGCAGATCGAGTTAGTAAACAGGCTAGGTGTTGAATTGACTGAAGAGAGAAAGAAGCGTGAGTGTCTGGGGAAAGAATTCAGAAGTTCTCATGACATGTTGGAGTCCAAAAAGAAAGCACTCGATGCCGCCCACAGGGAAATCTCTTCTTGTAACAAGACGTGGAATGCTACGCTAACCAACAACAAAAAGAGGGAAGACAAATTGAAGCAGCAAATTTCTGAACTCGAAGAGCAGTTGAAGGTTAGCATTAAGAAGCATGAAGAGGAGGTAATGGCCAGATATAGTCTCCAGAATGCATTGAACAAGGCCATCGAAGGCAGGAACGAAGCTGTGTCTCAGAAGCGGAAGCTAGAGGATTGCTTCGGAGAAGGGGCATGGGAGGAAACCGCTGGTGACGTGCGACGTGTTCTCAAGCGAAGAAATCAACTTGTTGAGGGTATGCTTACCCGACCAACTCATCCAGAGACTAAGAAGTTTCTAGAAGAGTACCAGGCTTATGGGAGTACTTGATCGTTTCATGTATTAACGTGTATGCTTTATTTGCATAGCGCTGACCATCACCAGGATTGTTGGTTGAGGTCATGCCTTCTTATTGTACACTCAGTGATATTGTATTCTTGGCTTAATGGATTTCTCTGCAATATATGAGGCGTTTTCTATGATTCGGCTCCGATCTTCCTATTGCTAGCACTGTCACTGCACTGACACATTCGCACTAGAATCGGGGAATGATATTCCCTAATGCACAGACACATATTGCATTGCATTCCCATTCATATTGCATTACAGGTGATTATTGAGCGGTACCTCATTTCTTGCTCTATACCAGGTCTTTTCAGGATTGAAGATCAGCGCCCGCACCGATACTCCACTCGTACCAACTGCAGAAGAATTATGGATCAAATGCAGAACGAAATGCAAGACATGCGTGAGAAGATGGCGCTCTTCATGCAGACAATGGAGACCATTGCGAAAGGACAGGAGAATTTGCAAGCTTTGGTGCAGCCTCTGTTGGTAAGGAATGCTGGGCACGGAAATGAGGATCATCAGTCTGTGCAAGTCGACACTATTCACGGGGATGGTACCCCCACACCGGTGGCTCCACCTGTGGTAAACATACCTGCTGTCAATGTGAACAACGGCGCTGTTGCCGGGAACGGTAACGTCGGAATTGGTAACGAGACTGTCGTCAACAACGTTGGGCTCGGAGATGTCAACCTGGGTGATAATATGGGAGGCAATGGCTTCGGTAATACTGGATTCGGCTTCAATGACCAGGGGTTTGACCATGCTGGGAAGTACGGCTTCAACACTCAAGGCTTCGGACAGTACGGATTTGGTATGACTAATCAGGGTTATGGCGGATTCGGAAATGGAAATGGCGCTGGGTTAATGACTTTTGGACCTGCTGGGGTCGCTCCGGAATACGGCAACAGGGGCCAGGCCCGGTAATGAATCAGACCAGAGTTGGCCGTAACAACGGATACAATGGATATGGAACTAGGAATGGTAATTGGCAAGAAGACCAGCAAGAGGATGCTTTCTCCGGTGGAGGTTTCGAAGGGCCTATGGATGACTCTCAGAGAATCAGGATGCTCGAGGAGAAGATGAGGGGGGTCGTGAATCAAAGTGTTGTTGGCTTAGATATGTCAACAATGGGTCTGGTGCCTGGCCTGAGGGTACCAATAAAATTCAAAGCTCCCACATTCGACAAATATTAGGGGGACACCTGTCCAAAGGTGCACGTGCGGTCATATTACAGAAGGATGTCGGCGTATTCAAACGATGAGAGGATGCTAATGCATTTCTTTCAAGATAGCTTGTCGGGCCCTTCCCTCGAGTGGTATATGGGATTGGAACCAACTCATATAAAGACATGGAAGCAGCTGGCTGAAGCATTTGTAGCTCACTATAAGTATAACAACGACTTGGCACCCAACCGGGTCCAATTGCAGGGGTTGTCCCAGAAGAAGGGCGAGAGCTTCAAAGAGTATGCGCAGAGATGGCGCGACATGGCTGCTAGAGTTCATCCCCCTTTGGAGGACAAAGAAATGAATGATATGTTCATAGGAACATTCACTGGCATGTTTTATGACAAGTTGTTTCATACCTCTTTGGGCAGTTTCTCAGACTTAATCCTGATGGGAGAGAAGATTGAAAGCAACATTAAACAGGGAAGGTTCCAAGCTGAGGAATCCACCTCAGCTGGTAGTAACAGAAGGGCTTTCGGTGGGCGCCGTCAAGGTGATGCAAGCGCAGTGTTTGGGGGCCGAGGCCGAGGTCGGGGAAGAGGTCGGAACCAGTACATTCAGCCGTAGCAGGTGGCAAGCGTTACTATTCCGTTTCAGCAACAACCATTTCAACAACAACAGTAACAACAACCACAACAGGGGGCACATACTGCCCAGCGCAGATTCCAGGGGGGCAAACCAAGGAGGGTGTTTGAAAAGCCTCCTTCAACTTATGCAGAATTGCTACAAACGTTACTAGGTTTGAACTTGGTGGAGAAGAGAACTCTGGCGCCAATAACAGGCACTCCTCCGTACGGTTACGATGCAAGCAGGCACTGTGAATTCCACTCCGGGGCTCCTGGCCACGATGTAGAGGGTTGCCACGCATTCAAGCATGTGGTGCAGGACCTATTGGATAGTAAGGCTATCAATTTTGGACAGGCGGGTCCGAACATAGTGCAAAAGCCCATGCCCAACCATGGGGCAGACGCCATTTTAACTGAGGAGGGTTTGAACTTGATTATGAATGTCGACGACCTAAAGACACCGTTGGGCGAGATAAAGAGCAGATTATTGCAAGGGGGTGTGTATTCAGGTTGCGACGAGTATTGCTTAGAGTGTTGGACCTAAGCTGGGGGGTGTACTGACTTAAAGAAAGGTATTCAGGCCTTAATAGATGGAGGCACATTGCAATTTGACCGAGCAGCAATTGAAGAACCTGCAGGGGTATTAGCAGACAAGAAAAGTGATGTAGCTACTGTGACGACTCCTCGAAAAACGATCACTATAACGGCACCGGCCAAGCGACCGCCGATCACTATCACTAAGGCAGAACCAATCCCTTATGAGAGCACTAAGGCAGTCCCCTGGTCATATGGGTTGGAAGTGTATTGTGATGGGGTGAAAATTGATGTTAATAAGAAGCCAGCTGAGGTCGTAGACAACGTCGTCGGTACTGGAGGTATGACAAGAAGTGGGAGAATCTTCATATCGCCTGAGGTAGAGGCTGAACGACTGGCGAAGGGAAAAGGAAAGATGAATGAGACTGCCCCTGTGCAGAGGAACGAAAAAGAAACGGCACCGAAGGAGGTGGAAGAGTTCATGCGCTTGATTCGTAAAAGTGATTATAAGATTGTTGAGCATATGCAACAGACGCCGTCAAAGATATCTATACTGTCGTTGCTATTGTGCTCTGAAGCTCCCAGAAATGCATTGTTGAAAGTCCTGGATACTTCCTTCGTACCCTAAGATGTTTCCGTGAATCAGCTGGAGGGGGTGTTCGCGCATGTGAATGCAGGCCATAACTTGGGATTTACAGACTTTGATTTGAACCCGAAGGGGAGAGAGCATAATATGGCGTTGCACGTCTCTGTGGAGTGTAGAGGATCAGTCATGTCTCATGTACTGGTAGACACCGGATCTTCCTTAAACGTGCTGCCCAAGAAAGCGATGATGAAACTGGATGTCAGGGGAATCCTGTGTACGCCCAGTGACTTGGTGGTCAGGGCATTTGATGGTACGCGAAGAACAGTTTTTGGGTCCATAACATTACCTTTACAGGTGGGGCCGGAGGTTTTCGCGACTGAATTTTATATTATGGACATCCAGCCAGCATACAGCTGCCTTCTCGGACGACCCTGGATCCATGGTGCTGGGGCAGTCACGTCTACCTTGCATCAAAAGCTTAAATACATGGTAGGGGACAGTGTGGTCACTGTATGTGGAGAAGAAGATATATTGGTTAGCCATCTGTCATCATTCAAGTATGTGGAGGTCGACGGCGAGATTCATGAAACACCCTGTCAAGCCTTTGAAGGGTTGCGCATCAAAGACAAAGGTCCCGGGCCGAGTAAAGCGTCAGAGGTAGCTGTCTCGTCATATAAGGAAGCTCAAGCTCTAGTAGAGACTGGTGAGACAAAAGGCTGGGGCAAGGTGCTGGATATTCCCGTGAAGATGGACCGATTTGGGCTGGGATATCAACCGTCGTCATCAACACCTGTTGTGGGGGCACCCCGTTTCAGAGGACCAATAACCATCACTGCTAGTGGAGTGTGTCACGAGACCATCAACGCTGCTTCAGAGTCTGACGAAGGAGACAGTGATTGCGACATGGACGCCTGGATTCAGCCGAGCGTGCCAGGACAAGGATTATGCAATTGGTCTATTCAGGAGATTGTTCCTGTGACTCTTAAACAGTAATACTTTGTTTTTTTTTAATTGTTGAACAATC
This sequence comes from Lathyrus sativus, assembly GCA_963859935.3. Lineage (NCBI taxonomy): Eukaryota > Viridiplantae > Streptophyta > Magnoliopsida > Fabales > Fabaceae > Lathyrus > Lathyrus sativus. The sequence goes on along the minus strand of OZ012735.1, from coordinate 236,057,959 downwards.
TGGTGTCTTGCCCGGGACATCATGATTTTGCTTAGGGTCGTGCTGTTATGAACATTGCGTGTTTAATCATTAAATAAAAGGCGTTTTTTCATGTGCAAATATTGCGATCTCTGTTTTTCCTGTTTTGTGTTTTACAATAAAATGGCAACGCGGTTATTCGCTTTATGCGCATTTTGAAGCATTTAACCATTCCTTTTGCAGGATAACATTTTCAGATGACATCATTGAACCGCCTATGACTCGTCTCGACTTTGAGCACCCGGTATTTTAGGCCGAAGAAGAGATGGTCGAAGATGGTGACGTGCCCGAAGAATTGTCTTGGTTGGTAAAGCAAGAAGAAAGGGTCATTCTGCCTCACGAGGAGGTCATCGAAATTATTAACCTGGGGTCGGAAGGGGTTGAAAAGAACATCCGTATAGGAGCCGCGCTACAGAGCGACGTCAAGCGAAGACTGGTTGAAATGCTCAGAGAGTATAGTGATGTGTTCGCTTGGTCGTATGAAGACATGCCGGGGCTTGATACAGATATGGTTGTGCACCGTCTGCCGTTGAAAGAAGAATGCCCGCCGGTCAAGCAGAAGCTTCGCAGAACTAGACCTGATATGGCAGTGAAAATTAAGGAGGAGGTTCAAAAACAGTGGGATGCTGGTTTCCTAGCTGTGACAAAATACCCCTCATGGGTCGCTAACATTGTACCAGTGCCAAAGAAAGACGGTAAAGTGAGAATGTGCGTAGATTATCGTGATTTAAATAAAGTGAGCCTAAAAGATGATTTTCCGCTTCCTCACATCGATGTGCTGGTTGACAACACTGCTCAATTCTCCGTATTCTCCTTCATGGATGGCTTCTCGGGCTATAATCAGATTAAAATGGCGCCAGAGGACATGGAGAAGACTACTTTCATAACGCCTTGGGGAACATTTTGTTATAAAGTGATGCCCTTCGGATTGAAGAATGTTGGGGCAACGTATCAGCGTGCAATGACGACTCTTTTCCATGATATGATGCATAAAGAGATCGAAGTTTATGTCGATGATATGATTGCCAAATCCTAGACGGAGGAAGAGCATTTGGTGAATCTGCTGAAGTTAATCAAAAGGCTTAGGAAGTTCAGGCTGAGACTGTAACAAGTGCACCTTCGGGGTGAGATCGGGTAAACTGCTGGGGTTTATCGTGAGTGAAAAAGGAATAGAGGTCGATCCTGCTAAAATTAAAGCAATACAAGAGATGCCGACGCCTAGAACAGAGAAAGAGGTGCACGGGTTTTTAGGGAGGTTGAACTATATCGCTCGGTTCATATCTCACCTAACAGCTACGTGTGAGCCATTATTCAAGTTGTTGAAAAAAGACCAAGCTGTAACGTGGAATGAAAATTGTCAAAAGGCGTTCGATAAAATAAAGCAGTATTTGCAGGAGCCTCCTATTTTGATACCCCCAGTGGCAGGGAGACCCTTGATTATGTATTTGACAGTTCTTGAGGGAAGTATGGGTTGTGTTCTCGGTCAACACGACGAGACAGGAAGAAAAGAGCATGCGATCTACTACTTGAGTAAGAAGTTTACTGAATGTGAATCTCGATATTCAATGCTTGAAAAAACTTGTTGCGCGCTGGCCTGGGCCGCCAAGCGTTTGAGGCAATACATGCTGAATCATACAACCATGCTCATCTCGAAGATGGATCCTATCAAATATGTATTCGAAAAGCAAGCATTATCGGGGAGAATTGCCCGTTGGCATATGGTCTTGATTGAATATGACATCCAGTATGTCTCGCAGAAGGCTATAAAAGGGAGTGTATTGTCTGAGTACTTGGCAGAGCAGCCTATTGAAGATTACCAATCGATGAGGTTTGATTTTCCTGACGAGGATATCATGTACCTAAAGATGAAAGATTGCGAAGAGCCGTTGCCAGACGAAGGACCAGAATTGGGTTCCAAGTGGAAGTTGATCTTTGACGGAGCTGTAAACGCCTACGGTAGCGGAATAGGGGCAATCATCACTACTCCGCACGGGTCGCACATCCCGTTTACCGCTCGATTGACATTTCCCGTTACCAATAATGAAGCCGAATACGAAGCTTGTATCATGGGGCTTGAAGAAGCCATTGATTTGCGAATCAAAAATCTGGACGTATACGGAGACTCAGCTCTGGTGGTGAATCAAATAAAAGGTGAATGGGAGACACGTCAGCCTAATTTGATACCGTCATGAATTATGCGAGGAGATTGTTGCCTTTCTTTGACAAGGTTGAATTGCATCATGTACCGCGAGCAGAAAATCAGATGGCTGACGCCCTGGCCACTTTGTCTTCCATGTACAAGGTCAACTTTTGGAATGAGGCTCCCAGAATTGTCATCTCTCGGCTTGACAGACCTGCCTTCGTATTTGCCATTGACGAAGCATCTGATGATAAACCGTGGTATTTTGATATCCTTAATTTCCTGAGGAACAAAGAGTATCCGGCTGGGGCATCCAGTCACGATCAAAAGACTCTCAGGAGATTGGCGGGTAATTTCTACCTGAATCCGGACGGTGTCCTGTACAGAAGAAATCACGACTTGGTGCTACTACGTTGTGTAGATGAGAAAGAGGCAAAGTTTCTCATGGAGGAAATACATGAGGGTACATTTGGTACGCATGCTGGTGGGCATGCTATGACGAGGAAGCTGCTGCGGGCAGGTTATTTTTGGCTAACTATGGAAACTGATTGTTTCAAGTTTGCAAAGCAGTGTCATAAGTGCCAAATCTATGCTGATAAGATCCATGTGCCTCCGAGTCCTCTGAATGTGATGTCATCTCCATGGCCTTTCTCGATGTGGGGCATCGATATGATTGGAAAGATCGAGTCGACGGCTTCTAATGGACACCAGTTCATTCTAGTAGAAATCGATTATTTCACCAAGTGGGTGGAAGCGGCGTCCTACGCAAATGTAACTAAGCAGGTGGTAGCCAGATTCATCAAAAGAGATATCATTTGTAGATATGGAATCCCCGAGCGGATAATCACTGACAACGGTTCAAACCTGAATAACAAAATGATGAAGGAGCTGTGTCAGAATTTTAAGATCGAGCATCACAACTCCTCCCCTTACCGACCCAAGATGAATGGCGCTGTTGAAGCGGCCAATAAGAATATAAAGAAGATTGTTCAGAAGATGGTAGTGACCTATAAGGACTGGCATGAGATGCTACCTTTTGCTTTGCACGGTTATCGTACGACGGTACGCACATCAACCGGGGAAACCCCATTCTCGTTGGTATATGGAATGGAAGCAGTGTTACCACTGGAAGTTGAGATTCCTTCGCTGAGAGTATTATGAGACGTTCAACTAGACGAGGCAGAATGGGTGAAAGACAGGTTGAACCAACTGAGTTTAATGGACGAGAAGAGGCTAGATTCTCTAGCATATGGTCGTTTGTACCAGAGCCGAATGAAGAAAGCATATGATAAGAAGATACATCCTCAGAGCTTTCAGATGGGCGACCTTGTGCTGAAAAGGATTCTCCCGCCGCAGGCAGATCACAGGGGCAAGTGGACCACTAACTACGAAGGCCCATACGTTGTCAGAAAAGTCTTTTCAGGAGGAGCGTTGTTGTTGTCCACCATGGACGGTGAAGACTTTACATCGCCTGTGAATTCGGACGCAGTTAAAAAATACTTTGCTTGAAAATGACCCGCTGGACAGAAAAAAGAGAGTCCAGGCAAAAATGGGGCATCCTGGCGAACCAAAAACAGAATGAAAGGTTCGGGCAAAAGTTAGGGATAAAATTGAAAAAATGTACACCCGCGAAGTTGAAAACCTACACTGGGCGGCTTCGGCAAAAAAGGGTATCCCGGTGAACTGAAAACCCGTAAAGGGCGGTTCACGCAAAAGTTAGGGATTTGAAAAGCAAATGACTGCGGTCCGAATTTGATACTGCAGTGAGCATTGGTGCGGGAGAATATACTCGAGGGGTCGATTATCAGATACAATCTCTTTGGAAGTATGGATACCGGGAAAGCATTAGAGTCGGGCGAGTCATAGGAGGATCAGTTCATGATGTTCGTCTGCATCCCATTGCCGACATGTGTACAAATTTGATTTGTCATTATATTTACGCTTCTTGTATATTTGTTGTGCGTAGCTTTCTCTTTTCAGGAGTTACATCCCGTGTACAAAACTCTGCCCATTCAGGGGCCTAATCAATAAAACATGTTATTCAGTATGTGATGTTGGTTCTTTACTGTTTTGTGCATTATAAACGCCTAGATTTAATGAAACTAGCAAGTGTATAACGTCGCTGGCCCTTGCCAATAATTGTTAAAACTTTGAATTAACTGAAAATAATGTCACTAACGCTAACCTGAATAGATTTGGTTACGTGGACTTGTCTTGTCTTGTTTGTGGTGTTGCAGGGTTCGTAGCCGTATGAAGTGGACGATCCAAAGATTGCAGTATTGACAAGAAGCTCGTAACGAAAGACTCGATCCCCACGCAGGTCACGCTTCTGAGATAACATTGTTCCTCACTGAAGAAGGATCGAATTCCCCAGCTAGTCGTAGCTTATCCAAAGGATATTCTCCAGCAAAGTCGTTTATCTTCAGCAGGGTTTGGTGATTCCAAGATTGTAAGGCTGTATTCAGACAGTCTGGTGTCCCCCAAAAGGATCCCCCATCCCGAGCAGAGTGGTTTAGCCTCAGAAGATTAATATTTCCAACTTATGAGCTGTACCCAGGCAGTCTACTCTTCCCAGTAGAGATTCCCTTCCCAGTAGGGTCATTTACTCTCCCCCAGCGGAGTCAGTTGATTTTCCCCAAGAGAATCGTTCCATCCCCAGTGGAGTTCTCTTTTCAGCAAGTGTTCTCTTTCCTCCCAGTGGAACTCGAAGATTAAGACTCTCCCCGGCAGAGTTGGTTGGGTGTCCTGGCATTTATTTTGTCGGAATACCGTGTGATACCCGTTCACTCCCCAGCAGAAGTCCAATCCTGATTGGCGCATTCAGTTATTCCTCAGCGAAGCAGGCTTCATTCTTCCAGCATTTATTTTGCTGGAATAATTCTGTGACGCCTGGTTATCCCCAGCGGAGTTGGCATTGTCTTCAACATATATTTTGCTGAAGCGGTTTCTGTGTCCCAGCAGTTCGAGTCTGCATTTGCATTGGCATATAGTGTCATACTTGCATCCACCAAATAAAAGCGCGTAGCATTTCCATGTCGAGTGGAGCATTGCGTCATTGTCAAACATATGCATTTTGAAACATAAACTAGGTTGGTCAACCGTTTGTTTTCAAGTATTGTTTCCTTTACAGGTTGAGGGAGCTCTTGCTCAAATGAATTACCAAACATTCAAGATCTCGATGTGAGACATTCAACGAAAATGTCGGTTTTATTCCCCACAGAGTTATCATGATAAATTTCTCTTTGTCCCCGAGCAGAGTTATTTGTGTAAATGTCTCTTGTTTTCCCCGTCATAGTTGCTTGTTGAAGTGTCTCTAGTCCGGCCAGCGGATTACTTTCTTCAAAATTGTTGTTACGTCAGCATCAAAAGGGTTTCGTGAATCAAAATTTCAGAGGCTGCCGCCGGTTATCAGAACAGGTGTCCGGTAGTTTGGTTTCCAAATATCCCCAGTAGAGTCCGCCTCAAAGTCGCTGTCACGTCGGTGCTAAAAGGTTTGTGGGTTGGGACCAATGGAGTTAGTTACTGTGGAGATAAGCAGAGAAACGGTATTCAGAGTATCTTCCCGTAGGAACAGACGGATGTATTTTCTTACTGGTTGACAGGAGTGTTTCCCCGGAGTCGTCAAAATTTTATTGCCTATGTTGATAGGAGTTCCTCGCGTTGACGAAATATGAGTCCTGACGTGGACAATTTATTCCTATATTGACGAGAATTTCTTCGTGCTAGAGAAATGGGTGTCCTAACGTGGACAGATGTAATTCCCCGGGTTGATGAGATGTGCTAGTCCTAACGTGGACAGATTCGATTTCTCCGTATTGATTGAATGTGAAGTCCTGACGTGGACAAAATTGATTACTCTTCGTGTTGGTGTCCTGACGTGGACCATTTATTCCCAGCAGATATCTTCCTTCGTAATGGTGAAATGTGCGTCCTGACGTGGACAAGTTTATAGTTCTTCGTGATGACAAGATGCGCGAGTCCTGACGTGGACAAATTTATCTTTCTTCGTGTTGGTGAAGCGTGAGTCCTGACGTGGACAAGTTTTATTTCTTCAGCGGGTCGAAGATGTGAGTCCTGACATGGACAAATCAAGACGATATGTGATTCCTAACGTGGAAAGTGTATTCCTAACGTGGAAAGATGTATTCCTTACGTGGAAAGTGTATTCCTAACGTGGAAAGTGTATTCCTAACGTGGAAAGATGTATTCCTAACGTGGAAAAGGTTATTCCTAACATGGAAAAGTTTATTCCTAACGTGGAAAGGTGAGTCCTAACATGGACGATGTATTCCTCACGTGGAAAGTTTAGTCTTGACGTGGACAGATCCAAACGAAGTCTTATTCCTAACGGGGACGATGTTATTCCTAACGTGGAAAAAGTTATTCCTAACGTGGAAAGGTTATTCCTAACGTGGACGATGTTATTCCTAACGTGGACAAGTGTATTCCTAACGTGGAAGAGTTTATTCCTAACGTGGACGATTTATTCCTGACGAGATGTGCTAGTCCTAACGTGGAAAATTCATCCCTATGTTGATAGGATCCCCTCGTGCTGATGAAATGCAGACGAGTCATCCCCAGCGAAGTTGCCGAGATTTTTCCGGGTTGACGGCAGGTGGAGTCCTAAGTGGACAAGTTTAGTTGAGATTTCTTCGTGTTGACGAAACAGGCATCCTAACATGGACAAAGTTCTATCCCTGCGATGATAGAATCTTTTTCAGGCTGATGAAAATAATCCCCAGCACGGTCGCTAATGGATCAGTTGGTTGCCGTAACAACCAGATTCAATTGGTGGATGTCGTTCCCTAAGCAGTGTTGCAGTTTATTTCTGCGGTTGGCAAATTTCTGGGTTCCTAGTATTCAACCGTCTTGTACCTCGAATGTCTGAAGGCTCCGGGCGTTTCACCCAGTCGGGTCCAAGTCGCTTGAATAGGGGCAGCTGTTGCACCCTAAAATTTGCTCAACCTACTTCACTTGGTTTATGTTTCAATTGCATTAGCATTTGCATATAAGGTCATGTACATAGTCTAATCATTTGCATAGCATAGCATATCAAATCATCCAACAAGGGACCAAGTACTATTCTCATCTCTATGAGCCTATCAAGAGGTTATGGTTCAAATTCAGGCCTATCCAAGTCATTAGAAAGAAATTGAAATCTAAGAAGTCAGTGGATCAAGCAGTGGGTCTCTCTCCTATCTTGAGGGTATTTGAAGATCATCAAAGAAGTTGTGAGCTGTGATTTGAGCATGGAGGGTATATAGACATCATAGAGGACCTAGAGAGTCATTTTGAAAGTGAGACAAGTCATTGATGTGATCACAAGAGTTGCAGTTGAAGACAGTCAACTAGGGTTTCATCTGGGTCAACCCTAGGTCAAATGATTGATTGAAAGGCATCAAGGTCTATCTGAGAGATGTGGGGTTCATCATTTGACATGTAGATAAGGATGTGGTGTTGTGCCAAGAATAAATCAAGAGAAATCAAGAAGAAGAGGAGTTTCTAAATTAGGGTTTATGTGTAAAATCCCCTGATTTAGGTCAAACTTCCAAGCAAGATAATTAAAAATGCAAGCTTCAAATGGATACTTGGCCAACATGAAACTTGTAGAGGATCTCAAGACCTTTAATTTTAGTGGTGGAAGACATCAAGGAGATTTATAGAACTCAAGTTATGGTTCTTGCAAGTTACAGGTCATCTGAGGTATCTGAAATTTTGTCTGTGAACGTTACTTGTCTTCCAAGCAACTTTTACCCTTAAAGGAGTTTTCAAATGGATTTCTGGTCAACATAAGAGTTGTTACTCATTGTCTTATATTTCTAGAAAGGTATGGTATGCCTTCATCTAGTTTGTGGAACTCTACTTATGACCTTGGCAAGAAAAGGGTATTTTGGTCATTTGAGAATTACAGGTCATTTCAAGCCTATGCCCAAAACTCATACAAGGAAGCTTCAAATGAAAAACTTCACAACATCAAACTTGCTCCAAATGACATTTTGAGTCCAGAAAAGTGATCATGAAAGTTTGGAAATGCTCATAGCTCAAGGTTCCAAATTTGGTCAATTAAAAGTGAATTTAATGAATAAAAGTGACCTAAAAATGGGATTTTTCATAACATGGCCAAATGGGATGAAATTATAGGTCATTTTGATTGGAAAAAATGTTTTAAGAACATTGGAAAAAGTAGATTTTTGAGTTTAGGGCAAAGTTTGAGAGATACCATTGTTTACTTATGTATGAAGTTACACATGCCAAAATTCAAGGGATTTGAGTGCAAGAAAGTTCTAGCAAGTTCTAGAGAGTTCTATGATCAGCTATATATTGAGAAGAGTGGATCCATTCAAGGGTTGCACTCCATTTTGATCAAAAACACCAAGTTTCATCTCATTCTTCAACTTTGCAAATCACATAAGAACTCTATCAAATCTTCATCATTCTCCACAATTCTTGATCCTATCATCATCTACATCCATCATAGATCAAGTTTCCATCAAGATCTGGCTTAATTGAAGTAGAATTCATGCTATCCAAGTGTATCATCCAAAGTGCAAAAGGAAGTGGTCACAACAATCCAAGGGGTTTGAGCAAGAACTACTGCATACAGAATCAAGATCTTGGTTAATTGATTGCCATTGGAGCATTGCTGAGCTTGAAGTGGTGATTTCATCCATCTGTTTTCAACTTTAAACCAGGTTAGTGTTTTCTTCTAATTGGTTAGAATTAGTTAGCATGATGAATAATCTTTAGGTTAGAATTGTTAGGCATAGGTAGAGGATCATTTCTGATGAATTTGAGAACATTTCATGGAGTTCACCATTGAAGCACCAAAACTGTTGAGCCTTAGAACACCTAGGTTAGGGCATGATAATCTTAGCTAGATAGATGAAAATGATCAGCATAGCATGTAGAATGTATTAGTGTAAGATTAGCAAGAATTAGCAGGGTTGATCTCAGTGTAAAATGGTGGAGCCAAGGTCTTCTACTTATCGAGTTTGGTGCTGGGGTGAGTTTTAGAGGGAACCAAGACCATGGTTGTGTCGAGGAGAAGAAATAGAACATTTTTGCTTTTTACGGATTTGATTTTCATGGAGGAACGAAGGTGTACGAGTGTGTTGAATTCTGGTGCATGCAAGCTTGATCAGGGTTCATTAATGGTGGAAACCCTAATTCTTTGGAGAAGAAATGTGAGGATCGTTGGATCCTTCCCAGGACTTTGACTGAACATATGATCTGACGGCCACGTTTCAAAGATGAATTTAGAGGGAAGCTGGGTTCCAAAGCGCACCGTTTCACTTAAACACTCAGGCTGGGCTTAAGTTGTTATTGCTTTTCACACCACCACTTTCAAGGCCCAACGAGAAATGAACTGAATTACTTACTATTTGCACCGTTTTTGGTCATTTTTCCTTTTGTGTTTTTTTCTGGTTAGCTGGGCCCAGACGCGCCTTGCTATGCGCACCCCCAGTCTGGGCCCATCATTCATGTTTCAATGCAAATAATCACTAACTGCACCCCTACCAAATTTAATTCATGTTAATTTCATTCCATTTTTTTTAATTCTTTGGAAAATCATAACAAATTGAAAATTTCATATTTTTAAATGGTTGTTTTTGCATCTTTTTCATATTTTTGTTAAGAAAATTGTCATATAATGAAATTAGCATTTTATTTTATGTTTTCATTTTTAGTATATTTTTCTTTTAAATAGGTTTTAAATAATGCTTAGTTTAATACTTGATATTGTTGATTTTAGTTTAGCTAGACCCTTGTATATTATGGAACCATTCTTTTTAGAGTACTTCACTTAGGACTTTAATCTTCATATGAAATTTAATTCATGATTTTAGGACTTAATTTTAGATGGTTTGTTTAGGTGTGATTAAGAGAATCAAAACTAAGGTTTAGGGATAACATAGGTGTAGTAAATCATTTCTTTTAAGAGTTGTAGTTTGAATTTTGGGGTATGGGACTATAGGGGTATTATGGGTAGATAATAGATCCCTTAGAAAATGTTAGGCTTCCCTTATTTTACTATTACTATTAGTATACTGCTTGTATTTGCTTGATTGTGTGGTGTGCCCTCTCTAGGGTTATTATTTGACTGTGTGGGGTATTGGGCTTGCTTGGGGTTTGGGGTTTGAGCTGAAGACTGTGCTGATGAAGCCCATTGGAGACCAAAGATATTGAAGACCAATTTCTAGAGTTGATGAGGAGTATCTCTTGCTGGCAGCTGTTGAAGGTTATAGGATCTAGGAGTTAGGCAGAGCTCTAGAGTAGAAAACTTGGTTCACAAACATGGAAGGTCTTGGTTGCCTCCATCCCTCTCTATGATGCAGAGTCTCTCTAAGACATTCACCCCCTTCCTTTGGAAGGCTTGGTGATAGTGTCTAAGAGATAGAACTCTTGAGAGAAAACCTTCTATCTATTGTTAACAGTCTGTTTGCCACCTTTGGTGGTCAACTAACTGCTTAACATCCTGTTCATCTTGTTGACTGCTGCTCATCTTGGAGATTGGGACTTGAAGAAAAGCCATTGTAGGATTGAAGATGAAGACTGATGCTTGCTTGAAGCTTGTAGATAGTTGATGATGACTTGAAGACAGATGCTGATAAAGACTGTTGTTGCTGTTTATTTTTGCTGTTTATAATCCTTGATGTATTGTTTGAATTTCCCGGACTGTATTGTTTGTCGTTTAACCTGTTAGGTTGAAAGCGAATTCTGTTCGCTTTCGCCTGTTGTTTTCTAGGTTCGAGGTTGAGTGGGACTCCCTTGCCTCGCTTGATTTGTTGCATCCATGCATTTTACTGTTTTATTATATGCTACTGTTTCGATTTCCGTTTATCCCTTAGGATTTCTGTTTCTCTCTGTGTAAGAGAGGAATATGATAGACATTAGGTCTTAACCCATGCATGATAACATTAGGTTAGTTTGATTCCCTTCGCAACCATAGGATAGAGTTCTGTCTCTTCTCATCTTAAAACAAATAGAAAAACACAGTAATATTTCAAACACAATAAAAGACACTTCTTTCGTAAAAGAAGGTGAACTCATCAAAACTTCATTTTTGTCTGCTTGGACCGGTAATCAGAAAAACCCTTTTTCAGAAGGAATAAAAACAATCAAGACAGACTTGTGTCGTACGTGGCCCGAACTACGTTTGCTCTGATCTTTCATGCTGTATGAAAGTACGTAGGCATAGAATGCGATATCCTAGCGAGCAACGTTCCCCTCCTTTCCCGTAGGTAGGCGAACTACGTTGACTCTGATTTCTCGTTCTAGACGGGAATACGTAGGCATAAAGTGCGATACTTTGCCGAGTCATTTTCTTTTCTTTTAACCCCAGACCTGTAGAGTAGATAGAATAACAATCTTTTCGACCGAAAACAAGCGTGGATCCCGTCGAGTACGACAGACGTGAGGGGTGCTAATACCTTCCCCTTGCGTAACCGACTCCTGAATCCAGGATTTGGTTGCGATGACCATTCCTTTCCCCCGTTTTGCGGTAGGTTTACCTCGAGCGTTTCCTTTCCCTCCTTTGGGATAAATAACGCACGGTGGCGACTCTTCTGTTCAGCCGGCGCTGATTTTCGCAGTAGCGACAGTCAGTGCATTCATTTTCCTTCTATTACTTAACATTAGTCATTAATTGAATCTAGTTAATTAGAATTAATCAGCATTAGCATCAATTGAGTTTTCTTCATTAATTTTCGTTTTCATTAATTGCCAGGTTAATTAGCTTTACTGCGTGTTAATCCATTAAGTGTAGCCTTAATCATGTTATTAATCATCTTCACTAGTCCATTAAGTCTTTAATCAGAGTCTGCATAATGGGCCAGCTGTCCAATTTCGTGGGCCCAAGTCAAAGGTCCAAATTCCTGCCATGTGTCATATATAAGGAGGTGCCACGCGTTCCATTTTTTTTCTTCCACCTCACTTCGGCCACTTCACAGATCAAGCCACGCGCCTCTCACACCACTCACAGCTCTCTGCCACCTCTCTCCCTCTCTCTCCCACGTGTTTCTCTCAGGCCCCACACCCCTGCCACGCGTGTCCCTCTCCTCCACCCCAGAGACAGCTGTACTCCACTCACCAACCCTCACTGGAGTACATGCAGCCACCGCCAGAAACACCCTAACCATCACCGGACCACTGCACCTCCGCCGTAACCTCTCGCCAGTAATTGCAAACTACCACCGGAATTGCCAAATTGCCAGAAATCCATCCAGATTCATATCTCCTCCATCAATTTCTCACTGGAGATTCAAGATCTCACCGGAAGATTCATCCAATTCATCAATCTTCCATGTTTTTCTTTCCAGAAAACCGATCATCATCAAGAACACCTCCACATTCGTTCATCCGTTCTCGTTCATCATCCATCAACATTCAAGTTTTTTCCAGAACTTCTTCCAATCTTCATTAGTGTTCAAGAGATTTTTCCAGATCCTTCACACATCAACAAGAAAGCCCCAGAAATTTCCATCAAAATTCATCGCACTCTTCGTCTTCAAGAATCTTCATTGTTCTTTATCTCCAGATTGCTGCAGTTCAAGAACGTTCGTCAAGTTCTTCATCCGTTCAAGATCTTTCTTCAGATTCCTCAAGAATACCGTCATAAAAATCATCGCGTAAAGCTTGAATCCTTCGGATCTTCAAGAATCCACTCCGTCCAGTGCTTCGGTTCCTTCATCGTCGACAATCTTCACGCGACTTCGACAACGATCTCCTTCAAGATCGTCAAGAGAACTTCAAGAATTTTCTCCAGGAGGCACCATCTTCATAGCATTATCTAGGTTCTCTTCTTTAAAACTTGACACCTCCATAGTTTGTTGGTTAGATGTAGATTGAGGTTTTCATGATTGTTAAGTTTGAAATGGAATTAGGTTAGAATCTGGTGATAGGTTGAGCATTAGAGAGGTGTGAAACGAGGTTTGGTTGGGGGAGTTGTTCTGAGAGGAGAGTTTTTCGTGGTGATGAATTTGCAATGAAAGTTGTTGGTGAGTTTTGTGAACGAGGTTTGTGAGACAGAGAGAGGATGCGAGAGGGGAGAACGGCGTTAGGGATGATGAATAGTAGGAGGAGAATGGGAGATAGAATTAGGGTTTTGTTGTTAAGGCTGAGAATGGATTGGATCCGGGCCTTAGGCCCATGATGTTTTTGCTAATCATCTCCACTGATTTCCCATGGCACCCCCCCCCTTTAGTGAGAGTTTTCGTTTTGGGCCTAGACCAGATTACTGACCACACCCCTAATTGGAGGCCCAATCAAATAACAAGGCGAAGTCTTGCTATTCGCCACGTTTTTTTCCATTTTCCTTAATGATTTTCTGAGCGGTTTGGGCCTAGCAGCGCGCCTGATATTGGCACCCCCCTCCTGAGCCCAATTCCCTTTTGAACTATAGAAAATTGCTATTCACCACGCCTGTTTTCTTATTTTTAATTGATTTTCATTTTATTTCATGTTTGCATATAGGTTAGTAAATAATTCACAATAAATTGAAAAATGATCATTTTTGGATGGGATTTTTTTCCCTAGTTTCCTTGGGACCTCTAGAAAATTTTGAAATAATAAAAAGTATTAATTTAATGCATTTTATATTTTTTGGCATATTTTACAATATTATTGCTTTTATTTTGCATTTGTTTGATATTGCTTTTTTCTGAATTTAGTATGAGAGATTGGTGCATGATTTTTGATTGATTCTTGTGAGGTTGATTAGATTAGGGAAGCATGTACCCTTAGGAATTTTGTCATATTTTTGTGACTAAGATTTAGATTAATTTGAGAGATAGATAGGAGAGGTATAAGAATTAGGGTTTAACAACACTTAGGTGTATTTTAGGGCATAGTTTTGGGGTTTTAAAATTGATTTAGGCCTTGGGGTTTATATGGGGTATAGGGTATATAGTTAGGTTCCCTTAGAAATTAATCCAGGATTTTATAATGAATATTACTATTTTTAGTTGACTGTTGCAAATTGGTTGATATTGGTGTGTTTCCTACTTGGGACATTGTTTTGTTTGTTGGGTTTTGGGCATTTCAACTGGGTGTTGGGCTTGGGTTTTGCTTGTCGGAGCTAATGAAGACCTTGGATGATGATTGAAGACAAGGGATAGATATTGATGCATGGAGATTCCTTTCCTGGCAGATGGTTTGTGAAGACTTAGGAGATAGGAGAAATAGCGAGAGCCTTAGATTATAATGATTTCTTCCTGCAAACATAGAAAGCATCTTGTGCTTCTATTCCTCCCTATGACATAAAGTCCTTCTAAGGTATTCACATCCTTCCTTTGGAGGGATAAGTGGCTTATTTTGGAAGTAGAACTTTGAGGGACCCTTTCTCTTATAATGATAAACACTTATAGGCTTCCTTTGGTTGTCAATAAGCTGTTTAGCATTTCAACTTAATCTGTTAAGTGATTCTCTCCTGTGGGTGCTTGCCTTGAAGATTGGAAGCATTTTGAAGATATAAGTCCAATGAAGATAAAAATAAGAAGTTCATTGCATTGAATATTGGTAAAGGAGAGGCTTGTTCATGTCAAAGCTGCTTAACTGTTGAACTAGGGTTTTACTGTTGTTTGAAGCTGTCTACTGGTTGAAGCTGTTGACTGCTGGTTGAAGCTGTTGACTGCTGGGGTCCATTGCTTGATAAAGCTTGGTGTTTTCTTGGAGATGGAGGGCTTTCCTTGAAGCTTATAGGTCATTGAAGATTGAATTGGAGTCTTACTTGAAGATGTTACTACCAATTGGTTTGCTGTTGATTATTTGCTGCTGAAGAAGCTGGATTTGCTGTCAAAGCTGGTTTTGGGCTTTATTTTTCTGTATTGTTTGTTGCTGTTGTACAGCTTGCCCCTTAGGTTTGAAGTGAATCTGTTTCACTTTGCCTATTGTTTTCCCAGGTTCTAGGTTGAGTGAGACTCCCTTGCCTCGCTTGTATTGCTGCATCTCATGCATTTTACTGTTTACGGTATATATGCTGTTTCTTTTCCGTTTATCCCCTAGGATCTCTGATTTCCTCCGTGCAGGAGGGAATTATGACAGACATTAGGTGTTAACCCATGCAAGACAACATTAGGGTAGTTTTGATTCCCATTTTCAACCATAGGATTTTAGAGCGTCGTTTCTCTTCTTATCTCAAAACAACTCAAAAATACAGTAATAAGGTTAATCGATGTCGTACGTTACGAGCCTTAAGCTATTTGAGAAAGGGTTGCTGGAGAGTTTCTTTCCAGTAGTCTGGCTGCTTAGTGTGGCACCCTTTGGGTGACACGCGACGTAGTCACTCTCAGATCATAGTCTCTAGGGCGACAGAGATTGCAAACATCATAAAAAAAAATAGTTCTTGCGTAAAAGACTGAAAACAAACATCCAAGTGTCATTTTTATCCGCTTGGACTCTTAATCAGGAGAAAACCTTTTTTCAGAAAGATAAAAAACAGTCAGCCAAGCCTGTGTCTTCCGTAGCCCGAACTACGTTCGGTCTGATCTTTCATGCTGTATGAAAGTACGTAGGCATAGGATGTCGTATCCTAGCGAGCAACTTTCCCCTCCTTTCCCGTAGGTAGGCGAACTACGTTGACTCTGATTTCTCGTTTCAGACGGGAATACATAGGCATAAAGTGCGATACTTTGCCGAGTCATTTTCTTTTCTTTTTAACCCAGACCTGTAGAGTAGATAGAATAACAATCCGTACTAGAAAACAAGCGTGGATCCCGTCGAGTACGGCGGACGTGAGGGGTGCTAATACCTTCCCCTTGCGTAATCGACTCCCGAACCCAGGATTTGGTTGCGACGACCATTCCTTTCCCGTTTTGCGTTAGGTTTACTCTGAGCGTCTCCTTTCCCTCCGTTGGGATAAATAACGCACGGTGGCGACTCTTCTGTCATAGTCGGCGCCGATTTTCGCAGTAGCGACAACTGGCGACTCTACTGGGGACTCCAACGGTTCCTTACGCGAGTTAATCCTAGCGCTTGTTTTCCCGTCGTGGGTTTAGTATGGATTATGTTTCTGTCTTTACTTATCTGCATTTTATTGTCAGCTTTATATTGCTAGCTGTTGTGGGGATGGGGTGATCTATTGAGAGATAAGCCGGACCTGGGCTTGAGTGCACCTAGATTTAGTTGTGGAAAGTAGTGGGCGCGTGCATGCTTTGCATGTACTAGTGTCCCGCAAAATCCACGCTCGGACGAGGTTCTTCTGGTTGACTTCTTTTTCAACCCTTTGGGTTGAGGGGGTTGTTGGTTAGTTGGATTGTCGATTTCGGGGACCGATCACTTGGAATTTGGCTAAGTGAGGCCTCTTCAGGACATGATGATGCCACACCTTCTGGGTATCGTATCATCGGTCTTGAAAGTCTGTGACGCCAACGACCGCATAGGATGCCATACCTTGTGTCAGTTATTAGGACACCTACCTGTGAGAGGGGTTGGGGCATGCAGGTAACTTGACCTCCAGACTACCGGTTTTCTTGATTGAGGTTCAGTGGTGTTTGAGCACAGTGTTATTGGGTCTGTTGAGACTAGGTTTTGAGCAGTTTGTGGGTCTATTTGAGACCAGCATGGTGGATTGGGCTTCTCAGCCATGTGCACTTGATCCCTGTTGCATACTGCATTGTTGCATACTCATCCTACATATCATTAACGTGTGTCTGTGCTGCAGGTGCATTTTCATACTCCAGATTCTAGTTGCTCGGATTTCTGTCTGTCGATATTATGGATACCCTGAAGAAGACTGTGGCGTACCAGTTGCCTACTCCAGATGTTTCTTCTTTGCTTGGTTTGATATCTCTAGCTGATGATGATGTGAAGAGAAGCTTCAGGAAGAGCTATGGGAAGTTACTTAGATTGGTGTATAAACCGTCCATGTATGAGCGTAACGGATTGTACGCGCTGATGCAGTTCTATGATCCCCCGCTGAGGTGTTTTACTTTCCCTGACTTCATTCTAGCTCCGACTATGGAGGAATATGCTGAGATCTTAGAGTTGACCATCCAGAACCGGGTACCTTTCATTCACATGGACGCTGAGCCCAAACTGGAGGATTTGGCTCCTGCCTTGCATTTAGACTCTTCAGAGCTGCTGCTGACCTCGTGGAATGGAGTGTCTGGTTTTTCTCTCAAGTTCTTGGTTGGGAAAGCACAAGAGTACGCCAATAGTGGATGTTGGACTGTGTTTAATGTTGTTCTTGCTCTGTGTATCTATGGCATTGTACTATTCCCGAACTTGCCGGACTTCGTTGATCTGGATGTGTTCTATATATTTGCTTCAGGAAATCCTGTGCCTACTTTGATTGGAGATTTCTATCACTCACTGCATTATAAGAACGAGAACAGGAGGGGCAAGAACGTCTCTTGTTGTGGGCCTTTATTGTATATGTGGTTTGAGAGTCATCTGCCCAAGAGGGGTATCTTCGCTGAGTCTGTAGATACGGTGGATAGGTCTGAGCATCTGATGGAACTTTCTTCAGAAGACATTGTCTGGTTTAATAAAGAGTTGTTGGGATCTGTAATCATCTATAGCTGCGCTGGATATCCTAACGTTCCTCTGATCGGGAGAAGGAGTTGCATTAACTACAATCCTTCATTGTTGATCAGACAATTCGGGTATGCTTTAAAAGGCCCGCCACAGGAGGAGGAAGTACAGGAATCTCTGTACTTCACAAGGGATTTGAAGGGAGAACTACTGTCCAGTCATCAGCATGCTTGGAGAAACATCAACAGAAGGGGTAAGCCATTGTTGGGGAAAAATTATTGTCAAGCCTATCCCCCGTACAAAGCCTGGATCCAAGATCGAGCAAAGCAAGTACGGATGTCGTTTCCTGCAGTGTTACCTCCTGCTCCTCTCATGGTCGAGGAATCAACTACTGTGCCTATTGAGAGGTATGAACAGGTTGTGAAGGAGAAGGAAGAACTGATGAAAGACAACGAGAGGTTGGAAGAAGAGCTAATGCAACTCAGCGAAAGGAATGAGGCTGTATATTCCTTCGAGCAGCAAACGAAGCTGGTGAATCAACTGGGCACAGATCTGACTGAGCAACGAAAGAAGCGTGAGCGATTGGGGATAGATTTCAAGAGCTCTCATGATATGCTGGAGTCTAAAAAGAAAGCACTTGATATAGCCTACCGGGAGATCTCCGCGTTTAACAAAAACTGGAACGCCACGCTGACCGGCAATAAGGAAAGAGAAGACAAGCTGAGGCTGCAGATCTCTGAGCTGGAAGGTCAGTTGAAAGCTAGCCAGAAGAGGTTGGAAGAAGAGGTTATGCGGAGGTATGAGGTCCAGAATTCCTTGAACAGAGTTATCAAGCGCAAGAAAGATTCTACATCCCAGAAACGTAAGCTAGAAGATTGCTTTGGGGAAGGTGTTTGGGAGAAATCCATTGGTGATCTCCAGCGTGTTGTTAGGCAAAGAGACTCACTCGTCAAAGGGTTGCTTGCTCAGCCAAACCATCCAAAGACTAAGAGATTATTAGAGGAGTACCAGGCATATGGTCGCACTTGATTATCTCATGTATTGATGTGTATGGTTTATTTGCATTGTGTTGGCCATCACCAGGATTGTTGGTTGAGGTCATGCCTTCCTATTGTATGCTCAGTAATACTGTATTCTTGACTTGATGGGCTTTTCTGCAATGTATGAGATGTTTTTCTATGACTGGGTTTCGAGCTTCTTATTGCTATCACAGTCACTGCACTGGCACTTTGGCACTAGAATCAGGGGTTGATCTCCCTAACGCACAGACACATATTGCATCTGCATATCCATTTTGCATTGCTAGCTACTCGTTGAACTTGTATCTCATTTCCTACGTCATCCAGGTTGTCCAGGATTGACGAACAAAGAGTCCACCGCTACTCAACCCGAAACAATTGCAAGAGAATCATGGATCAAGTCCAAGTGGAGATGCAGGAAATCCGCGAGAAGTTGAATCTGTTCATGCAGGCAATGGAGAACATTGCTAAGGGCCAGGAGAGCCTCCAGACTTTGGTACAGCCGCTGCTGACGCGGGCTAATGGGAATGGCAACAATGACCACAACTCTGCGCACGTCGAGACTATTCTGGAAGATGGGCCCCCTACGCCCGTGGTCCCACCTGTAGTGACCCCACCCGTTGTGGTTGTAAACAATGACGCTGGCGCTGGCAACGGCAACACAGGGAATGGAAATAAGACTGTTGTTAACAATGTTAGATTTGGGGACGCCAACCAAGGCGGTGGTAACAAAAATGGCGGTAATGGGTTCGACAACAATGGTTTTGCCTACAATGATCAGGGATTTGATTACGTCAATCAGGACGGGAAATTCGGCTTCAACACTCAGGGTTTCGGTTATGAAGGTTTTGGTAACGCTAACCAAGGGTATGGTGGATTTGGTAATATGAATGGTGCTGGGGTGATTCCTGTCAACGCTGGGTTTGGACCTGTTAGAGTCAACCAGGGTTTCGGTAACGGGGGACGAGGTCCCATGATCAATCAGCAAGGGCTTGGTCGCAACACTGGTTACGACGAATATGGAAATGGAAATGTGAATTGGGGCGAAGACTGCCAGGAGGACGCCTTTTCTGGAAGAGGCATGGGATTTGAAGGACCTGTTGATCCTGTGCAGAGGATCAAGATGCTTGAAGAACAGATGAAGGGGGTAGTGAGTCAGAACTCCACCGGCTTGGATATGACTATAATGGGCTTGGTACCTGGGCTGAGGGTGCCGTTGAAATTCAAGGCTCCCACTTTTGACAAATACAAGGGGGACACCTGCCCTAAGGTCCATGTCCGCTCTTATTACAGAAGGATGTCCGCGTATTCAGATGACGAAAGGATGCTCATGCATTTCTTTCAGGACAGCTTATCAGGGCCTTCGCTTGAATGGTATATGGGGCTGGAGCCTACGCAGATTAAAACCTGGAAGCAACTGGCTGATGCTTTCGTGACACATTACAAGTATAACAGCGATCTGGCGCCCAACCGGGTCCAATTGCAGGGTTTGTCACAGAAGAACGGTGAAAGCTTTAAAGAGTATGCGCAAAGGTGGCGCGATATGGCAGCAAGGGTGCATCCTCCTTTAATTGAAAGGGAGATGAATGATATGTTCATTGGGACATTCACGGGGGTGTTCTATGAAAAATTGTTTAGCGTGTCATTGAGCAGTTTCTCAGATTTGATTCTTATGGGGGAGATGATTGAAAACGGGATTAAAGTTGGAAGGTTCCAAGCAGGTGAGTCTACTTCAACAGGAGGTGCCAGAAAAGCATTTAGTGGTAGACGGCAGGGTGATTCTAGTGCCGTGTTTGGTGGCAGGGGCAGAGGCAGAGGAATAAATCAGTATGTTCAGCCGCAACAGATAGCTAGCGTCACTATCCCGTTTCCTCAACAAAGGCAGCCACAACAACAACAACCACAGCAACAGCAAGGACAGAATCCTGGCCAGAGAAGGGTACATAATGCAAGACCGAAAAGAGTGTTCGACGCACCTCCTTCCATGTATGTAGAACTCCTCCAGACTCTGCTAGGTTTGAACTTGGTCGAAAAGAGGACTTTGGCACCGCCTACTGGGGCAGTACTTCCGTACGGATATGATGCCAACAAGCATTGTGAGTTTCATTCCGGGGCACCCGGGCATGATATAGAAGCTTGTCAGGCATTTAAACATAAGGTTCAGGATTTATTGGATAGCAAAGCTATTAACTTTGGACAGGCAGGTCCAAATATAGTACAGCAGCCTATGCCCAATCATGGGGCAAATGCCGTCCTAACAGAGGAGAATCTGAATCTAGTGACGGATGTCAATGAGCTGAAGACACCGTTGGGTGAGATTAAAAGCAGGTTGTTAAAAGGGGGTGTATTCCCGGGTTGTGATGAATTTTTCTTGGATTGTTGGATACAACCAGAGGGTTGTAATGAGTTAAAGCAGGGTATTCAAGCTATGATGGATGAAGGTACATTGCAGTTTGATAGAACCGCGGTTGAAAAGCCTGTAGAGGCGTTGTGTGATGAGCTGAAAGATGTTGCTACGGTGACGATTCCAAGGAAAACAATAACGATAACGGCGCCCGCCAGGCAGCCGACGATCACAATTACCAAAGCAGGACCAGTTCCTTTCGAGAGTACTAAAGCAATGCCGTGGACTTACGGGTTGGAGGTATATTGCGACGGTAAGAAAATTGAAGTCAATGAACAACCAGCTGGGGTTTTAGATAATGTTGGCGGAACAGGGGGTATGACCAGAAGCGGGAGAATCTTCACGTCACCCGAGGTAGAGGCAGAAAGATTAGCCAAGGGTAAAGCTAAGGCAACTGAGAGTGGTCCTTCTCAGTCGAATGAAAAGGAAACGTCACTTAAGGATGTGGAGGAGTTTATGAGGCTCATTCGTAAAAGTGATTACAAAATCGTGGAGCACCTCCAGCAAACGCCGTCAAAAATTTCCATCCTATCATTGCTGTTATGTTCCGAGGCCCATCGGAACGCTTTGCTGAAGATTCTAGACACGTCGTTTGTTCCTCAAGAAGTTTCTGTTAATCAGTTAGAAGGGGTGATGGCGCATGTCAATGCGGGGCACAGTTTGGGCTTCACCGATTTTGATTTGACTCCGAGAGGGAGAGAGCACAATATGGCATTGCATGTGTCAGTAGAATGCCGGGGCACGGCCATGTCCCATGTTTTAGTAGACACTGGATCTTCCCTAAATGTGCTACCGAAGAAAGCCATGATGAAGTTGGATATCAGGGGGATTATCTGCACGTCCAGCGATTTAGTGGTAAGAGCGTTCGATGGAACGAGAAGGTCAGTTTTTGGATCGATAACATTACCGTTGCAGGTGGGGCCTGAAGTATTTGAAACTGAATTCTATATAATGGACATCCAGCCAGCGTATAGTTGTCTTCTTGGGCGCCCATGGATTCATGCTGCCGGGGCAGTCACATCCATGTTACACCAAAAGCTGAAGTATATGGTGGGAGATAGTGTCGTCACTGTTTGTGGAGAAGAAGATATTCTGGTTAGCCATTTGTCTTCGTTCAAATATGTGGAGGTCGACGGTGAAATACATGAAACACCCTGTCAAGCCTTCGAGGGGTTGCGAGTTAAGGACAAAGCTCCGGTGCCAAGTAAAGTATCATATGTGGTAGTGTCGTCTTACAAAGAGGCTCAGGCTCTAGTGCAGGCAGGCAAAGCAAAGGGCTGGGGGCAGGTGTTGGAAATTCCCGTGAAGAATGACAGATTCGGGCTTGGGTATCATCCTTCGTCATCAGCATCCTTTTCAGGAGCGCCCATGTTCAGAGGGCCGATAACCATCACGTCAAGCGGGGTGAGCTTCGAGAATATCAATGCTGTTTCCGATTCCGAAGAGGGAGATAGCGACTGAGATATGGACGCGTGGATCAAGGCAAGCGTGCCAGGACAAAGTCTTTGCAATTGGTCTATCCGGGAAACTATGCATGTGACAACTAAACAGTAATGATTTGTTTTCTTAATTGTTGAATAGTCCTGTGTCCTACCCGGGGCATAGTGATTTTGCTTAGGGCCATTTGGTTATGTACATTACATTGTTTAATCATGAAATAAAGGCGTTTTTCATATACAAATGTTGTGATCCCTATTTTTTCCTGTTTTTATCTTTTACAATAAAATGGCAATGTGGTTATTCGCTTTGTATATGTTTTGAAGCATTTAACCATTTCCTTTGCAGGATTACTATTTTAGATGCCATATATGAACCGCCTATGACTCACTTCGACTTCGAGCACCCGGTATTTCAGGCTGAGGAAGAGATTGTTGAAGATGGCGACGTACCCGAAGAGTTGACCTGGTTATTGAAACAAGAAGAGAGAATCATTCTGCCTCATGAGGAAGTCATTGAGATTATCAATTTGGGGTCGGAAGAGGTTGAGAGAAACATCCGTATAGGGGCTGCACTGCAGAGCGACATCAAGCAAAGATTGGTTGAGATGCTTAAAGAGTACAGTGATATATTTGCTTGGTCGTACGAGGATATGCCTGGGTTGGATACGGATATGGTTGTTCACCGTCTGCCGTTGCGAGAAGAATGTCCGCCTATTAAGCAGAAGCTCAGGAGAACCAGACCGGACATGGCTGTGAAGATTAAGGAGGAAGTTCAAAAACAGTGGGATGCTGGTTTCCTAGCTGTTACAAAATATTCCTCATGGGTCGCTAATATTGTGCCAGTGCCGAAGAAAGACGGTAAAGTGCGAATGTGTGTAGACTACCGTGATTTGAATAGGGCGAGCCCGAAAGATGACTTTCCACTTCCTCACATCGATGTGCTGGTTGATAACACTGCTCAGTTCTCCGTATTTTCCTTCATGGATGGCTTCTCAGGCTATAATAAGATCAAAATGGCGCCTGAAGACATGGAGAAGACTACTTTCATTACTCCCTGGGGAACATTTTGTTACAAAGTGATGCCCTTCGGATTGAAGAATGTTGGGGCAACATATCAACGTGTTATGACGACTCTCTTTCATGACATGATGCACAAAGAGATCGAGGTTTATGTTGATGATATGATTGCCAAATCCCAGACGGAGGAGGATCATTTGGTTAATCTGCTGAAATTGTTCAAGAGGCTTAGGAAGTTTAGGCTGAGACTGAACCCTAACAAGTGCACCTTCGGGGTGAGATCGGGTAAACTACTGGGGTTTATCATGAGCGAAAAAGGAATAGAGGTTGATCCTGCGAAAATAAGAGCAATACAAGAGATGTCGACGCCTAAAACAGAAAAAGAAGTGTGTGGGTTCTTAGGGAGGTTGAACTACATCGCTCGGTTCATATCTCACTTAACTGCGACGTGCGAGCCGTTATTCAAGTTGTTGAAAAAAGACCAGGTCGTGACCTGGAATGAAAATTGTCAAAAGGCGTTCGACAAGATAAAAGAATACTTGTAGGAACCTCCTGTTTTGATACCCCCAGTGGCCGGGAGACCATTGATTATGTATTTGACGGTTCTTGAGGAAAGTATGGGTTGTGTTCTCGGTCAGCACGACGAGACAGGACGTAAAGAGCATGCCATCTACTATTTGAGTAAGAAGTTTACTGACTGTGAGTCCAGATACTCAATGCTCGAGAAAACGTGTTGCGCGCTAGCCTGGGCCGCCAAATGTTTGAGGAAATACATGCTAAATCATACAACCCTGCTAATTTCAAAGATGGATCCAATCAAATACGTGTTTGAGAAGAAGGCACTCTCCGGAAGAATTGCCCGATGGCAGATGGTGTTAACTGAATATGATATTCAGTATGTCTCGCAAAAGGCTATTAAAGGTAGCGTCTTGTCAGAGTACCTTGCGGAGAAGCTTGTTGAGGACTACCAATTAATGAGGTTTGATTTTCCTGACGAGGATATCATGTACCTGAAGATGAAAGATTGTGAAGAACCGTTGCCGGACGAAGGACCAGAGTTGGATTCCAAGTGGCAGTTGATATTTGACGGAGCTGTAAATTCCTATGGTAGCGGAATAGGTGCAATTATTACTACTCCTCAGGGGTCGCACATCCCCTTTACTGCCCGATTGACTTTTCCCGTTACCAATAATGAGGCTGAATATGAGGCTTGCATCATGGGTCTGGAAGAAGCTATTGATTTGCGAATCAAACATCTGGATGTATACGAAGACTCAGCTCTAGTGGTGAACCAGATTAAAGGAGAATGGGAGACACGTCAACCCAATTTGATACCATATATGAATTATGCAAGGAGATTGTTGCCTTTCTTTGACAAGGTGGAATTGCATCATGTGCCGCGAGCAGAAAATCAAATGGCTGACGCCCTGGCGACGTTGTCCTCAATGTATAAAGTTAACTTCTGGAACGAGGCTCCCCGGATTGTTATCTCTCGGCTCGATGGACCTGCATTCATACTTGCCATTGACGAGGCCCATGATGGTAAACCCAGGTACTTTGACATCCAGAATTTCATGAAGAACAAGGAGTATCCGGCTGGGGCATCCAGTCGAGATCAGAAGTCTCTCAGGAGATTGGCTGGCAGTTTCTATTTGAATCCTGACGGTGTCCTATACAAAAGAAACCATGACTTGGCATTGCTATGCTGTATAGACGAGAAGGAAGCAAAGCTTCTCATGGAAGAGATACATGAGGGTACATTTGGTACGCATGCCGGTGGGCATGCTATGACGAGAAAACTACTACGGGAAGGTTATTACTGGCTAACTATGGAAACAGACTGTTTCAAGTTTGCGAAGCGGTGTCATAAATGCCAAATTTATGCGGACAGGGTTCATGTACCCCCAAGTCCTCTGAATGTGATGTCATCACCATGGCCGTTCTCGATGTGGGGAATTGACATGATTGGCAAGATCGAGCCTACGGCATCCAATGGACACCGGTTCATCGTGGTGGCAATTGATTACTTCACCAAGTGGGTAGAAGCAGCATCATATGCCAATGTCACCAAACAAGTGATCGCCAGATTTATCAAACGAGATATTATCTGCAGATATGGAATCCCTGAGCGGATTATCACCGACAACGGTTCGAATTTGAATAACAAGATGATGAAAGAGCTGTGCCAGAATTTTAAGATTGAACATCACAACTCTTCTCCTTACCGACCCAAGATGAATGGCGTTGTTGAAGCGACCAATAAGAACATAAAGAAGATTGTTCAGAAGATGGTTGTGACCTATAAGGAATGGCATGAAATGCTACCTTTCGCTTTGCACGGTTATCGTATGACGGTACGCACATCAACCGGGGCAACCCATTTTTCATGGGTATACAAAATGGAGGCAGTGTTACCGTTGGAGGTTGAGATTCATTCCTTGAGGGTTTTACGAGATGTCCAACTTGACGAAGCAGAATGGGTTAAAGATAGACTGAATCAGCTTAGCTTAATAGATGAGAAGAGGCTAGCTTCTCTCGCATACGGTCGGTTGTATCAGAGTCGAATGAAGAAAGCGTACGATAAGAAGATACACCCTCGAAGCTTTCAGACGGGCGACCTTGTGCTGAAGAGGATTCTCCCACCACAAACAGATCACAGGGGCAAGTGGACCCCTAATTACGAAGGGCCATATGTTGTCAGAAAAGTTTTCTCTGGAGGATCCTTGCTACTATCTACCATGGATAGTGAAGACTTTACGTCTCCTGTGAATTCGAACGCAGTTAAAAAATACTTTGCTTGAAAGTGACTCGCTGGACAGTAAAAAGAGAGTCCAAGCAAAAATGGGGCATCCCAGCGAACCGTAAAAAATGAATAAAAGGTTCGGGCAAAAGTTAGGGATAAAATTGAAAAGATGTACACCCACGAATTTGAAAACCTACATTGGGCGACTTCGGCAAAAAAGTGTATCCCGGTGAATTGAAAACCCGCAAAGGGCGGTTCACGCAAAAGTTAGGGATTGAAAAAGCAAATGACTGCGGTCCGAATCTGATACTACAATGCTTAGTGGTTTGGGAGTACCTGAGGGTTCGTTTATCCAACACAATATCTTCCGAAAAGTTGAATACCAGGAAAGCGCCAGAGTCAGGCGAGTCATAGGAGGATCAGCTCATGATGTTTGTCTGCACCACGTCGCCGACATGTGTACAAATTCATTTTGTATTTTGTATTTTTTATGCTTTCTGTGCATATATGTATGTGTGTGTGCGTAACTTCCTCTTTTCAGGAGTTGCATCTGATGTACAAAATGTTGCCTATTCAGAGGCCTGTTACTAATAAAGCATGTTATTCAGTATTTGATGTTTGTGCTTTACTGTTTTGTATGTGGAAAACGCCAATGTTCCGATGAACTTGCATGTGCATAACTTTGTTGGCCCTTGCCAATGATTGCTAAAACTTCGAATTGACTGAAGTAATGTCACGGACACTAACCCGAATAGATTTGGTTGTATAGATTTGTGTTGTCTCGTTTGTGTTTTGCAGGGTTCTCACTGTTGAGGCGAATGATCAAAAAATTGTGGCCCCAGCCGGAGGTTCATGGTGAAAGACTTGATTTGGTGCGACCCTAATCCCCATGCAGGTCGCATCTCATCCCCAGAAGGTGAAATGATGTTATCCCTTACCGAAGATGGATCACTCTCCCCATCTAGTCGCAGCTTACCCCCACAGGGTATCCCCAGCGAGCCGAGATCAGTATCCCAGGCAGAGGTTATACTCCCCAGCGAGTTAAAGATGTGCGCGTTCAA
This sequence comes from Lathyrus sativus, assembly GCA_963859935.3. NCBI lineage: Eukaryota > Viridiplantae > Streptophyta > Magnoliopsida > Fabales > Fabaceae > Lathyrus > Lathyrus sativus. Next base: position 236,030,647 of record OZ012735.1, on the reverse strand, counting down.
TCCCCAGCTGGGAGGATTTCCGTGGCGTATAGCCAAGATAGAAGTTCAGAAGGATTATCCCCACTGAGGATGGTTTTCTTTCCCCCCGCAGGTTGTCATGCCTTCGTTAGGAGGGTTATCCCCGACGGAGTGGTAGTTCTGAGTTCGTAAACTATACCCAGACAGTTGTTCCCCAGAAGGGTTGCTTCTCCCCCAGCTGAGTTAATCTTCCCAGCAGGTGTTATTCTTTCCTCCAGTGGAAATGAATGTGTGATCTCTCCCCGACAGAGTTGGTTGTATTTTTGGCATTTATTTTTCCATAATACTTCGCGATATCCTTTCGTCCCCAACAAGGTGGTATTTTCCCTCAACAGCCGTGTTGAAGCAAGCTTATCAGAGCTTCCCCAGCAGCCTGAACCTGCATTTGCATTTGCATACATTATCATGTTTGCATATGCCCCAAAACGTGTAGCATTTCCATGTTGTATGGAGCATTACGCCATTGCCAAACATACGCATTTTGAAACATAAATCAGATTGGTTAACCTTTTGCTTTTCAGGTGTGTTTCTCAGCATGAGTATGAAGTTACAGCTCAGATTTATTACCAGACGATCGAGGTCTCGCCGTGAGACATATGGTGATGCAGTTCTTGTTATCATTCCCCACAGAATTACCGGTTGAAGTTTCTCTTATCCGACCAGCGGAGTGTTTTCTTCAGGTTCGCTGTCGCGATCGCATTTCAGGGTTTCATAAATCAAGATTTCAGAAGGGGTCACTTGTTGTCGAAACGGGTGTCGGGCAGTTATTTTCATAATATCCCCAGTGTAGTTAGCTACTACCGCGAACAGGATAGGAAGCTATATCAAAAATGATGTATTTTCCCGTAAGAATCAGGCGGAAGAACTTTCTTGTAAGTATCAGGCAGATGTGTTATTGTTTTCTCATAAGAATCAGGCGGAAGAACTTTCCTGTAAGTATCAGGCAGATGTGTTATGTTTTCCCGTATGAAACAGGCGGACGAACTTTCCTGTAAGTATCAGGCAGATGTGTTATGTTTTCCCGTATGAAATAGGCGGAAGAACTTTTCTGTAAGTATCAGGCAGATGTGTTATGTTTTCCCGTAAGGAACAGGCGGACGAACTTTCCTGTAAGTATCAGGCAGATGTGTTATGTTTTCCCGTAAGAATCAGGCGGAAGAACTTTCCTGTAAGTATCAGGCAGATGTGTTATGTTTTCCCGTATGAAACAGGCAGACGAACTTTCCTATAAGAATCAGGTAGTTATGTTTTCCCGTAAGAATCAGGCGGAAGAACTTTCCTGTATGTATCCGGCAGATGTGTTATGTTTTCCCGTATGAAACAGGCGGACGAACTTTCCTATAAGAATCAGGTAGATATGTTTTCCCGTACAAATCAGGCGGATGAACCTTTTCCTCTATGAATCAGGCAGATGGAGTTTCCCGTATGAAGCAGGCGGATGAACTTTCCGGTATCCAGATAGATGATTCTCCCTTGATAGATAGAGTATGTGAGTTGTGTTCCGATATTTGACAAAAGTATTTTCCCCGAGGAAGTCGCCGTGATTTCCTCGTGTTACTATCCCTAGTAGAGTCCTCCTCGATGTCGTTTTGGGTTGAGACCAACGAAGTTGGCTACTGCAGAGGTAGGCAGAGAAACGGTATTCAGAAAATTTTCCCGTATGAAGCAGGCGGATGGAGTTCTTTATAGTCAGGCAGATGACTTTGCCCCGTATGACGTAGACGAATGGGGTTTCCTATGGTTAAACAGATGATATGCCTGCAGGGATAGGCAGATGAGTTCCCTGTGATTAAACATAAATGTTTCCCTAGCGAAAGCGCTAGGAGTTTTTCGTATTGTGAAGTCGTGACATAGTCAAGATTGATTACTCTTCAGGGACCAGTTATCCCCTACAGATATCTTCCTTCGTATTGGCGAGATTTAGGTCCAGATGTAGATAAGGTTACTCCTATGGCGACAGATTCTCTACTCGTGTTGACAAATTGATTTCTTTTCTGGTGTCGATAAGGTTAGCCCAATGGTGGACGAAGGTGTTTTTGCGAAGATAGTTCAATACCTGTGGCGTCACACAAGTGGTTGAGGTTGAAATCAAAATTGTATCAGATAATTGACCAGTTGTTGCCATAACAACCAGATTCAGTTCAGTGGACGTTGCTTCTCAGGCAGTCTTGCAGTTTATCTCCACGGTTAGCAAATTTCAGGGTTTCTTTGGTATTCAACCGTCTCGTACCTCGAATGTTTGAAGGCCGTTCGCTCTTCACCTAGTCGGGTCCAAGCCGTTTGAATAGGGGCAGCTGTTGCACCCCAAAATTTGACCAACCGGTTCCCATATCTGGTTTATGTTTCGACGCATTTTTGCATTCGCATTCACATACTACAGGCATTGCATTTTCTCAGTTAGATTGATTTTATCAGGATTACAGCCTCCCCTGGCGTTTCAGGTAGTTCAGGCCGGGTTGAATAAGTGTATTTTGAGAATTGGTGCTCGTTCCCTGTGTTTTCAGGCCATCTCGGTGCCCGGTTTTCGCTATGGTTGCGCAACTGTTCTTTAATCGATTTAATCGGCTTCCTGGATTTTTTTTTTAGAATTTTCTCTTTTCTATTTTCTAGATTTTTAATGCATTTTAATAGATTTTTTAAATAGATTTACTTGTTTTTTAGATATTAAATAGGTTAATTTTTTTTTAATAGAATTTAATAGATTTTTATATATAGATATTTTTTAATAGAAATAAATAGATTTTTCTAGTTTTTTAAATAAATAGATATTCTTTTTTTTAATCGGTTTTAATAGATTTTTATCATATTAGATATTAGTTCTTTTATTATTAAATAGAATAGTTTTTAATATAGATTTTAAATAGTCTTTTAGATTTTTTAAATAGTTTTATTGTCTTATAGATCTAATAATTCTTGTAGAATTTTAAATAGATATTAGGATTTAATAGATTTAAATAGATTTTGGTTTAGATATTAATTGTTTAGTTTTAATAGATTGCTTTTAATAGAGTTTATTAGGGTTAGATTAGTTTAGTCAGTGCATTCATTTTCCTTCTATTAGTTAACATTAGTCATTAATTGAATCTAGTTAATTAGCATTCATCAGCATTAGCATCAATTGAGTTTTCTTCATTAATTTTCGTTTTCATTAATTGCCAGGTTAATTAGCTTTACTGCGTGTTAACCCATTAAGTGTAGCCTTAATCATGTTATTAATCATCTTCACTAGTCCATTAAGTCTTTAATCAGAGTCTGCATAATGGGCTAGCTGTCCAATTTCGTGGGCCCAAGTCAAAGGTCCAAATTCCTGCCATGTGTCATATATAAGGAGGTGCCACGCGTTCCATATTTTTTCTTCCACCTCACTTCGGCCACTTCACAGATCAAGCCACGTGTCTCTCACACCACTCACAGCTCTCTGCCACCTCTCTCCCTCTCTCTCCCACGTGTTTCTCTCAGGCCCCACACCCCTGCCACGCGTGTCCCTCTCCTCCACCCCAGAGACAGCTGTGCTCCACTCACCAACCCTCACTAGAGTACATGCAGCCACCGCCAGAAACACCCTAACCATCACCGGACCACCGCACCTCCGCCATAACCTCTCGCCGGTAACTGCAAACTACCACCGGAATTGCCAAATTACCAGAAATCCATCCAGATTCATATCTCCTCCATCAATTTCTCACCGGAGATTCAAGATCTCACCGGAAGCTTCATCCAATTCATCAATCTTCCACATTTTTTTCCAGAAAACCGATCATCATCAAGAACACCTCCACATTCGTTCATCCGTTCTCGTTCATCATCCATCAACATTCAAGTTTTTGCCATAACTCCTTCCAATCTTCATCAGAGTTTAAGAGATTTTTCCAGATCCTTCACACATCAACAAGAAAGCCCTAGAAATTTCCATCAATATTTATCGCACTCTTCGTCTTCAAGAATCTTCATTATTCTTTATCTCCAGATTGCTGCAGTTCAAGAACGTTCGTCAAGTTCTTCGTCCGTTCAAGATCTTTCTTCAGATTCCTCAAGAATACCGTCAGAGAAATCATCGCGTAAAGCTTGAATCCTTCAAATCTTCAAGAATTCACTACGTCCAGTTCTTCGGTTCCTTCATCGTCGACAATCTTCACGCGACTTCGACAACAATCTCCTTCAAGATTGAGGTTTTCATGATTGTTAGGTTTGAAATGGAATTAGGTTAGAATCTGGTGATAGGTTGAGCATTAGAGAGGTGTGAAACGAGGTTTGGTTGGGGGAGTTGTTCTGAGAGGAGAGTTTTTCGTGGTGATGAATTTGCAATGAAAGTTGTTGGTGAGTTTTGTGAACGAGGTTTGTGAGACAGAGAGAGGATGCGAGAGGGGAGAACGGCGTTAGGGATGATGAACAGTAGGAGGAGAATGGGAGATAGAATTAGGGTTTTGTTGTTAAGGCTGAGAATGGATTGGATCCGGGCCTTAGACCCATGATGTTTTTGCTAATCATTTCCACTGATTTCCCATGGCACCCCCCCTTTAGTGTGAGTTTTTGTTTTGGGCCTAGACCAGATTACTGACCACACCCCCAATTGGAGGCCCAATCAGATAACAAGGCGAAGTCTTGCTATTCGCCACGTTTTTTTCCATTTTCCTTAATTATTTTCTGAGAGGTTTGGGCCTAGCAGCGCGCCTGAAATTGGCACCCCCTCCTGAGCCCAATTCCCTTTTGAACTATAGAAAATTGCTATTCACCACGTCTGTTTTCTTATTTTTAATTGATTTTCATTTTATTTCATGTTTGCATATATGTTAGTAAATAATTCACAATAAATTGAAAAATGATCATTTTTGGATGAAGTTTTTTTCCTAGTTTCCTTAGGACCTCTAGAAAATTGTGAAATAATAAAAGTATTAATTTCATGCATTTTATATTTTTTGGCATATTTTACAATATTATTGCTTTTATTTTGCATTTGTTTAATATTGCTTTTTTCTGAATTTAGTATGAGAGATTGGTGCATGATTTTTGATTGATTCTTGTGAGGTTGGTTAGATTAGGGAAGCATGTACCCTTAGGAATTTTGTCATATTTTTTTGACTAAGATTTAGATTAATTTGAGAGGTAGATAGGAGAGGTATCAGAATTAGGATTTCACAACACTTAGGTGTATTTTAGGGCATAGTTTTGGGGTTTTAAAATTGATTTAGGCCTTGGGGTTTATATGGGGTATAGGGTATATAGTTAGGTTCCCTTAGAAATTAATCTAGGATTTTATAATGAATATTACTATTTTTAGTTGACTGTTGCAAATTGGTTGATATTAGTGTGTTTCCCACTTGGGACATTGTTTTGTTTGTTGGGTTTTGGGCATTTCAACTGGGTGTTGGGCTTGGGTTTTGCTTGTCGGAGCTAATGAAGACCTTGGATGATGATTGAAGACAAGGGATAGAGCTTGATGCATGGAGATTCCTTTCCTGGCAGATGGTTTGTGAAGACTTAGGAGATAGGAGAAATAGCGAGAGCCTTAGATTAGAATGATTTCTTCCTGCAAACATAGAAAGCATCTTGTGCTTCTATTCCTCCCTATGACATAAAGTCCTTCTAAGTTATTCACATCCTTCCTTTGGAGGGATAAGTGGCTTATTTTGGAAGTAGAACTTTGAGGGACCCTTTCTCTTATAATGTTAAACACTTATAGGCTTCCTTTGGTTGTCAATAAGCTGTTTAGCATTTCAACTTAATCTGTTAAGTGATTCTCTCCTGTGGGTGCTTGCCTTGAAGATTGGAAGCCTTTTGAAGATATAAGTCCATTGAACATAAAAATAAGAAGTTCATTGCATTGAATATTGGTAAAGGAGAGGCTTGTTCATGTCAAAGCTGCTCAACTATTGAACTAGGGTTTTACTGCTGTTCGAAGCTGTCTGCTGGTTGAAGCTGTTGACTGCTGGGGTTCATTGCTTGCTAAAGCTTGGTGTTTTCTTGGAGATGGAGGGCTTTCCTTGAAGCTTATAGGTCATTGAAGATTGAAGTGGAGTCTTACTTGAAGATGTTACTGCCAATTGGTTTGCTGTTGATTATTTGCTGCTGAAGAAGTTGGATTTGCTGTCAGAGCTGGTTTTGTGATTTATTTTTCGGTATTGTTTGTTGTTGTTGTACAGCTTGCCCCTTAGGTTTGAAGTGAAGTTGTTTCACTTTGCCTATTGTTTTCCCAGGTTCTAGGTTGAGTGAGACTCCCTTGCCTCGCTTATATTGTTGCATCTCATGCATTTTACTGTTTACGGTATATATGCTGTTTCTTTTCCGTTTATCCCCTAGGATCTCTGATTTCCTCCGTGCAGGAGGGAATTATGACAGACATTAGGTGTTAACCCATGCATGACAACATTAGGGTAGTTTTGATTCCCATTTTCAACCATAGGATTTTAGAGCGTCGTTTCTCTTCTTATCTCAAAACAACTCAAAAACACAGTAATAAGGTTAATCGATGTCGTACGTTACGAGCCTTAAGCTATTTGAGAAAGGGTTGCTGGAGAGTTTCTTTCCAGTAGTCTGGCTGCTTAGTGTGGCACCCTTTGGGTGACACGCGACGTAGTCACTCTCAGATCATAGTCTCTAGGGCGACAGAGATTGCAAACATCATAAAAAAAAACAGTTCTTGCATAAAAGACTGAAAACAAACATCCAAGTGTCATTTTTGTCTGCTTGGACTCTTAATCAGGAGAAAACCTTTTTTCAGAAAGATAAAAAATAGTCAGCCAAGCCTGTGTCTTCCGTAGCTCGAACTACGTTTGGTCTGATCTTTCATGCTGTATGAAAGTACGTAGGCATAGGATGTCGTATCCTAGCGAGCAACTTTCCCCTCCTTTCCCGTAGGTATGCGAACTACGTTGACTCTGATTTCTCGTTTCAAACGGGAATACGTAGGCATAAAGTGCGATACTTTGCCGAGTCATTTTCTTTTCTTTTTAACCCAGACCTGTAGAGTAGATAGAATAACAATCCGTACTAGAAAACAAGCGTGGATCCCGTCGAGTACGACAGACGTGAGGGGTGCTAATACCTTCCCCTTGCGTAATCGACTCCCGAACCCAGGATTTGGTTGCGACGACCATTCCTTTCCCGTTTTGAGTTAGGTTTACTCTGAGCGTCTCCTTTCTCTCAGTTGGGATAAATAACGCACGGTGGCGACTCTTCTGTCATAGCCGGCGCCGATTTTCGCAGTAGCGACAATAGCCTGAATGCTGCTTCCTGAGCTAAAAATATCCTGCAAAACAAAGTAAAATCGGCCGCCTGACCATTGGGTAAAATAAATGTCGGGGACTCTTATACTCGTTGTTCAAGTTCATGCGCTGAGATGAAAACTGAGCCACAGGAAAACCTTGATCCCCTATCTCAAGAACGAATGCTATGCAATGCAGAAATACAAAAATGCAAAAAGAAACATAAGCCAAGTACGAAAAGGTTGAGCAAATTTTGGGGTACAACAATATGTTTGGAAGTTGGGAATGATTATTACTGAGGAGAGGGTCGAGAACAGCTGGGAAAGATTCAAGCTGGCGTAGGTTCCTCTGCAGGAGGAGTAAATAGAAAGGTTTTTGGTAATAAGAAGCGTGAAGGAGAAAGGTTTTTGGTAATAGAAAGGTTTTTGGTAATAAGAAAGGTTCCTCTCCAGGGGAAGGAATAGAAATCAACGTCAGCAGTATCGTCAGCAGCAACAAGTTGCAAGTATTACAATACCTGTGGCACCACAACAGCAACAACAACAACAACCACAACAGAGTCAATAGAATTACGCTCCTCGTCGTTTTCAGGATCGGGGCAGGGCGGTAAATAGACAATTTGACGCGCCTCTGATGCCGTATTCTCAATTACTTCCACACTTGCTACAATTGCAGTTAATACAGAAGAGAACTTTGGCTCCATTTACAGGTGCGCCACCACCTGGTTACGACGCTAGTATTACAATACCTGCGACACCACAACAATAACAAAAACAACAACCACAACAGAGTCAACAGAATTACGCTCCTCGTCGTTTTCAGGATCGGGCCAGGGCGGTAAATAGACAATTTGACGCGCCTCCGATGCCTTATTCTCAATTACTTCCACACTTGCTACAATTGTAGTTAATATAGAAGAGAACTTTGGCTCCATTGACAGGTGCGCCACCACCTGGTTACGATGCTAAAGCTTGGTGTGAGTTTCATTCTGGTGCTCCAGGGCATAATATTGACAACTGTAAGGCGTTTAAGCACAAAGTTCAGGATCTCATAGACAGTAAGGCTATAAACATTTCTCATGATGCACCCAATGTCGTTCAGAACCCCATGCCTAACCATGCGGCAACTGGGGTCAGTGCTATCCTTGAAGATGAGAGCTTGAATTTGGTGTCGGATGTTGATGAGTTGAAGAAGCCACTGAGTTTTGTAAAGAGCAAGTTGTTGAGGGGAGGAGTATTCCCAGGTTGTGATGAAGCTTGTGCTGAATATTTGAGCCATCCTGAGGAATGTGAGAAGCTGAGAAACCATATTCAAAAGTTGATGAACGATGGTGTCTTGCAATTTGATAGGGATGCTGAGAAGAAGACTGAGGAATTAATGGTTGAAAAGAGGGATGAGATTGTGACAATCTCGATTCCGTACAAGACTATTACTATTTCCGAGCCGACGAGGCCGCCAACCATCATCATTACTAAAGCTGGTTCTGTACCATATGAAAGTACCAAAGCGATTCTGTGGAACTACGGAGCCGAAGTATACTTCAACGGACAGAAACAGGAGTTGAAAAGCTTACCGGTAGACTCTGTGGATAACTTAGTTGGAGCTGGTTGAATTACTCGGAGTGGAAGAGTACTCTTGTCACCTATAGTGGATGTTGAAAGAGCTGATAAGGGGAAGAAAGTAGTGGTTGAAGAAACTATTAGAACACAGATTGGTGTTTCTTATATCTCTATGTTTTGATGATAAATTTTATGGAATTTTGTAATGAGTAAATATACACTCTAAAATTTGTTCAAGTATTATTGTTTCAGGTATAATATTAAATACTCTTAATAGAAGAAAAATATATAAGTACAAAGAAACTATGCAAAGATCTGAAGCATCAGATGCAAGACTATCAGAAGATTCTGAAGTGCTGCCAGAAGGATCTGAAGCAGAAGCTACAGAATGATCTGAAGCATTAATGAAAGAAGTATACAAAAGCTGAAAGCTCTGATCTTATCAGACTCTGAAGTTCTTTTCACTAAAAACTTAGAGGCTCTAATAACCAGACTCTTATCATTAATATTCACGTTCAAAGCACATACTGCTACATACTCTGATGAAGACTTTGATCAAGACTGAGACTTTGATACATTAAAGATCTGATCATCTATCAAGACTCTAGACTTATCATTCATCTTAAGCTCTGATCATCTTAAAGCATTCCATACCTTTTAAGCTTACTACGAGTTCTGAAGTGCAGATTGTGAAGACTTCATCTTGAAGGAAGCTTGTTGAAGAAGCTGTAAACTTGATTAGACATGGTGCTACTTCCAAAGTAACCAACGACTAATTTGTCCAAAGAAGTGACGTGGTGCAAATCCCAAGGCTTCTACAACCATACCTTTCTGCAGAAAGCATATCTCTGCCCATACTGTTGGTGATGAAAAGTCATACAATCAAAATATTATATTCAGCTGCACATCACTCAAGGCATTTGAAAAAGCTATAAAAGGAGAACTAATTCAACATTTTGAAGCTGCTAATTCACTCGTCATCTTTTGCTCATTGCTAGATCACTCAGAAAGAAATACACGCTTGATTCATAAAAGAGAAAATCTCTCAAGATCTCACTCATTTGAGCTTTCATAAAACCACATAGTTTTTGTTGTACTTAATCTTAAGTGTAAACATCACAGTTGTGATACAGCTTATTAGAAGCATTCAAACACTTGTTAGTTTACATTAAATTGTAAGAAGCTCCTTAAGAAGACCAAGGTGTGGTCAGTAGTTCTTGAGAAGACTAAGACAATTGTTCTTAGTGCTTTCTATTGTAATCAGTTGATCAATAGTGGATCAAGTCCTTGTAGAGAAAGGCAAATCATCTTTGATAAGGTGGACGGGAGTAGTTGAGTTCAACGAACCAGGATAAAAATATTGAGTTCTTTTTATTGCCATATTTCTTAAAAACTCTTATTCAACCCCCCCCCCCCCCCCCCCCCCCCGCCCCTTCGAAGTGTTTTTCTTACCTTCAATTGGCATCAAAGCTCTGGTTCTGTTTGTGCTATCACTTAACCGTGACCAGAAAAGATTCAGCGAGAAAAACTCTTGATACTCTTGGTTGATATACATTATGGCTGCTGAAACTCAAACACCCAACAACAACAAATATGAAGAAAGAGTCAGCACAAAACCTCCCATGTTTGATGGAGAGAAGTTTGATTATTGGAAAGATAGACTGGAAAGTTTCTTTCTAGGATTTGATGCTGATCTTTGGGACTTAGTCATTGATGGATATGTTCATCCCACTGATGGGAATGGCAAGAAAGTTGACAGAAAATCAATGACTGAGGAGCAAAAGAAGGAATTCAAAGATCTCCACAAGGCTAGAACTATATTGCTAAACGCTATATCTCATACTGAGTATGAGAAAATAACCAACAGAGAAACTGCCTTTGATATATTTGAATCCCTGAAGATGAATCATGAAGGGAACTCTCAAGTCAAAGAAACCAAGGCTCTGGGGCTTATCCAGAAGTATGAAGCTTTCAAGATGGAAGAATCTGAATCTATTGAAGCAATGTTTTCTAGATTCCAGATTCTCACTGCTGGCCTAAAGGTTCTGGACAAGGGTTACTCTACAGAAGATCATGTCAAGAAAATAATCAGAAGCATGCCAACCAGATGGAGACCCATGGTCACTGCTCTGAAGCTTGCAAAGGATCTAAACAAGATTACACTAGAGGAACTAATCAGTTCTCTAAGGAGTCATGAGATTGAACTAGAGGAAGATGAGCCTCTAAAGAAAGGTAAGTCAATTGCGTTAAAATCTAATAAAGCTGTTAAAGCGTTGTAGGTATTAGAAGAAAGCTCTGAAGAGTCTGCTTCTGAAGATGAAGAAGAACTATCCTTGCTATCCAAAAGAATCAATAAACTCTGGAAGAATAAGCAAAGAAAGTTCAAGAACTTTAGAAAACCATATCAACACAAAGAATCTTCTAGGCACAGAAGATCTGGAGAACATTCTGGATACAGAAGATCTGGAGAATCCTCTAGACACAGACAATTTGGAAAAAGAGAGGTTGTTTGCTATTAATGCAAAGAACCTGAGCACTACAAAAGTGATTGTCCAAAGCTTCAGAAGGAGAACCCAAAAAGAAAGTCAGATCATAAAAAGAATGTTCGAATGGCTACCTGGGATGACTCAGATGCATCTGATCGTCATCAGAATCAGAAGAGGAATGTGCAAATGTAGCATTCATGGCTGACATTGAGGACAGTGCTGAATCATCTGAATCAGAATCAGAATCTGATTCTGAAGAGGTATTTGCTGAACTTTCTAGACAGGAACTTGTTGAAAGTTTATTTGATATTCTTGAAAACTATAGTAAAGTTAAACTCAAATACAAAATGCTTCAAAAGCATATTGAATTTGAGAGTAACAAGTTTGAATCAGAAATAGCTGAACTAAAAGCTGAAAATCTTCAATTGAAAAATAATTTAGAATCTGCTCAATTAAACTCTGATTCAAAATCTGAATCATGCCTTAAAAATATTTTACAAGAGTATGACTATAGCTTCAGGAAGTTTCTAACTAAAAGCCTAGATAGAAGCAACATGGCTTCAATGATCTATGGTATTAGCAGAAACTATAGAAAAGGTGTTGGATATAAATCTTTCTCTTATGAAGATTCAAATCCAAAATCTGTAGATAAACTGGATATCAAGTATCCTCCTTTATATTCTCAATTTACATTTGGTCACATGAATGATATTAAACACACAAGTTCTAATCAGAACAAACCTGTGTTTAATAAATCTAAAGCTAATCAGAACAAGTCTTATGTTGAAAGACAGAAGTTCAGAAAAAGCTTTAAGGCAACTAACCAAAAAGGACCCAAGAAAATATGGGTACCTAAGGACAATATAATCTATGTTGCAGACATCCATAGCAGCAATGTCAAGACTCCAGTCATGGTACCTGGACTCTGGATGCTCACGACATATGACGAGAAAAAGGTCTATGTTCCAAAGTATGGAGCTTAGATCTGGAGGAGATGTCAAGTTTGGAGGGAATCAGAAGGGCAAAATAATTGGCTCTGGAACCATAGGCAATGGTAAACTTCCTTCCATAACTAATGTCTTGCTTGTTGAAGGGTTAGCTCATAATCTATTGTCCATAAGTCAATTAAGTGACAATAGTTATGACATTATCTTTATTCAAAAGTGTTGCAAAGCTGTTACTCAAAAGGATGGCTCAATCCTCTTTAATGGTAAAAGGAAAAACAACATTTATAAAATTAGTCTTTCAGAACTTAAGGTTCAGAATGTTAAATGCCTTATCTCTGTTAATGAGGAGCAATGGGTCTGGCACAAAAGATTGGGTCATATTAATATGAGACGTATATCTCAGATAAATAGGCTTAATCTGGTCAGAGGACTTCCTAATCTGAAGTTCAACTCAGATGCTTTTTGTGAAACATGTTTGAAAGGAAAATTTTCAAAATCATCTTTTAAATCCAAAAATGTTGTTTCAACTTCAAAACCATTAGAGTTACTTCACATTGATCTGTTTGGACCAGTGAAAACTGCATCCATCAGAGGCAAGAAGTATGGATTAGTCATTGTTGATGACTACAGCAGATGGACATGGGTAAAATTCCTAAAACACAAGGATGAGTCACACTCTGTGTTCTTTGACTTCTGCAAACAAGTCCAAACTGAAAAAGATCTCAAAATTGTTAAAGTTAGAAGTGATCATGGTGGTGAATTTGAAAACAAACATTTTGAAAAATATTTTAACGAAAATGGCATTGCTCATGATTTCTCCTATCCTAGAACTCCACAACAGAATGAAGTTGTAGAGAGGAAAAATAGAACTTTGCAAGAGATGGCCAGAACCATGATCAATGAGACTAACATGGCAAAACATTTTTGGGCAGAGGCAATCAACACAAGATGTTACATACAGAACAGAGTGTCAATCAGACCTCTTCTAGAAAAGACTCCTTATGAATTGTGGAGGAATAGAATGCCAAACATTTCTTATTTTCATCCTTTTGGATGTATTTGTTTTATACTAAACACTAAAGAGAATCTTAACAAGTTTGATTCTAAGACACAAAAGTGTTTCATGCTTGGATATTCTGAACGCTCTAAAGGCTACAAAGTGTAAAATACTGAGACACAGATTGTGGAGGAATCTATACATGTTAGATTTGATGATAAGCTTGGCAATCAAAATCCAAAGCAGATTGAAAACTTTGCAGATGGAGAAGTTATTCTCATAGAATCTGAGAAACCGGAGGTAGAGAAAGCTCAAGAAAAAGCTACGCCAGACGCAAATCCATTAGCTGCTCAGATGAATAACATGAATATTTCTGAAGAACCAACAATTATAGGATCATCCAGAATCAAGGCTTCTCATCCAGAAGAAATGATTATTGGGAAGAAAGATGACCCTATAAGAACAAGGCCGTTTATCAGATCATCTGGAATATCACTTCTTGGGTTGGTGTCTATTATTGAACCAACATTTGTGGATGAGGCTCTGAGTGACAATGATTGGATACTTGCAATGCAAGATGAGCTAAATTAATTTACAAGAAATGATGTGTGGGATCTGGTTCCTAGACCAAAAGGTTTCAACATTATTGGAACAAAGTGGGTATTCAGAAATAAACTAAATGAGCAACGAGAAGTTGTAAGGAACAAGGCAAGGCTGGTAGCTCAAGGATACAGTCAACAAGAAGGTATTGATTACACTGAAACTTATGCTCCAGTGGCAAGGTTAGAGTCAATATGTCTTCTTATTTCATTTGCTGCACAACATAACATCACTCTATATCAGATGGATGTTAAGAGTGCCTTCTTAAATGGTATTATAGAAGAAGAAGTTTATGTCCATAAACCTCCTGGTTTTGAAAGTGATAAATCTCCAGATCATGTTTTCAAACTCAAAAAATCTCTTTATGGTTTGAAACAAGCTCCCAGAGCTTGGTATGAAAGATTAAGTAATTTTCTTCTGGAAAAGAACTTTATCAGAGGCAAAGTGGACACAACTCTTTTCTGTAAAACAATTAAGAAAGATTTACTAGTTTGTCAAATTTATGTGGATGATATTATTTTTGGATCTACCAATATTATGCTGGGAAAGGAGTTTGCTTTGTCTATGCAGGCTGAATTTGAAATGAGCATGATGGGAGAACTTAGATTCTTTTTGGGAATCCAAGTAAATCAGACTCCAGAATGTACATATATTCACCAGACTAAATATGTCAAAGAGCTTCTGAAGAAATTCAATCTAAATGAAAGCAAATTGGATAAGACTCCAATGCATCCTACAAGCACACTTGGTAAGGAAGAGGTAAGTAAGAAAGTTGATCAAAAACTTTACAGAGGTATGATTGGATCTCTCTTATATTTGACTGCTTCAAGACCTGATATTTTATTCAGTGTGTGTCTGTGTGCTAGATTCCAATCAGATCCCAGAGAATCACACTTAACAGTTGTTAAGAGGATTCTAAGGTATCTGAAAGGTACTACTAATGTGGGTCTGTGTTACAGAAGATCTGATGAGTATAAATTAGTTGGATTTTGTGATGCTGACTATGCTGGAGATAGAGTAGAACGTAAAAGTACTTCTGGAAGTTGTCAATTTCTTGGAAGTCATCTGATCTCTTGGTTCAGCAAGAAGCAACCCACAATTGCACTTTTAACAACAGAGGCAGAATATATTGCTGCTGCTGGATGTAACATTCAGATGCTCTGGATGAAAAGTCAACTAGAAGATTATCAGATCTTTGAGAGTAACATTTCTATCTTCTGTGATAATACTTCTGCTATATGCTTATCTAAAACCCCTATTTTACACTCTAGAGCTAAGAATATAGAGATTAAACATCATTTCATCAAAGACTATGTTCAGAAGGGAATTATCAATTTAAACTTTGTAGATACAGATCATCAGTGGGCTGATATCTTTACAAAACCCCTTGCTGAAGATAGATTTAAATTTATTCTGAAAAATATTAGTATGGACTTCTGTCCAGAATAGAATATTCATCAGATGAAATTTTTTTTCAGATGATAAATGTTTAAACTCTGAAGTATTTCTTTTGTTGAATTCTGTGTTTATTTCTTTGTGTGTAAATCTAAACTAACAAGGCTCAGAGGATCTGAACGTTGCCTAACGTGTAATTTCTCAAAGAGTTTCAGAGGCACATGCAAGCAAACATGTGTAGCTCAGAATCTGGAAAGGTAGATGTCGCTACTGCGAAAATCGGCGCCGGCTGAACAGAAGAGTCGCCACCGTGCGTTATTTATCCCACGGGAGGGAAAGGAAACGCTCAGAGTAAACCTCGCACAACACGGGAAAGGTATGGTCGTCGCAACCAAAACCTGGATTCGGGAGTCGGTTACGCAAGGGGAAGGTATTAGCACCCCTCACGTCCGTCGTACTCGACGGGATCCACGCTTGTTTTCGGGTATGGATTGTTATTCTATCTAAACTATAGGTCAAGGGTTAAAAAGAAAATAAAATGAAAGTAAAAATGACTCGGCAAAGTATCGCACTTTATGCCTACGTATTCCCGCCTGGAACGAGAAATCAGAGTCAACGTAGTTCGCCTACCTACGGGAAAGGAGGGGAAGGTTGCTCGCTAGGATATCGCATCCTATGCCTACGTACTTCCACACTGTATGGAAGATCAGAGCAAACGTAGTTCGGGCCATGTACGACACAAGCTTGTCTTGGTTGATTTTATTCCT
Source organism: Lathyrus sativus (assembly GCA_963859935.3). Lineage (NCBI taxonomy): Eukaryota > Viridiplantae > Streptophyta > Magnoliopsida > Fabales > Fabaceae > Lathyrus > Lathyrus sativus. The sequence continues at coordinate 236,014,676 of OZ012735.1, read as the reverse complement.
TTTGAAAAAGGTTTTCTGATCAACAGTCCCAGCGGACAAAAATGACGCTTTGATGAGTTCACATTCTTTTACGGAAGATGTGTCTTTTATTGTGTTTGAAATCTTTATGTGTTTTTCTGTTCGTTTTGAGAAAGAAAGAGACAGAACTCTAACCTACGGTTGCGAAGGGAAACAAACTAACCTAATGTTATCATGCATGGGTTAAGACCTAGTGTCTATCATGTTCCTCTCTTGCACAGAGAGAAACAGAGATCCTAAGGGAATAGACGGAAACAGAAACCATAACAGATATAATAAAGCGGTAAAATGCATGGATGCAACAGTACAAGCGAGGCAAGGGAGTCCCACTCAACCTCGAACCTAGAAACAATAGGCGAAAGTGAACAGGCTTCACTTTCAACCCAACAGGGTAAACAACAAACAATACAACCAGGAAATCCAAACAATACATCAGCAATGAAATACAACAGCAAAAGAAACAGCATCAGCAGCTCTGAATCAACATCTGGCTTCAAGTAATCTCCAATCAGTTACAGGCTTCAACAAGCATCAATCTCCATCTTCATGGCCTTCAGGTAAGGGCTTTGATCATCAGTCTTCTATCTGCAATGGTTTTTCTTCAAGCTCAAACCTCCAGGATGAGGGATTAGTCACAAGAGTGAATTGGGTGTTAAGCAATCAGTTGACTACCAAGGGTGGTGAACAGACTGCTTCTAACACAAAAGACATTTTCTCTCAAGAGTTCTATCTCTTAGACACTATCACCAAGCCTTCCAAAGGAAGGGGTGAGTGTCTTAGAGAGACTCTGAATCATAGAGAAGAATGGATGCAGACAAGGCAATCCATGTTTGAGAAACAAGCTTTCTAATCTTGAGCTCTGCCTAGCTCCTAAACCCTAGTCTCCTCAGCATCTGCTAGCAAGAATCTCTTCTTCAACTCTGGAAGTTGATCTTCAATCTCTGGATCTCCAATGGTTTCATCTCCACCAATCTTCAGCTCTCCCAAATCCCCAGACAATCCCAATACCCACACAGACAAGCAATAATCCCCAGAGGGCACACCACACCAGTCAATCAGATATATACAACACAGTAATAGCAGTAGGGGAATCCTGACTTTTTCTAAGGGGATCTAATAACTACCCATAGCCCCTATAGTCCCATAGCTAAACTATTCAAACCCTAAGTCCTAAGGGAAGTGAATTAATTCTCCTAAGTCATCACCTAAAACCCTAGCTTGTTCATGTTATTCACACCTACACTAAGCACCTAAAATTAATTTCTAAAAATGGGAACTAAATTGTATCTACAATTTTAATGTCTAAACTAAACAACCTAAAAAGAATGGACAAAAAATATTAAAGCATCTAATAGAACAAAAATTAACAAAATCATGCATGAAATGAAACTATTTAAAATGCTATTTATTTAGAAAATATGGGAAAAATATCAAATAAATGCAATTTTTATTTTTTATAATTTTCTATACATCCTAAAGAAAAATATGCAAAAAGAATGAATTAAAAATGATGATTTTTCTATTTATTATGATTTTTATAAGATGCATAAAAAAATGAAAGAAATTAAAATAGAAATATAAAGAATAAATGGGAAGGGGTGTGGAAAGCAATGCGCTGCAGTTGAGATCCCAGTTGGGCGGAGAAAGTGGGGTGCGAATATCACTTGTAGCTAGGCCCAGCGTATCCAGAAATTGAATTAAAAAATGCCAGAAAAATGGAGAGGAGCTCGGTGTAAATAGCAGCCAGCTCATGTGTATTTCATTGGGCTTGTTGGAAAGGAGGTGTGCATAGAGAATTGAATCCAGGCCCACCCAGGATACCTAAATGAAACGCTGCGTTTCATATCAAAATTTTCCCTCCGTTTTCAGCTTTAAACGTGGATCGTTAGATGCTACAGTCCAGTCCAAGGTCAAACGCGCATCCGACGGTGTTGGAGTCATCACCAACCTTGGACTCCCTAGGGTTTCAGATAACCCCATGCACGATTTCTCCATCTTTAAGCACTCGGTTCTTTCTCATCTCTTCATAAAAATCAAAACCACAAACACCAAACTTGCTCCATTTTTTGCGTAGAATGCAAATACATCATCAGTTCTTGTTAAAATTCGTCCAATCACCAAACACGATAGCTTCCCTTCCATGGCTGCTTCAATTCCGACCTTCACTAAACCCTAATTTTTTGCTAACAGAACACTCACCAAACATCACTGATCATTCTACACTAATCCAAATGAACTATCACTCACTAATCTCCTAGTTATGGATCAAAACAGTTTTATGGCTCATGCAAAAATCTTCATCAATTCACACTAAAAGTCCCAGGATTACTCCTCTAACCACCTAGATCACTATTATCCTAACAAACCTACGTCATGCTAACTAAATCAGGCCAATTTGAATGGAGAACGTACCTGGTATAATCTTGAAAATAGAATGATGAATCTTCCACTTCGAGCTCAGCAATGTCTTAAGCTTGATCAATGTGCTTGGGTCCTGGTTCTGTATGCATCCACACTTGCTCAAACACTCTGAATTCTTGTAATGGATTCTTCTTGCACTTTTGAGGATGAACTTGCAACACACGAATTTGGAATTATCTCAACTGGATCTTGCTTGAAACTTGTTCTATGATGATTGTAGGGAATGATAGGATCAAGAATTTTGCAAAATGATGAAGATTGGAGGGAGTTTGAGAAGCTTATGCAAGGATGGGAAAATGGATGAAAATTGAGGTTTTGAACAAATGGGAGCACCAACCCTTGCATGAACCAACTTGTATGAATATATAGATGGGACTAGAACTTCCTAGAAGCTTGGAGAAGTTCCCTTGTGCAAATTCCCTTGGATGTTGATTATGTAACTTTCAATTCAAGCAACCATGGATAACTATCAAATTATGAACTAAACTCAAAATTCCACTTTAGCCAATGTCTTTAAAATGCCCTTTCCATTCAAAATGACCTATAATTTTGCATCATTTGGCCAAGATATGAAAAATCTCATTTTTTAAGCCATTTTTCTTCATTAAATTCAACAATTTTGAAACCTTGTGCTATGGACATTTCCAATCTCTCATGGTCACTTTTCTAGACTCAAAATGTCATTTGGATCAAGTTTGATGTTGTAAGTTTTTCCATTTGAGGCCTCCTTGTATGAGTTTTGGACATAGGTTAAAATGACCTGTAATTCACAAATGACCAAAATGCCCTTTGCTTGCCAAGACCATAAGTAGAGTTCCACAAATCATATGAAGGCATAACATACCATTCTAGAAATCTAAGACAATGAGGAACAATTCTTATGTTGACCAGAAATTCATTTGAAATCTCCTTGAGGGGTAAAAGTTGCTTGGAAGTCAAGTCACTTTCACAGACAAAATTTCAGATACCTCAGATGACCTGTAACTTGCAAGGACCATAACTTGAGTTCTATAAATCTACTTGATGTCTTCCACCACTCAAATTAAAGGTCTTGAGATCCTATACAAGTTTCATGTTGGCCAAGGATCCATTTGAAGCTTGCATTTTGACTTATCTTGCTTGGAAACTTGACCTAAACTAGGGGATTTTACACAGAAACCCTAATTTAGAGACTCCTCTTCTCCTTGATTTCTCTTGAATTCTTCTTAGCATAACAACATATCCTTGTTCTACATGTCAAATGATGAACCCCACATCCCTTCAATAGACCTGAATGCCCTTAAATCAATCAATTGACCTAGGGTTGACCTAGGGTTGACCCAGATGAAACCCTAGTTGACTGTCTTCAACTGCAATTCTTGTGATTACATCAACCACTTGTTTTCTTCTCCAAATGACTTTCTAAGTCCCCCAAGATGTCTATATACTCCCCAGGCTCAACTCACAGCTCATAATTCCCTTGTTGATCCTCAGATGCCCTCAGATAGGGGATAGACTCAAAGCTTGATCCACTGAACTCTCTGCTTTCAAATTCTTTTCTGATGACTTGAATGAGATTGAATTAGGATAATAACCTCTTGATAGGCCTCTAGAGATGATAGTAATGATTGGACCCCTGTTGAATGACTTGCTATGCTTATTCTATGTAGATGGTTGGTCTATGTACATGACTCTATATGCAAATGCTAATGACATTGAAACATAACCCAAGTGAATAAGGTTGGGCAAATTTTAGGGTGCAACAGCTGCCCCTATTCAAGCGACTTGGACCCGATTGGGTGAAGAGCCCGGAGCCTTCAGACATTCGTGGTACGAGACGGTTGAATACTAGTGAAACCAGAAATTTGCCAACCGCAAAACTAAATTGCGCTCCTGCTTGAGGAACGACATTCATCAGCTGAATCTGACTGTTACGGCAACCCACTGATCTCGTGCGACCGTGCTGGGGATTCTTCTCATCATCCTGAAAAAGATTGAATCATCGGAAACTTCGTCCTTTGCTTGTCCACATCAGGACTCTATCTGCTGTCTACTCGAAAAAAACTTCAACAACTTTGCTGGGGACGGCTCGTCTGCCTTCTCGTCAGAGATAAATCGTCCACGTCAGGAGTAAACTTTTCCACGTTAGGAATAATAATGTCCACGTTAGGACTCACCTTTCCACGTCAGGAATAACCGTTCCACGTTAGGAATAATACTGTCCACGTTAGGACTCACCTTTCCACGTAAGGAATACATCGCTTTTCCCCGTCAGGGGTGACTTCTCTCTGTTTTGTCAAACTCTTCCACGTAAGGAATACGTCTTCTTTTGCTTTGTCCACGTAAGGACTCTTTCTTTTTAGGAATCACAAATTTTCCACGTAAGGAACCCCAATCTTTCCACGTGAGGAATATAATCTCAATCTGAATCTGTCCCCATCAGGACTGCGACTTGATATGTCCGCGTAAGGACCCCATCTTTCCACGTGAGGAATCACATCTTGGTATGTCCGCGTAAGGACTCAAATTTTCCACGTAAGGAATAAACTCGTCTTTCCACGTAAGGAAACCATTTCTCTTCCACGTAAGGAACGCTCTTGATATGTCCACGTAAGGACCCTAATCTTTCCACGTAAGGAATCATCATCTTCGAACTTTCCACGTAAGGAATCTTCATCTTTCCCCGTTAGGAACCACATCTGCTCCACGTAAGGAATCAACTTTTTCTTTCCACGTAAGGAATAAATCTTTCCACGTAAGGAATCATATCTTGACATGTCCGCGTAAGGACCCATCACTTTCCACGTAAGGAATATAATCTCTTTTCTGAATCTGTCCACGTCAGGACTGCACTTGCTTTTCCACGTAAGGAACTGAAGCTTCTCTTTCCTCGTAAGGAATAAAGCTTGTCCACGTCAGGACTCACATTTCATCTTGATTTGTCCGCGCCAGGACTCACGTTTTGCTCACAACACAAAGAAGGATAAACTTGTCCACGTCAGGACTCTCGCATCTTGTCATCACAAAGAGTTACAAACTTGTCCACGTCAGGACACCCCTTTCACCATTACGACTAAAGCTATCTGCAGGAAATAAACTGTCCACGTCAGGACACCAACACGAAGGGTGATCAATCTTGTCCACGTCAGGACTCCACACTCAACCAATGCCGAGAACTCGCGCCTGTCCACGTTAGGACTAACACGCATCGTCAACTCGAGGAAATGTCCACGTTAGGACTCCACATTCCAACAATCTTCTCTAGAACACAGAAAAACCGTCAATAAAATTGTCCACGCTAGGACTCATCCTTCCATCGGTCCGCAAATTTCTTATCACTGACGTTACAGCAACTTTGAGGCTGGCTCTACTGGGGACATTTGAAAATCATATTTCCGGACGCCTGTTCTGATAACCGGCGATAGCCTCTGAAATTCTGATTCATGAACGCTTTGATGATCAATAGCTCTGCTTGGGGACAAGGAGAAACTTATCCTGCTGACTCTGTGGGGAGCAGTGCCAAAGCTGACCCTTCGTGAGATATCTCACGTCGCGGTCCTGAATGTTTATTGATTCACCTGAGCAAGGGCTCTCTCTACCTGCAAGAGAAACAATACTTGGAACAAACGGTTAGCCAACCTAGTTTACGTTTCAAAAATGCGTATGTTTGACGGCGATGCAATGCCCCATTTGTCATGGAAATGCTACACTTTTATTTGGTGGATGCAAATACGACCCTATATGCCAATGCAACTGCAGACTTGAACTGCTAGGTACAGAAACTGCTTCAACAAAATAAATGCTGAAGATAATGCCAACTCCGCTGGGGATAGCCAGGTGCTGCAGAATCATTCCAGCAAAATAAATGCTGGGAGAGGGGAGTCGACTCGGCTGGGAAATGGGGAACTTAAACCAAACATTCCGTTGAAGTAATACCCTGCTGGGGCATACAACTATGCTAGGGAACAGCAGATGCGCCTGGTATGATTGAACTTCTGCGGGAAAGTGAACGGATATCATACGGTATTTTGACAAAATAAATGCCATGACCCACACCAACTCTGCCGGGGAGAACCTTAGTCTTCGAGTTCTACTGGGAGGAATACTTGCTGAGAAGAGAATTCCGCTGGGGATGGGATGATTCTCTTGGGAAAAATCAATTGAATCCGCTGGGGAAGAGTAAATGACCCTGCGAGGAAAGGTGAACTTGTCTGAATACATCTCACAACTATTAATCTTCGGAGGCTAAAACAACTCTGCTTGAGATAAGGAATCCCTCGGGGGACACCATACTGTCTGAATACAGCCTTACGATCTTGGAACCGCCAATTCCGCTGAGTATAAACGACTCTGTGGGAACACGTCCTTTTGGATAGGCTACGACTAACCGGGGAATTCGATCCTTCTTCAGTAAGGAACATGCATGACCTGCGTGGAGATCGAGTCTTTTATTATTGCAATCTTTTGATCATCTTCCTCGTACAGTTATGAAACCTGCAACAACACAAGCAAGACAAGACAAGTCTATGCAACTAAATCGATCCAGGTTAGTGACGTTATTTTCAGTTAATTCAAAGCTTTAGCAACTGTTGGCAAGGGCCAGCGACGTTATGCACCTGCTAGTTTCATCAAACTTAGGCGTTAATCATGCACAAAACAGTAAAGAACAGTGTCAAGTACTGAATAACGTATTTTATTGATTGGGCCCCTGAATGGGCGGAATTTTTGTACACGGGATGTAACTCCTGAAAAGAGGAAGCTACACAAAGCAAATATACAAGTATGCACAGGAAGCATAAATATATCGACAAACTAAATTTGTGCACATGTCGGCAACGGGATGTAGACGAACACCATGAACTGATCCTCCCATGACTCGCCCGACTCTAATGCTTTCTCGGTATCCCCACTTCTGAAGAGATTGTGTCAGATAACTGACTCCTCAAGTGTATTCTCCCGCATTGATGCTCATTGCAATATCCAATTCGGACCGCAGTCATTTGCTCTTCAAATCCCTAACTTTTGCGTGAACCGCCCTTTACGGGTTTTCAGTTCACCGGGATACCCCTTTTTGCCGAAGTCGCCCAGTGTAGGTTTTCAACTTCGCGGGTGTACATTTTTCAATTTTATCCCTAATTTTGGCCCGAACCTTTCATTCTGTTTTTGGTTCGCCAGGATGCCCCATTTTTGCCTGGACTCTCTTTTTTCTGTCCAGCGGGTCTATTTTAAGCAAAGTATTTTTTAACTGCGTCCGAATTCACAGGCGACGTGAAGTCTTCACCGTCCATAGTGGACAACAACAACGCTCCTCCTGAAAATACTTTCCTGACAACGTATGGCCCTTCGTAGTTGGGGGTCCACTTGCCCCTGTGATCTGCTTGCGGCGGGAGAATCCTTTTCAGCACAAGGTCGCCCGTCTGAAAGCTTCGCGGATGTATCTTCTTATCATATGCTTTCTTCATCCAGCTCTGGTACAAACGACCGTATGCTAGAGAAGCTAGCCTCTTCTCATCCATCAAACTCAATTGGTTCAACCTGTCTTTCACCCATTCTGCCTCGTCCAGCTGAACGTCTCGCAATACCCTCAGAGAAGGGATCTCGACTTCTAATGGTAGCACCGCTTCCATTCCATATACCAACGAGAACGGAGTTGCCCCGGTTGATGTGCGTACCGTCGTACGATAACCGTGCAAAGCGAAAGGTAGCATCTCATGCCAGTCCTTATAGGTCACCACCATTTTCTGAACGATCTTCTTGATATTCTTATTGGCCGCCTCGACAGCGCCATTCATCTTGGGTCGGTAAGGGGAGGAGTTGTGATGTCCGATCTTGAAATTCTGACAGAGCTCCTTCATCATTTTGTTGTTCAGGTTTGAACCATTATCCGTGATTATCCGCTCGGGAGTCCCATATCGGCAAATGATATCTCTCTTGATAAATCTGGCCACCACTTGCTTCGTTACATTTGCGTAAGACGCCGCTTCCACCCACTTGGTGAAATAATCGATTGCTACTAGGATGAACCGATGCCCGTTAGAAGCCGTCGGATCGATCTTTCCAATCATATTGATTCCCCACATCGAGAAAGGCCATGGCGATGACATCACATTCAGAGGGCTTGGAGGAACATGGATCCTATCAGCATAGATTTGACATTTGTGGCATTTCCTCGCAAACTTGAAGCAATCAGTTTCCATAGTCAGCCAAAAATAGCCTGCCCGCAGCAGCTTTCTCGTCATGGCATGCCCGCCAGCATGCGTACCAAAGGTACCTTCGTGTATTTCCTCCATGAGCAACTTTGCCTCTCTTTCGTCTACACAACGCAACAGCACCAAATCGTGGTTTCTTCTGTATAAGACGCCATCCGGGTTCAAATAGAAATTGCCTGCTAACCTCCTGAGAGTCTTCTGATCTTGACTGGATGCCCTAGCCGGATACTCTTTATTCTTCAGGAAATTAAGGATATCGAAATACCATGGTTTGTCATCAGATGCTTCATCAAGAGCAAATACATAAGCTGGTCTGTCAAGCCGAGAGATGACGATTCGGGGAGCCTCGTTCCAGAAGTTGACTTTGTACATGGAAGACAAAGTGGCGAGGGCGTCAGCCATTTGATTTTATGCCCGTGGTACGTGATGCAATTCAACCTTGTCGAAGAAAGGCAACAATCTCCTTGCATAGTTCATGTAATGTATCAAGTTGGGCTGACGTGTCTCCCATTCCCCTTTGATCTGATTCACCACCAGAGCTGAGTCTCCGTATACGTCTAAATTCTTGATTCGCAAATCAATGGCTTCTTCAAGCCCCATTATACAAGCTTCGTATTCGGCCTCATTGTTGGTAACGGCAAAGGTCAATCGGGCAGTAAACGGGATGTGCGACCCGTGTGGCGTAGTGATGATTGCCCCTATTCCGCTACCGTAAGCATTCACGGCTCCGTCAAATATCATCTTCCATTTGGAACCCAACTCTGGTCCTTCGTCTGGCAACGACTCTTCACAATCTTTCATCTTTAGGTACATGATATCCTCGTCAGGAAAATCAAACCTCATCGATTGATACTCTTCAATAGGCTGCTCCGCCAGATACTCAGACAACACACTCCCCTTTATAGCCTTTTGCGAGACGTATTAAATATCATATTCAGTCAAGACCATCTGCCAACGGGCAATTCTGCCTGACAACGCCTGCTTTTCAAATACATATTTGATAGGATCCATCTTCGAGATGAGCATGGTTGTATGATTCAGCATGTACTGCCTCAAACGCTTGGCGGCCCAGGCTAGCGCGCAACAAGTTTTCTCCAGCATTGAATACCGAGATTCGCAGTCTGTAAATTTCTTACTCAAGTAATAGATTGCATGCTCTTTTCTTCCTGTCTCGTCGTGTTGACCGAGAACACAACCCATGCTTCCTTCAAGAACCGTCAAATACATGATCAAGGGTCTCCCTGCCACTGGGGGTATCAAAATGGGAGGCTCCTGCAAATACTGCTTTATTTTATCGAACGCCTTTTGACAATTTTCGTTCCATGTTGCAGCTTGATCTTTCTTCAACAGCTTGAATAATGGTTCACACGTAGCAGTTAGGTGAGATATGAACCGAGCGATGTAGTTCAACCTCCCTAAAAACCCGCGCACCTCTTTCTCTGTTTTAGGCGTCGGCATTTCTTGAATTGATTTTATTTTAGCAGGATCGACGTCTATTCCTCTTTCGCTTACGATAAACCCCAGCAGTTTACCCGATCTCACCCCGAAGGTGCATTTGTTAGGGTTCAGCCTCAGCCTGAACTTCCTAAGCCTTTTAAATAGCTTCACCAGATTCACCAGATGCTCTTCCTCCGTCTGGGATTTGGCGATCATATCGTCAACATAAACTTCGATCTCTTTATGCATCATGTCATGGAAAAGAGTCGTCATCGCACGCTGATATGTTGCCCCAGCATTCTTCAAACCAAAGGGCATCACTTTGTAGCAAAATGTTCCCCATGGCGTTATGAAAGTAGTCTTCTCCATATCCTCTGGCGCCATTTTAATCTGATTATAGCCTGAAAAGCCATCCATGAAGGAGAATACGGAGTAGTGAGCAGTATTATCAACTAACACGTCAATATGAGGAAGCGGAAAATCGTCTTTTGGGCTTGCTTTATTCAAATCTCTATAATCGACGCACATTCGAACCTTGCCATCTTTCTTTGGCACTGGTACGATGTTAGCAACCCAGGAGGGATACTTCGTCACGGCCAGGAAACCAGCGTCCCACTGTTTTTGAACTTCCTCTTTGATCTTTATTGCCATATCTGGTCGAGTCCTGCGAAGCTTTTGTTTGACCGGCGGGCAATCTTCTTTCAGCGGCAGGCGATGTACAACCATGTCTGTATCGAGCCCTGGCATATCTTCATATGACCAAGCGAATACATCATTATACTCCCTGAGCATTTCAACCAGTCTTCGCTTGATGTCACTCTGCAGTGCGGCTCCGATACGAATATTCTTCTCAACCCCTTCCGACCCCAAGTTGATAATTTCGATGACCTCATCGTGAGGCAGAATGGCTCTTTCCTCTTGCTTCACCAACCAAGACAGTTCTTCAGGAACATCACTATCTTCGACAACCTCTTCTTCGGCCTGAAATACCGGGTGCTCAAAGTCGGGACGAGTCATAGGTGGTTCAAGGATGTCATCTGAACATGTTATCCTGCAAAAGGAATGGTTAAGTGCTTCAAAATGCGTATAAAGCGAACAACCACGTTGCCATTTTATTGAAAAATATAAAACAAGAAAGACAGAGATTACAGTATTTGCACGTGAAAGAACGCCATTTATTTAATGATTGACACGCAATGTTCATAACAACACAGCCCTAAGCAAATCCTGATGCCCCGGGCAAGACATCAGATTATTCAACAATTAATAAAGCAAAGCATTACTGTTTAAAAGTCACAGGAACAAGCTCCTGAATAGACCAGTTGCACAGTCCTTGTCCTGGCGTGCTTGGCTGAATCCAGGCATCCATATCACAGTCGCTGTCTCCTGCGTCAGACTCCGAAGCGGCATTGACGGTTTCATGACATACTCCACTGGCAGAGATGGTGATTGGCCCTCTGAAACGGGGCGCCCCCACGGAAGGAGTTGATGACGACGGTTGGTACCCCAGCCCGAACCGGTCCATCTTCAAAGGAATGTCCAGCACTTTGCCCTAGCCCTTCGCTTCCCCTGCTTCCACTAGAGCTTGAGCTTCTTTATATGATGAGACGACTATCTCTGGCATTTTGCTCGGCCCGGGACCTTTGTCCTTGATACGCAACCCCTCAAATGCCTGGCAGGGTGTTTCGTGGATTTCTCCGTCGACCTCCACATATTTAAATGACGACAGATGGCTGACCAGGATGTCCTCTTCTCCGCATACGGTGACTACGCTGTCTCCGACCATATATTTCAACTTCTGATGCAGGGTAGACGTAACTGCCCCAGCCCCATGGATCCAAGGTCTCCCAAGCAGGCAGCTGTACGCAGGCTGTATATCCATGATATAAAACTCAGTTGCAAACACCTCCGGCCCCACCTGTAGAGGCAACGTTATTGATCCAAAAACGTTTCTTCGCGTACCATCAAACGCCCTAACCACCAAGTCACTGGGCGTGCACCGGATTCCGCTAACATCCAGCTTCATCATTGCCTTCTTGGGCAGCACATTCAGAGACGACCCGGTGTCAACCAATACGTGCGACATTACTGATCCTCTACACTCGACAGATACGTGCAGCGCCATATTATGGTCTCTCCCTTTCGGGGTCAAATCAAAATCGGTAAAGCCCAAGCTGTGGCCTGCATTCACATGTGCCAACACTCCTTCTAGCTGATTCACGGAGACGTCCTGAGGTACAAATGAAGTATCCAGGACTTTCAGCAAAGCATTTCTGTGAGCTTCCGAACACAACAGCAATGATAGGATAGATATTTTGGACGGCGTCTGCTGCAGATGCTCCACAATCTTATAATCACTTTTTCGAATCAAGCGCATGAACTCTTCTACATCTTTCGACGCCGATTCTTTGTCACTTGCTTGCACTGGGACATTCTCAACCGCTTTCCCTTTTCCTTTCGCTATTCTTTCGGCCTCCACTTTAGGGGATATAAAGATCCTACCACTCCTTGTCATACCTCCCGAACCAACAACATTATCCACAATCTCGGCTGGCTGCTTATTAACATCAATCTTTATCCCGTCACAATACACCTCCAACCCATATGACCATGGGACTGCTTTCGTGTTCTCGTACGGGATCGGCCCGGCCTTAGTTATGGTGATCGGTGGGCGCTGAGCTGGTGCTGCGATAGTGATCGTCTTTCGAGGAATCGTTACAGTGGCCACATTAGTCTGATCCTGTGCTACTGCCCCTGCGGGCTCTTCAGTTGCTGCTTGGCCAAACTGCAATATGCCTTCATCAATTAAAGCCTGAATGCCCTTCTTCAAATCATCACACCCCCCAGCTAGGGTCCAGCATTCCAAACAATATTCGTCACATCCTGGGTAAACACCCCCTTGTAGCAGTCGGCTCTTTATCTCGCTCAGCGGCGTCTTTAAATCGTCGACATTCATAATCAGATTTAACCCTTCCTCAGTCAGAATGGTGTTTGCCCCGTGATTAGGCATGGGCTTCTGCACTATATTCGGAGTTGCCGTTCCGAAATTGATAGTCTTATTGTCCAGAAGATCCTGCACAACGTGCTTAAAAGCGTGGGAACCCTCTATATCGTGGCCTGGGGCCCCAGAATGAAACTCACAGTGCCTGCTTGCATCGTACCCAAACGGGGGAGCTCCCGTTATCGGTGCCAGAGTTCTCTTCTCTACCAGGTTCAATCCCAACAATGTCTGCAGTAAATCAGCATATGTCGAGGGAGGCTTCTCAAACACTCTTCTCGGTTTGCCGCCCTGGAATCTTCGCTGAGCCTGCTGTGCCCCCTGCTGAGGCTGCTGCTGCATTGGCTGCTGCTGAGACGGTTGTTGTTGTTGAAGCGGTTGTTGTTGATACGGGATAGTAACACTCGCCACCTGCTGCGGCTGACGATATTGGTTTCGTCCCCTGCCTCGGCCTCGGCCTCCAAATACTGCGCTTGCCTCGCCCTGACGGCGCCCCCCAAAAGCTTTCCTATTACTGCCAGATGCAGCTGATTCCTCAACCTGGAATTTTCCTTGCTTAATGTTACGCTCGATCTTTTCTCCCATCAGAATTAGGTCTGAAAAACTGGCCAGAGACGTGTGAAACAGCATATCATGAAACAAGCCTGTGAATGTGCCGACGAACATGTCATTCATTTCCTTATCTTCCACAGGAGGACGGACCCTAGCAGCCATATCGCCCCACCTTTGCGCGTACTCTTTAAAGCTCTCCCCTTTCTTCTGCGACAGTCCCGCCAATTGGACCCGATTGGGCGCCAAATCGCTATTATACTTGTAGTGAGCTACGAATGCCTCTGCTAATTGCTTCCATGTCTTGATATTGGTTGGCTCCAACCCCATATACCATTCTAGGGAGGGGCCTGACAAACTATCTTGAAAGAAATGCATTAGCATTCTTTCATCAGTTGAGTATGCAGACATCTTTCTGTAATAAGCTCGTACATGCACTTTCGGACACGTGTCCCCTTTATACTTATCAAACGCAGGGGCTTTGAATTTGATTGGCACCCTCAAGCCAGGTACCAAGCCCATTGTTGCCATGTCCAAACCCACAACACTTTGGTTCAGGACTCCCCTCATCTGCTCTTCCAGCATTCTGATCTTCTGGGAGTCATCCATCGGCCCTTCGAAACCTCCTCCGGAGAAAGCGTCCTCCTGCTGATCTTCCTGCCACATACCATTTCCTGCTCCATACCCATCATATCCATTATTACGTCCAGCCCTGATCTGATTCATCCCTGGACCTCGGCCTCTGTTGCCGTACCCTTGAACACCTCCAGCAGGCCCAAAAGCCATAAACCCCGCGCCGTTTCCATTTCCAAAACCTCCGTCACCCTGATTGGTTGCACCATAACCATCTTGCCCAAAACCTTGAGCATTGAAACCATATTTCCCAGCATTATCGAATCCCTGATCATTGAACCCGAATCCAGCATTGCCAAAGCCATTGCCTCCCATATTGTCACCCAAATTGATGTCACCAAGCCCAACGTTATGGACAGCAGTCTCATTCCCAACTCCGACGTTACCATTCACAGCAGCGGTAGCGTTGTTGACATTAACAGCAGGTATATTGACTACAGGTGGAGCCACTGGCGTGGGAGTGCCATCCCCATGAACTGTATCGACCCGTACAGACTGATGATCCTCGTTACCGTGACCAGCATTTCGAGCCAACAGAGGCTGGACCATGGCTTGCAGATTCTCCTGACCCTTTGCAATAGCTTCCATGGTCTGCATGAAGAGAGCGAGCTTCTCGCGAACATCTTGCATCTCGTTCTGCATTTGATCCATGATTCTTCGACAGTTGGTGCGGGTAGAATAGCGGTGCGGGTGTTGATCTGCAATCCTGGAAAGTACCTGGTACAGAGCAGGAAATAAGATACCATCCAATGATTACCTATAATGCAATATGAATATGAATGCGATGCAATGTGTCTGTGCATTAGGGAAGCTCATTCCCCTAGTTCTAGTGTGAAGGTGTCAGTGCAGTGACAGTGCTGACAATCATAGAAAGCCTCATATATTGCTGAGAAAACCAGAATACCACGTCACCGAGTACAACAAAAAGGCATGACCTCAACCAACAATCCTGGTGATGGTCAGCACTATGCAAATAAAGCATACAAGTTACTACATGAGATGATCAAATCCTCCCAAAAGTCTGGTACTCTTCTATCAACTTCTTGGTCTCTGGATGACTTGGTCGATCAAGCAGCCCTTCAACAAGTTGGTTTCTCTTCTGAAGAACACGGCGCACGTCTTCAGCAGTTTCTTCCCACGTTGCTTCCCCGAAGCAATCTTCTAGTTTTCGCTTTTGGGACACCGCTTCATCTCTGCATTTGATTGCCTTGTTCAGTGCATTCTGGACACTATACCGGGTCATCACTTCTTCCTCACACTTCTTGATGCTAGACTTCAACTTCTCTTCGAGGCCGGAGATTTGCTGCTTTAGCTTATCTTCCCTCTTCTTGTTGTTGGTGAGTGTAGCATTCCAAGTCTTATTGCAAGAAGAGATCTATCGGTGAGCGATGTCAAGCGCCTTTTTCTTGGATCCAAGCATGTCGTGGGAACTTCTGAACTCTTGCCCCAGACGCTCACGCTTCTTCTTTTCCTCAGTCAACACAGCCCCTAACCTGTTTAACAACTCGATTTGTTGTTGGAAAGCATATACGGCCTTGTTTTTCTCACCGCGTACCTGAGCTAGCTCCTGCTCTAACCCTTCGTTGATCTTCAACAAGGCTTCCTTTTCTCTCACAACCTGCTCATAGGCTTCCTTAGAAACAGTGGTTGGCTCTTCTGCCGGAATAGGAACAATGACGGGTGCAGCTGGAAATGGCATTAATAACTGACTTGCTCTTTCCTGGATCCAAACCCTGTAAGGTGCATAGGCCTGGCAATCGTTCTTACCTAACAGTGGCTTCCCTTTGCGGTTAATACGTGTCCAGGCATGTTGCAATCCAGCTAGCAATTCTCCCTTCAAATCACCTGTGAAGTACAGAGATTCCTGTACTTCTTCCTCCTGAGGTGGATTCTTAGTGCATATCCGAACTGGCGAATAAATAGGGAAGGGTTGTAATTGATACACCCTTTTCTTCCTATCAACGGCACATTAGGGTACCCAGAACAACTGAAGATGAGCTCAGATCCCAATAGGTCTCGATCAAACCACTCCATGTCTTCCGACGATAACCTCATCAGGCGCTCTGGCCAACCAACTGGAACTGTAGTCTCTGCAACAGACCTTCTCTTAGGAAGGTGGCTCTCAAACCACATACTCAACAAGGGTACACAAAGATGAACATTCTTCCCTCTTCCCTTCTCATTCTTGTAATGCAGCGAGTGGTAGAAATCTCCGAGTAAGGTAGGTACAGGATTACCAGCGGCAAACAAGTAGAAAGCATCGAAGTCCACAAAATCCGGTATATTGGGGAACAGTACTATGCCATAAATGCACAAGGCCAACACAGCATTGAAAGCAACCCAGCACCCGCTCTTGGCATACTCTTGGGCTTTACCAACTAAGAATTGGAGTGAGAAGCCTGGAACTCCACGGGAAACAGTAGTCACAAGTTCAGAAGCATCAATGTGCAAGGCTTTTTCCAAATCCTCCGGCTTGGGCTTGGCGTCATAATGAATGAATGGAACCTGGTTCTGCACGGGCAGCTCAACATACTCAGCGTATTCCTCCAGGGTTGGTCCCATAATAAAGTCAGAGAACGTAAAGCACCTCAAAGCAGGGTCGTAGAATTGCATCAAAGCATACAGCCCATCTAACTCTACCTCTGTAGGTTTGCACACCAATCTCAGTAGTCTACCATAGCTCATCCGGAAGCTCCTACGAACACCCTCATCAGCAAGAGAGATCAACTCAAGTAGAGGAACAATATCAGGCGTAGGCAATTTGTAAGCAACCGTTCTCCTTAAGCTAGTCATGATCAAACACTCAGAAGTCTGGGTACTAGAACTAGGGAAATGCAAATGCGCCTGCAGCACAGACACACGTTAGTGAAATGCAAATGGTAATGGATATGCAGTGATGCAATGCAAGTAACATGCAACAGGGACCAAAGCTGTAGCTGAATAGCCTGAACCCAATCAAGAAAGGTCTCAGATAGACCATCCAGAAGTCCTCAAGCCCTGGTCTCAGATATACCTCAAACAAAGCTCCAATATTGGTCTCTGATAGACCCCATAATCATAACCTGAATGGTCTCTGGCAGACCTCAGATCATATCCCCCACTGGTCTCTGACAGACCTCAGAACACATCTCCAAATAGTCTCTGACAGACCTCGGAACACACCAACTGGTCTCTGACAGACCTTAGAACCCTCCATAAATATCCAAGATCCTGATCAACAAACCGGTGGTCTGAAGGTCTAGTTACCTGCATAACCCTGAATCCCCTCACAGGTGGGTGGCCCTATAACTGGCACCAGGTACGGCATCCTATGCGGTCGTCGACGTCACAGACTTTCAGGGTTGATGATACGATTCCCAGAAGGAGTGGCATCATCAATTCCTGAAGAGGCCTCACTTAGCCAACTTCCAAATGATCGGTCCCCAGAGTCGACAATCCAACTAACCAGCCACCCACGCCAACCAAAGGAAGGGGCAGGAGGCCAACCAGAGGAACCTCGTCTGAGTGTAGATTTCATGGGACACCGAAGCAAGCAAAGCAAGCGGGCGCCCACTAATTTCTACTCTAATTCTAGGTGCACTCAAGCCCAGGTCCGGCTTATCTCTCAATATCAGAACACCCGTCACACCCCAGATACAGCAACAATAATCAATATATAAAGCTGAAAATACAAGGTTAGAAATATAAAATAACTCCATACAAAATCCTCGACGGGAAAACAAGCGTTAGGATTGACTCTCTCAAGGGACGTTGGATCCCAAATGCATAAGAACCATCGCAATCCTTAGCAGCCAGGGGACGTTGGATCCCCAGCAGAGTCGCCAGCTGTCGCTACTGCGAAAATCGGCGCCGGCTGAACAGAAGAGTCGCCACCGTGCGTTATTTATCCCACAGGAGGGAAAGGAAACGCTCAGAGTAAACCTCGCACAACACGGGAAAGGTATGGTCGTCGCAACAAAAACCTGGATTCGGGAGTCGGTTACGCAAGGGGAAGGTATTAGCACCCCTCACGTCCGTCGTACTCGACGGGATCCACGCTTGTTTTCGGGTATGGATTGTTATTCTATCTAAACTATAGGTCAAGGATTAAAAAGAAAATAAAATGAAAGTAAAAATGACTCGGCAAAGTATCGCACTTTATGCCTACGTATTCCCGCCTGGAACGAGAAATCAGAGTCAACGTAGTTCGCCTACCTACGGGAAAGGAGGGGAAGGTTGCTCGCTAGGATATCGCATCCTATGCCTACGTACTTCCACACTGTATGGAAGATCAGAGCAAACGTAGTTCGGGCCACGTATGACACAAGCTTGTCTTGGTTGATTTTATTCCTTCTGAAAAAGGTTTTCTGATCAACAGTCCCAGCGGACAAAAATGACGCTTTGATGAGTTCACATTCTTTTACGGAAGAAATGTCTTTTATTGTGTTTGAAATCTTTATGTGTTTTTCTGTTCGTTTTGAGAAAGAAAGAGACAGAACTCTAACCTACGGTTGCGAAGGGAAACAAACTAACCTAATGTTATCATGCATGGGTTAAGACCTAGTGTCTATCATGCTCCTCTCTTGCACAGAGAGAAACAGAGATCCTAAGGGAATAGACGGAAACAGAAACCATAACAGATATAATAAAGCGGTAAAATGCATGGATGCAACAGTACAAGCGAGGCAAGGGAGTCCCACTCAACCTCGAACCTAGAAACAATAGGCGAAAGTGAACAGGCTTCACTTTCAACCCAACAGGGTAAACAGCAAACAATACAACCAGGAAATCCAAACAATACATCAGCAATGAAATACAACAGCAAAAGAAACAGCATCAGCAGCTCTGAATCAACATCTGGCTTCAAGTAATCTCCAATCAGTTACAGGCTTCAACAAGCATCAATCTCCATCTTCATGGCCTTCAGGTAAGGGCTTTGATCATCAGTCTTCTATCTGTAATGGCTTTTCTTCAAGCTCAAACCTCCAGGATGAGGGATTAGTCACAAGAGTGAATTGGGTGTTAAGCAATCAGTTGACTACCAAGGGTGGTGAACAGACTGCTTCTAACACAAAAGACATTTTCTCTCAAGAGTTCTATCTCTTAGACACTATCACCAAGCCTTCCAAAGGAAGGGGGTGAGTGTCTTAGAGAGACTCTGAATCACAGAGAAGAATGGATGCAGACAAGGCAATCCATGTTTGAGAAACAAGCTTTCTAATCTTGAGCTCTGCCTAGCTCCTAAACCCTAGTCTCCTCAGCATCTGCTAGCAAGAATCTCTTCTTCAACTCTGGAAGTTGATCTTCAATCTCTGGATCTCCAATGGTTTCATCTCCACCAATCTTCAGCTCTCCCAAATCCCCAGACAATCCCAATACCCACACAGACAAGCAATAATCCCCAGAGGGCACACCACACCAGTCAATCAGATATATACAGCACAGTAATAGCAGTAGGGGAATCCTGACTTTTTCTAAGGGGATCTAATAACTACCCATAGCCCCTATAGTCCCATAGCTAAACTATTCAAACCCTAAGTCCTAAGGGAAGTGAATTAATTCTCCTAAGTCATCACCTAAAACCCTAGCTTGTTCATGTTATTCACACCTACACTAAGCACCTAAAATTAATTTCTAAAAATGGGAACTAAATTGTATCTACAAGTTTAATGTCTAAACTAAACAACCTAAAAAGAATGGACAAAAAATATTAAAGCATCTAATAGAACAAAAATTAACAAAATCATGCATGAAATGAAGCTATTTAAAATGCTATTTATTTAGAAAATATGGGAAAAATATCAAATAAAAAATAAAATGCAATTTTTATTTTTTATAATTTTCTAGACATCCTAAAGAAAAATATGCAAAAAGAATGAATTAAAAATGATGATTTTTCTATTTATTATGATTTTTATAAGATGCATAAAAAAATGAAAGAAATTAAAATAGAAATATAAAGAATAAATGGGAAGGGGTGTGGAAAGCAATGCGCTGCAGTTGAGATCCCAGTTGGGCTGAGAAAGTGGGGTGCGAATATCACTTGTAGCTAGGCCCAGCGTATCCAGAAATTGAATTAAAAAATGCCAGAAAAATAGAGAGGAGCTCGGTGTAAATAGCAGCCAGCTCATGTGTATTTCATTGGGCTTGTTGGAAAGGAGGTGTGCATAGCGAATTGAATCCAGGCCCACCCAGGATACCTAAATGAAATGCTGCGTTTCATATCAAAATTTTCCCTCCGTTTTCAGCTTTAAACGTGGATCGTTAGATGCTACAGTCCAGTCCAAGGTCAAACGTGCATCCGACGGTGTTGGAGTCATCACCAACCTTGGACTCCCTAGGGTTTCAGATAACCCCATGCACGATTTCTCCATCTTTAAGCACTCGGTTCTTTCTCATCTCTTCATAAAAATCAAAACCACAAACACCAAACTTGCTCCATTTTTTGCGTAGAATGCAAATACATCATCAGTTCTTGTTAAAATTCGTCCAATCACCAAACACGATAGCTTCCCTTCCATGGCTGCTTCAATTCCGACCTTCACTAAACCCTAATTTTTTGCTAACAGAACACTCACCAAACATCACTGATCATTCTACACTAATCCAAATGAACTATCACTCACTAATCTCCTAGTTATGGATCAAAACAGTTTTATGGCTCATGCAAAAATCTTCATCAATTCACACTAAAAGTCCCAGGATTACTCCTCTAACCACCTAGATCACTATTATCCTAACAAACCTACGTCATGCTAACTAAATCAGGCCAATTTGAATGGAGAACGTACCTGGTATAATCTTGAAAATAGAATGATGAATCTTCCACTTCGAGCTCAGCAATGTCTTAAGCTTGATCAATGTGCTTGGGTCCTGGTTCTGTATGCATCCACACTTGCTCAAACACTCTGAATTCTTGTAATGGATTCTTCTTGCACTTTTGAGGATGAACTTGCAACACACGAATTTGGAATTATCTCAACTGGATCTTGCTTGAAACTTGTTCTATGATGATTGTAGGGAATGATAGGATCAAGAATTTTGCAAAATGATGAAGATTGGAGGGAGTTTGAGAAGCTTATGCAAGGATGGGAAAATGGATGAAAATTGAGGTTTTGAACAAATGGGAGCACCAACCCTTGCATGAACCAAGTTGTATGAATATATAGATGGGACTAGAACTTCCTAGAAGCTTGGAGAAGTTCCCTTGTGCAAATTCCCTTGGATGTTGATTATGTAACTTTCAATTCAAGCAACCATGGATAACTATCAAATTATGAACTAAACTCAAAATTCCACTTTAGCCAATGTCTTTAAAATGCCCTTTCCATTCAAAATGACCTATAATTTTGCATCATTTGGCCAAGATATGAAAAATCTCATTTTTTAAGCCATTTTTCTTCATTAAATTCAACAATTTTGAAACCTTGTGCTATGGACATTTCCAATCTCTCATGGTCACTTTTCTAGACTCAAAATGTCATTTGGATCAAGTTTTATGTTGTAAGTTTTTCCATTTGAGGCCTCCTTGTATGAGTTTTGGACATAGGTTAAAATGACCTGTAATTCACAAATGACCAAAATGCCCTTTGCTTGCCAAGACCATAAGTAGAGTTCCACAAATCATATGAAGGCATAACATACCATTCTATAAATCTAAGACAATGAGGAACAATTCTTATGTTGACCAGAAATTCATTTGAAATCTCCTTGAGGGGTAAAAGTTGCTTGGAAGTCAAGTCACTTTCACAGACAAAATTTCAGATACCTCAGATGACCTGTAACTTGCAAGGACCATAACTTGAGTTCTATAAATCTCCTTGATGTCTTCCACCACTCAAATTAAAGGTCTTGAGATCCTATACAAGTTTCATGTTGGCCAAGGATCCATTTGAAGCTTACATTTTGACTTATCTTGCTTGGAAACTTGACCTAAACTAGGGGATTTTACACAGAAACCCTAATTTAGAGACTCCTCTTCTCCTTGATTTCTCTTGAATTCTTCTTAGCATAACAACATATCCTTGTTCTCCATGTCAAATGATGAACCCCACATCCCTTCAATAGACCTGAATGCCCTTAAATCAATCAATTGACCTAGGGTTGACCTAGGGTTGACCCAGATGAAACCCTAGTTGACTGTCTTCAACTGCAATTCTTGTGATTACATCAACCACTTGTTTTCTTCTCCAAATGACTTTCTAAGTCCCCCAAGATGTCTATATACTCCCCAGGCTCAAGTCACAGCTCATAATTCCCTTGTTGATCCTCAGATGCCCTCAGATAGGGGATAGACTCAAAGCTTGATCCACTGAACTCTCTGCTTTCAAATTCTTTTCTGATGACTTGAATGAGATTGAATTAGGATAATAACCTCTTGATAGGCCTCTAGAGATGATAGTAATGATTGGACCCCTGTTGAATGACTTGCTATGCTTATGCTATGCAGATGGTTGGTCTATGTACATGACTCTATATGCAAATGCTAATGACATTGAAACATAACCCAAGTGAATAAGGTTGGGCAAATTTTAGGGTGCAACAGTAGAGTGCACCATACTGAAGTGACATTTGAGGTATTGCTTTGAAAATCCAAAATCTCTTGATTTCCCCCCTTCTGTCAGAATCTTAAATGTTTGATATGATTTTATTCTTTGCATTAATTGCTTGATTTGATTATGGTTCACTTTATTCAATGTTTGTGCATGCTTGAGTATGTGTGTCTTTTTGCATGCCCTAAAAATTCTCTCTTATAAGTTCTCTCAACTCTTCACAAATCACACTTTACACTCATCATCTCTCATATGCATTTCTTCCTTCTCTATTGTTTCCATCTTATTTCAAAACCTAAAAATCCTCGTAAACCCAGACACATCTCAAGAACTTCAATGGCTTCACCTTCATCAACACCTGCTCAGATGAAAACTTCAACTGTTGCTGCATCATCTTCTAATGCTGATGGTTCATCCCAAACTACTGTTGTGTACAAGGCACCAGTAAGAACTCTTCTCACTCCAATCAAAGAACTTGAGGTTCTGTGTGAGAACTTTGTGGATTTTGAATCCATCAAAGAAAATGGTTTTGATCTCCTTTCAAATATCAAAGCTCATAACTGGGAAAAGTATTTTGACAGGATGATGGGTCCTGTTTATCCAGCTTTGGTAAAAAAATTCTGGATACACGCTCAAGTGTGCCCTAAGTTTATTCATTCATCTGTTCTTGGAAAGGAAATTGTCATTACTGAAAAATTAATCAGACAACTACTTGAGTATAAGCAAACTAAGGGAATCACAAGTATGGCTATTGATCGTGTGGATTTGGCTGACATTTTTCAAGAAGTTTGTGTTTCTTGGGAACCATCTAACAAGGTCAGAGATCTGAAACCTGTTTACAGAATCTGGGCTAAGATCTTCATGAGTTCAATCTTTCATAGGAAGTCTTCTAACTCACCAGATTATGTAAATTAAGAACAAATGTACTTCATGTACTGTATGAGGAAAGGAAAGAAGGTGGATTTACCTTATCTTCTGTTCAGTCATCTTCTGAACCATATCAAAGAAACAAGAGAAGAAGTTAGGGTTAAAGCTGGAAAAATCAGAACTTGGATCCCTATGGGAAGACTGATATCAGACATTCTAATAGAGAATTGTCTTGTGAAACATCTGTTTGATGCTGGGGTGACAGAGGATCTGTCCTATGTTATAGGATCTGTCATAAATGGGAACACTCTGAAGAGAATGAAGGTTATTTCAGAGCTTGCTGGAAAACCCAAGCAATTTCAATCTGAAGACGTCAGCAGAAGGAGAATTCCTCTAGCAGATTTTCCTATGTACAGTGTTGATGAACCTAGGCACATCATTCTGACATTCAATGTTGAATGTTTAAGAGATGGTATTCCTCTGCCTGCTAACATAGTACAGAAGGAAGGAGAAGTATTGCCAAATCTTCTGAGAGAGAGGCGCAGGAAGAGAAAGGCTGAGGAAGGATCTTTTGCACAACCCAAGAGGAAAACCTCTGATGCTAGTGACAAGCCTGAAAAGGACAAGAAGCAAAAGGAAAATCCTCCAGAAGCTACTATGGAAGAAATCAGAGAAACAATTCACCAAGTATTAACATTTGATCCCAAACCTTATTTACCTTCATCCTCACCTTCACCTCCACCACCTCTTTTTAAATCATCCGAACCTAAATCATATGTACCTCATTCATCTGAACCCATTTCATCTCCTAACAAACATTCTCAACCATCTTCTGTTCAACTACCATCTAAACCCCCTCAACCCAAATCATCTGAACATCAACCCTCTCAACAAAACCATTTTGAATCAAATCAACAATCCTCTGAATCAAAACAACAATCAGAACAACAAAAACAATCTGAACCACTCTCATCTACTAAACCACCAGAAGAACCAACCATCAAAAATCCTGAACCATCTGTCCAACAACAATCTGAAAACATTCTGGATGTATCACCACTTGCAACTTTATATGTCCTCTCTTCAACTTCATGTCATTCAACTGAATCATCTGATTCGATGAATCTGAAGTCCCCTCACCAACTAGCTTACAAATTCCTGATCCATATAAACCTATATCATCTGATCTACCTGAATCTGACAACCCTCTTCGCTTCAAATTCAACTTCACAGATTTTATGTCATCCTCATCTGATGTTGTTATATCAACACCATCTAATACAAACACCTCCATTCCTTAACTTACCATACCATAAACATCCATACCCCAATCATCTGAACATCCATCATCTGATCACCCACCTTTTGAACAAACTCAAACACCTCCTGAACCATCACAACCTGTCACCATAGAAGACTTTCTCAACCCAAAACCCAGATCATATGTTTCTAATCTGTTCAAGAATTTCAAAAAGGAACTACGCATGGGAATCGCTTCTGTAGAGAAAGAGTGCATGACTAGTTTGGATCATGCTGAATCTGAAGCTTCTTGGAACAGATTCATATCAAAATTCAACTCAACTGCATCTGACCTCAGAACGCTCTGTGCTGATGATGCAAAGGCTAAGTTTGCTGAAATGGTCAGACAAACTCTGCTGAATATTATCACAACTCCAATGCGTTTTCTCGAAGATACTCATGCATCTGACATGGAGACTGATCATCCAATGGCAGCTGCATCTGCTTCTGAACCTTCTGCATCTGAGATGAAGACTGAGATTCCAGATGTTGTCCAAGAAGTCAAGGAAATAAGAACATGGATGATAAAACAGGAACAGACTACTGAAGAAATCAAGACTTGGATGGCCAAGCAAGAAGAGTCCACTGTTAATATTACGGATCTTCTGACACTGATTGCTTCTCGCCAGCCCTAGTTTTCTTTTTCTTGTCTTTGCATTCTCGTTTTGCACGTGTTCTCTGTTTGTTTTTTTTCCTATCATCTGCTCTATGAACTTCTTATGCTGTTGTGCTATTCTGATCTGATTAAATCTGGTTGTTTTGTCTTTCATTCGTGTGTTATATTTTTCTCTCTTCTTTTGTTATCTTTTCTGTCTTTAAAGTTCTTTTTGATTACGAAAAAAAGGTGGAGAAAGAGAATTTGATTGTTCAACATAAGCAAATGCTAAAAATGAAATTCAAACATCGTTTTAATCTAACATTGAATCTTAAGACTTTCAGATCTCATTATCTCATCTAACAAAATGATCTGAAATTACCCTGAGAATTATCCAATCAGGCTCTGATCCTTGAAAGCAAATTCTGAAGAGCTTGATTCTGGAAAGCATCCAAGCTGAGTTTTTTCTCTCATCAAGGATTTCTACCAGGTTCTGAAATATACTCAAGCAAAAAGGGAAGTGTTCTTTTCTATTAAAGTATTCATTTCAGGGGGAGATTCTTAATCTCAGGGGGAGTATTTCTTTTCCTCTTCTTCCTTTATTAAACAAAATTCCCTATGTTTTTTCATCATCAAAAAGGGGGAGATTGTTAGAACACAAATTGGTGTTTCTTATATCTCTATGCTTTGATGATAACTTTTATGGAATTTTGAAATGAGTAAATATACACTCTAAAATTTGTTCAAGTATTATTGTTTCAGGTATAATATTAAATACTCTTAATAGAAGCAAAATATATAAGTACAAACAAACTATGCAAAGATCTGAAGCATCAGATGCAAGACTATCAGAAGATTCTGAAGCAAAAGCTACAGAATGATCTGAAGCGTTAATGAAAGAAGTATACAAAAGCTGAAAGCTCTAGTCTTATCAGACTCTGAAGTTCTTTTCATTACAAACTCAGAGGCTCTAATAACCAGACTCTTATCATTAATATTCACGCTCAAAGCACATACTGCTACATACTCTGATGAAGACTCTGATCAAGACTGAGACTCTGATACATTAAAGATCTGATCATCTATCAAGACTCTGGACTTATCATTCATCTTAAGCTCTGATCATCTTAAAGCATTCCATACCTTTTAAGCTTACTACAAGTTCTGAAGTGCAGATTGTGAAGACTTCATCTTGAAGGAAGCTTGTTGAAGAAGCTGTAAACTTGATTAGACGTGGTGCTACTTCCAAAGTAACCAATGACTAATTTGTCCAAAGAAGTGACGTGGTGCAAATCCCAAGGCTTCTACAACCATACCTTTCTGCAGAAAGCATATCTCTGCCCATACTGTTGGTGATGAAAAGTCATACAATCAAAATATTATATTCAGCTGCACATCACTCAAGGCATTTGAAAAAGCTATAAAAGGAGAACTACTTCAACATTTTGAAGCTGCTAATTCACTCCTCATCTTTTGCTCATTGCTAGATCACTCAGAAAGAAATACACGCTTGATTCATAAAAGAGAAAATCTCTCAAGATCTCAGTCATTTGATCTTTCATAAAACCACATAGTTTTTGTTGTACTTAATCTTAAGTGTAAACATCACAGTTGTGATACAACTTATTAGAAGCATTCAAACACTTGTTAGTTTACATTAAATTGTAAGAAGTTCCTTAAGAAGACCAAGGTGTGGTCAATAGTTCTTGAGAAGACTAAGACAGTTGTTCTTAGTGCTTTCTATTGTAATCAGTTGATCAATAGTGGATTAAGTCCTTGCAGAGAAAGGCAAATCATCTTTGATAAGGTGGACTGGAGTAGTTGAGTTCAACGAACCAGGATAAAAACATTGAGTTCTTTTTATTGCTATATTTCTTAAAAACTCTTATTCAACCCCCCCCCTTCTAAGTGTTTTTCTCACCATCAGAAACTTCTTAAGCTGGTGAAAAGTATTCCTTGGAGAAGGAGGAGGAGGAGTTCATACGCTTGATAAGAAAGAGTGATTACAAGATTGTCGATCATTTGCAGTAGACACCGTCCAAAATATCCATTTTGTCATCGTTGTTGTGTTCGAAAGCGCACCGGAATGCTTTGTTGAGAATCCTGAATATAGCTTATATGCTACATGAGATTTCTGTGAACCAACTCGAGGGGGTTGTAGCACATGTAAATGCAGGCAATGGGCTGGGATTCATGGATTTGGACTTAACGCCGAAAGGGAGGAACCATAACTGTGCGCTGCACATATCTTTTGAATGTCGAGGATCCGTTCTGTCACACGTGCTTATTGATACAGGGTCATCCTTGAATGTACTTCCGAATAAGGCGCTGATGAAGTTAGATACCCATGGTATATTGTGTACGCCAAGTGACTTGGTAGTACGAGCTTTTGATGGACTCGCAGGTCCGTATTCGGGGATTTGACTTTGCCAATCCAGGTCGGTCCTAAGGTGTTTTATGCAGTGTTCTACATTATGGATATTCAGCTAGCTTATAGTTGTCTGATGGGACGTCCCTGGATACATTCGGCAAGCGCCATAACTTTTACACTGCACCAAAAGTTGAAGTACATGGTGGGTGGCAGTGCTATCACTACGGGGAAGAAGATATAATGATTAGTCACTTATCTTCATTCAAGTATGTCGAGGTTGATAGCGAAATCCATGAGACTTAATGGCGGGCCTTTGAAACTGTGTAAATCAAGGATAAAGCACCGGTGGTAAGCAATGCGCCTTAAGTAGCCATGTCATCCTTCAAGGAAGCCCAGGCAGTGGTGAAGGCTAGGACATCGCAAGGTTGGGGTCAAGTGCTGAATATCCTCAATAAGCAAGACAAATTTGGTTTGGGATACAACCCATCTTCCTCCTCCCAGAGCGTGCCACGCTATAAGGGGCCTGTCAAGTTTACCAGCGGGGGTGTAATCTTCGAGCAGATTAATGTCATATCTGATGAAGACGGTGATAGCGATTGCGACATGGACGCGTGGATTCGGCCATGCATTCCAGGACAAAGCCTAAACAACTGGTCTGCCGAATAAATCATCCAAGTGAAGAAAAAAGAGTAATGATTTTTTTTTCTGATTATTGTATAGCCCTATGTTATACCCGGAGCATACCGGTATTTGTTGTTGCACCCCAAAATCTGCCTAACCTTTTCTTACTTGGTTTATGTTTCATTGCATTAACATATCATTGATCTAACATTTGCATAGCATAGCATTGTTCATTAGTGCAGGGGATCAAGTGTGGTTTATATCCAGAGGAGCCTATCTAGAGGTCTTGTGCAAGATTGAGAAGTCACCATAGTCATCAGGAAGAGGGTAGGGTTCTTGAGAAGTTCATTTGTTTGTATGTGATTAATCTCCTAAGCTGAGGAACAATTGAAGACCACCAGTGGGTTGTAGAGCCTTTATCAGGGATAGACTGAGCTCATAGAATGTCTTGAGGGTCATGGTGGAGCTCAATCATGTCATTATGCCAAGTGTGAAGAGCCCAAGTTAAGGGTGTTGGAAT
Organism: Lathyrus sativus; assembly: GCA_963859935.3. NCBI lineage: Eukaryota > Viridiplantae > Streptophyta > Magnoliopsida > Fabales > Fabaceae > Lathyrus > Lathyrus sativus. The sequence continues at coordinate 235,985,628 of OZ012735.1, read as the reverse complement.
TAGGGTTTTCATCTGAATAACCCTAAGTCAACTGTGTAATGGAAGATGGTCAAAGCCCAATTCTAAGTCTTTTTAATCATGGATAGTTGTGTTGAGATACATGAATGATATTCCAAGATCAATCCAAGAAAATTTCACAGTGTGAGGAGTTACTAAATTAGGGTTCTCAGGGTAAAATCCCCTATTTAGTGCCTAACTTCAAGACCACTTATCTCAAGATGCCAGTTTCATCTCCACTTTTTGCCAACATGAAACTTGTAGAGCATGTTCGTAGCTTTAATTTGAGTACTAGAAGTCCTCCATTGGATTTATAGAACTCAAGTTATGACCCAGACAAGTTACAGGTCATCTGAGGAATGTGAAATTTGTCTGTGAAAGTTCACCAACTTCCAAGGCACTTTTGACCTAGAAGTATGTTTCTCCTAAACCTTTGGCCAACAAGAAAGTTGTAGGTCTTGATCTTAGCTTTCCAAATTGTACTAGAAGTCTTCCATATGATTTACAGAACTCAAGTTATGAGGTTTACAAGTTAGGGGTATTTTGGGAAAGTAAGATTATAGGTCATTTGTCATTATAGGTCATTTTCACGATCTTGCAAGCTTCAAATGAGATTTTTTTCAACACAAAATTTGTTCAAAATGGTGTTTTTAGGTCAACTATGTCCTCATGATGATTTGATTTGGCTTTGGGTGAGATTTGGTTTGAGAAATTTTGCAAAAGGAAGAATTTAAAGGCATTTAATGGAAAAATTCATGATTAATTCATTTGAGTTCAAAATAGGCTATATGAATACTAATTTTAATTAGAAAAGCCATTCTAAACACATTGTCAAAATTGGATTTTTCATTTGAGGTCAATTTCATAGCTTTATGGTTTGTTACTTCACAAGTAAGCAACACATCCAAGTTTGGTCATGGAATGAATTCAAGCTCTCTAATCACTCTAGAATCCCTCAACAGACCACAAGGAGTTGAATGAAAGCTTCCAAGGGAAGATTGGAGCCAAAACTCGTGCATACCATTGTTGGTTTTTTCGAAGAAAAGTGAAATGTGGATTTCTGGATTTGGGCCTCAATTGGACCTCAAAAGCCCATAAACCATTTGTATTTAAGTTCAGAAGAAGGTTTTGCTACATTTTGGTGATTGATTCGTGCTGGAAGCAGAGATTGAAGTTTGATTTCAAGAGCAAAAAGTGAGAATCGTGAATTCTGATTGAGAGGTTTCCAAGGGAATTCAAGGTGTCCTTTTTCTTCAGCACACTTCTTTTAACGTTTCTGCACGATTTGAAGCTCAAAAACACTCCATAGCTACCTCAATTTGAAGCTTAAAACAAGGTATGTAACTTTAAGATTTACACTAATTCTAGCACGATCTAAGCATGGTTAGTATGTGGTTAGGCTTTGGATTGAAACATAGATGAAATCTGGATAGGAATTTGGTTGATTAGAGACAAAATAGGATGTGATGTATTTTCTGTTTGAGGTTGAATTGATCTGATCTTGAAGATTCTACATGATCTATTTGGTTGAGGATGATCAGTGTAACAAGAGGAGCATATCTATGGTTTTAGTTTGAGGAATGGTGAGGTTACCGAACTATGCCTAATTTAAGATCTCCATCGTGTTTGAGAATCTATGAGGATTTAGGAAATTTGGAGATCATATTTGAGTTTTACACAAATTTTGGAGTTGATCTGTGTAAGTTTCATTGAGTTTCCCTTACCTGCAACTCACAAACCACTGGAGAAGATGACCGGAGGTCATCTCCGGCCACCGTGCTGGACTTTCCCTTCAACTGCCTTTCAAACGAGGAAGATGATGTTTCCACCCTTGGATCTGGCTTGAATCTTGACTTTGTCATTAGATCGTGTGGACGTGACTTGTTTTCAGAACTTGAGTTTTGAGTATGAAACGCAGCCGTTTCATTAATTGATGTGGCGCTGGCATGGCATCTGAGTTGGAGAGCGTGTGATCCTTAGATTAGGAGACTGAGTCATTCCATCCAACGCCTGTGATAATTTCCCAGCTTTTAATTCATTTATTTGATTTTTCTTTTTATTTTAATTGCATTTTCATTCTAAAATTCATATAAATTTCAATTTTCATCAGAAAAATAATATAAAAATATGCCCATGCTCCTCTTTTCATTTGTGATTTTTCTGTGCTCTTACATTTTATTTTTCCTAATTTTTCAATTTAATGTGATTTTCTCCATTTTATTAAATTCTTTAATTTTGTATATTTGATACATGTGTTGCGGTGAAAATTGGATGTCAAGCTATTAATTAACTTGAACCTTATTTCTTTTACAACCGATCTTTAATTTATCCAAAGGAAAGGTCTCAAGAAAGAAAAACCTTTTTCGCGATGTAAACAACGCTTAAGAGATTCGGGGATCGGGGGTTAGTTATATCTAGGGAAGGTATTAACACCCTAAATATCTGTAGTACTCTACAGGAACCTTTTGTTTGATTGATTGCTAAGTTTGTGAATTGTGCTATGGTTTGGGATAGGAATAAAATAAATAAAGGCCTAAGTGTTTTTCTAAGTTTGCTCGCAAAGGCATGGCACCTTCTGCCTACGTATCCTAACTAGGATAGAATCAAAGCAATCGTAGTTCGCCTCACAAGGGGAAAGAACACTTGATGACGATCAAGGTTTAATGGGGAATAAACATGACAATGTTTGTGTGGAGTTTGACAAAACTCCCTACTCTAAATTGAAGTAAAAGGGGAAAAGCAAGAAATCATGACGATGATTCTCACACAGAGTTGACGAACTCTTTCCTAGGGTTCTAGTTGAAGAACGCTCCTAGTACGGGTAGGTTTCTTAGACTTAAAGCAAAGTCTAATGGCTTCTAAACTAAGGTTAAAGATGACTTAACAAAGTCAAGGGAGGGGTAAATGAAATATTCTTGACATTGAGGGTCAAGTAACAGACCTTCCTTTGGAGGGAGACTGGGGAAATAACTTGGACGAGAACTAACGAGTTTCGTCGCTTGGGGACAAAAGAAAATAAAATGCTATACAAGATAACAATCAAGGTAAAGCATAATAATGGTGACAACCAAGTAAATAATGAGAAATGGTAAAAATGAAACATGAAGGTAACAGTTAACAGATGAAATAATCGACACGGTGACAACAGTTCGCATTTAATGAAAATCAACAGATAAAAAAGGGTAACAACCAAGAAATAAATCCTATCATGTTAGCTAACATATATAGGCATAGATTCAACAAGATGCAAGAAAAATATTGAGAGGAACCACATGAACATTCATCTGCAACTACATACACTATCGCGTAAATGCGCACAACTTACACCTAAACAAAATAAGTGATAAAATATGCAAACATGAAAAATAAAAACATGGCATGAAAGTACACATTAATACGAGCACAACGAAAAAAGAACGGACGAAAAATGATGAAAAACGAGTGAGATATGAATTTTCGAAGTTTGTGTGAAAAATAACAAAAAATGGTAAAAGGGTTGCCCTCCTCAAGGGTCGAACCCAGGTCATGCATGTGAAAGGCGCGTTTGGAAATATGTTCTTACCACTGGGGTGGCTATACATCCATTGATGAAGCCACCCCTAATAATTAATAAGGGTAACTTGGTGAAATGGCTGGGCAAGAAAACATAAACCAATGCATTCACGTTTTGTACCGTATCTCCCTAACCGTTTATCGGAATGGAACAAAATTTATATGGATTTGGGGTAGAATTGAACAAGGAACATGATAGTGCAATTAGTTTTCGAAAATTCCCACTGTGGTGTAAAACCCGATAGCCTTACCATTTGAAGCTCAAAATTGCATTTTCATGTGGGCAGCCTTACATACTCATATTCAAACCATACCAACTATGCACACATCACAGGTAGATGATAATGAGTGGATTCAAATTAAATTTGTGATTAAAACTGAACTGTAGTGAAAGTTCATATGCAAGTTGCAAATGAGTGACATAAGTGTTATGCATGACTTGGAGCATTTCAAGTTTCAGAGCAATTTTTATCATAACAAGCTTTCATACACCTCAAATACAAGTTGATGAATGAGTTTTGATTGAAAATTAGGGGCTGCACTGATATTGTAAAGTTTTGATACTCAAAAGTGCTCATTTGTATGAAAATGCATTATGAGTGTGTGTTTGTGTTTCAAATAGTTTCAACTTCAAGTGAACATGCAAACACATCTGTCGCTACTGCGAAAATCGGCGCCGGCTGAACAGAAGAGTCGCCACCGTGCGTTATTTATCCCAACGAAGGGAAAAGAAACGCTCGAGGTAAACCTACCGCAAAACGGGGAAAGGAATGGTCATCGCAACCAAATCCTGGATTCGGGAGTCGGTTACGCAAGGGGAAGGTATTAGCACCCCTCACGTCCGTCGTACTCGACGGGATCCACGCTTGTTTTCTGTCGAAAGGATGATTATTCTATCTACTCTACAGGTCTGGGGTTAAAAGAAAAGAAAATGACTCGGCAAAGTATCGCACTTTATGCCTACGTATTCCCGTCCGGAACGAGAAATCAGAGTCAACGTAGTTCGCCTACCTAAGGGAAAGGAGAGGAAGGTTGCTCGCTAGGATATCGCATCCTATGCCTACGTACTTTCATACGGCATGAAAGATCAGAGCAAACGTAGTTCGGGCCACGTACGACACAAGTCTGTCTTGATTGTTTTTATTCCTTCTGAAAAGGTTTTTCTGATTAACAGTCCCAGCGGACAAAAATGACGTTTTGGTGAGTTCACAATCTTTTATGGAAGAAGTGTATTTTATTGTGTTTGAAATATTTATTGTGTTTTTTTGTTTATTTTTAGAAAGAAGAGACAGAACTCTAACCTACGGTTGCGAAGGGAATCAAACTAACCTAATGTTATCATGCATGGGTTAAGACCTAGTGTCTATCATGCTCCTCTCTTGCACAGAGAGAAACAGAGATCCTAAGGGAATAGAAGGAGACAGAAACAATAGCATATATATACAGTAAAGCAGTAAAATGCATGGATGCAGCAATACAAGCGAGGCAAGGGAGTCCCACTCAACCTCGAACCTAGAAAACAACAGGCAAAAGTGAACAGAATTCACTTTCAACCTAACAGGTTAAACAGCAAGCAATACAGTCAGGGAAAACCAAACAATACATCAGAAATGAACAACAGTAGAAAAATAAACAGCCACAGCAGCTCTGCATCAACATCTGTCTTCAAGCCATCTCCAAACAGCTACAGGCATCAGGCAAGCATCAATCTCCATCTCCACAGCCTTCAAGCAAGGTCTTGGTTATCAGTCTTCAATCTGCATTGGCTTTTCTTCAAGTCTTAATCTCCAAGCTGAGGAAGCAATCACAAGAGTGAACTGGGTGTTAAGCAGTTAGTTGACCACCAAAGGTGGCAAACAGACTGCTAACAACACATAGAATATTTCTCTCAAGAGTTATATCTCTTAGACACTATCACCAAGCCTTCCAAAGGAAGGGGGTGAGTGTCTTAGAGAGACTTTGCATCACAGAGAGGGATGGAGGCAATCAAGACCTTCCATGTTTTGAGAATCAAGTTTACTACTCTAGAGCTCTGCCTAGCTCCTAAACCCTATAGCCTCAACAGCTGCCAGCACAGAATCTCTTCATCAACTCTGGAAGTTGGACTTCAGTCTCTTTGATCTCCAATGACCTCATCATCACAAGTCTTCAGCTCTCCTAATCCCCAAGCAAACCCAATACCCCATACAGACAAATGAAAATAACCCTAGAGAGGGCACACCACACAGTCAAACATACATAAGCAGTACTAATAGTAGTAGGGGAATCCTAACATTTTCTAAGGGATCTATTAGCTACCCATAATCCCTATAGTCCCATACCCCAAAGATTCAATCTACAACTCCTAAGGGAAATGATTTAATTCTCCTATGCTATCTCCTAAACCCTAGTTTTGATCATGTTATTCACACCTAAACAAATCACCTAAGATTAAGTCCTAAAAATATGAACTAAATTTTATGTACAAGATAAAGGTCTAAGCTAATCAACCTACAAAGAATGGATTAAAAATTCTAAAGCATCTAATCAAACCAAAATTAACAAATTCATGCACTAAACTAAACATTATTTAATCCTATTTAAAAGAAAAATATGCCAAAAATAAAAAATAAAATAAAATTGGGATTTTTTTTATATGATAATTTTCTTAACAAAATTATGAATAATATGAAAAAAGAACCAATTAAAATCATGCATTTTTCAATTACTTATGATTTTTCAAAGAATTAAAAAAATATGAAAGAAAATAATGAGAATTTAAATTGGAAATGGGTGCAGAAAGTAACATTTTTAGTTAAAATAAGGGAATGGGCCCAGACTGGGGGGCGCGCATAGCAAGCGCGTCTGGGCCCAATGATCAGAAAACAATAACAAAAAATAAAAACGGTGCAAATAGCGAAAAACTTAGTTCAAATGGCATTGGGCTTGATTTGAGGGGGTGCTATTAGCATTGGAAATTAAAGCCCAGTCAGAATTATTAATGAAACGGTGCGTATAGTCTTTTGAATCTCCCTCCGTTTTCAGTTAAATCACAGCCATTGGATTGCATCCCAAGTCCAAGTCAAACCCTGGATCGTGTGGCTCTCGCTTCGTCTTCAACCTTAGAAACCCTAGGGTTTCTGAAACTCTCCTCTCCCATGCACGAGTTCACCACCTCTGTTCTCCCTTGCCTCTCCATGAAATCACACGATTCAAAGAGCAAAGTTGCTCTAATTTCTTCCCTCTACACAGGCATGCCAACCATTTCTCCTAAAACTCAAACAATAAGTGAACCCGATAGGTGTAACATTCTGAATCCATCATTATCACCTGCTATCAACCATCTCAATTCTTTCTAATTCTTGCCCTAACATGCTCTACACTTCATGCTGATCACATTAAGCCACATATCCAAGATTATAGTGCAATATCCTTGATGATATAAGCTCTAACAGTTTTGGTACACCATTGATAACCTCCATGAAACTTCTCCAAACTTTGTGAAATCAATCCTCTAACCTATCCTAACAGTTCTATACTAACAATTCCCTATGATTCTAACTAAATCATGCAATTCAAATGAGAGAACCAACCTGGTATGATGATGAAAACAGGTATGGAAATCCTTGAATCTGATGCTTGCAATGGTCTGAACTTGATCCACACACTCAAATCTTGATTCTGTATGCAAAGATTCTTGTTCAATCCTCTTGAATTCAGCAATCCCAAAGTTCTTGCACCTTGGATGATGAAGTTGTATGGCACGATTTCTCTTCAATTCAGCCAAATTCTTGTGTGAATTGTGATCTATGAATGATATTGATGATGATCAAATCAAGAAATGTGGAAATTGATGGAGATTTGATGAAGTTTGAGAGGTTTTGCAAAAATGGAAGAATTGTGTATAACTTGTGTTTTGATCATAATGATTCACCAACCATGGCATTAAGCTCTTCAATTCAATATATAGGTGAAATTAGAAAGTCCTAGAACCTTGGAGAACCTTCCCATGCACACTTTCCCTTGGATTTGGATTATGTAACTTTCTTTGTAAGTAACCAAGTATATCTCTCAAATCTTGAACCAAACTCAAAATTCTACTTTTGCCAATGTTCTTGAAACATTTTTTCCAATCAAAATGACCTATAATTTCATTCCATTTGGCCAAAGTATGAAAAATCTCAATTTTAGGTCATTTTTCATTCATTAAATTCATCAATTTTGAAACCTTGAGCTATGAGCCTTTCCAATCTTTCATGGTCACTTTTCTAGACTCAAAATGTCATTTGTAGCAAGTTTGATGTTGTGAAGTTTTCCATTTGAGGCATCCTTGTATGAGTTTTGGGCATAGGCTTGAAATGACCTGTAATTCTCAGATGACCAAAATACCCTTTGCTTGCCAAGACCATAAGTAGAGTTCCAAAAATCATATGAAGGCATACCATACCATTCTAGAAATCTAAGACAATGAGGAACAACTCTTATGTTGACCAGAAATTCATTTGAAATCTCCTTGAGGGGTAAAAGTTGCTTGGAAGACAAGTAACTTTCACAGACAAAATTTCAGATACCTCAGATGACCTGTAACTTGCAAGGACCGTAACTTGAGTTCTATAAATCTCCTTGATGTCTTCCACCACTCAAATTAAAGGTATTGAGATCATCTACAAGTTTCATGTTTACCAAGGATCCATTTGAAGCTTTCATTTTGACTTATCATGCTTGGAAGTTTGACCTAAACTAGGGGATTTTACACAAAAACCCTAATTTAGAAACTCCTCTTCTCCTTGATTTCTCTTGATTTCTTCTTAGCACATCACCATATCTTCATTTACATGTCAAATGATGAACCCCACATCTCTCCAATAGACCTCAATGCCTTTCAATCAATCAATTGACCTAGGGTTGACCTAGAGTTGACCCAGATGAAACCCTAGTTGACTGTCTTCAACTGCAACTCTTGTGATCATATCAATGACTTGCCTCCTTCTCCAAATGACTTTCTAAATCTTCCATGATGTCTACATACTCTCCATGCTCAATCCACAACTCACAACTTCTTTGGTGATCTTCAGATACCCTCAGATAGGAGATAGATTCACTGCTTGATCCAATGACTTCTTTAGATTTCAATTCTTTCTGATGACTTGAATGAGATTGAATTTGAATAATAACCTCTTGATAGGCTCATAGAGATGAGAATAGTGCTTGGTCCCTGTTGGATGATTTGCTATGCTATGCTATGCAGATGATTAGACTATGTACATGACTCTATATGCAAATGCTAAGGATATTGAAACATAAACCAAATGAATAAGGTTGAGCAAATTTTAGGGTGCAACAGCTGCCCCTATTCAAGCGACTTGGACCCGATTGGGTGAAGAGCGAACGGCCTTCAAACATTCGAGGTACGAGACGGTTGAATACTAAGAACCCGGAAATTTGCCAACCGCAGAAATAAACTGCGCCACCGCTTGGGGAACGATATTCATCAACTGAATCTAGCTATTACAACAACCAACTGATCCATTAGCGATCGTGCTGGGGATTATTTTCATCGTCCTAAAAAAGATTCTATCCTCACAAGGATAGAACTTTGTCCACGTTAGGACGCCTGTGTCGTCAACACGAAGAAATCTTAACTAAAACTTTGTCCACGATAGGACTCGCGCGTCTTCGACTTGCTGGGGAAATAAAACTCGTCCACGTCAGGACACCCACTTTGCCAACAACACGAAGAAGGATAAATTTGTCCACGGCAGGACTCTCGTATCTTGTCATCATGAAGAACTATAAACTTGTCCACGTCAGGACACACCTTTCACCCTTATGAAGAAAGATATATGCTGAAAATAAATGGTCCGCGTCAGGACACCAACACTGAGAGTAACCAATTTTGTCAATGTCATGACTTCACATTCCACCAATACTGAGAAACCGAATCCGTCCACGTTAGGACTAGCACTTCTTATCACCCGGGGAAATAAATTTGTCCACGTTAGGACCCCCACTTCTCTAGCACGAAGAAATCCCGTCAATATAGGAATAAATTGTCCACGTCAGGACTCATTTCTCCATTGATCCCAGCCCACAAACTTCTTAGCACTGACGTGACAGCAACTTTGGGGCGGATTCTGCTGGGGATATTTGGAAATCAAACTACCGAATGCCTGTTCTGATAACCGGCGGCAGCCTCTGAAATTCTGATTCCTGAAACCCTTCGATGACAAATAACTCTGCTTGGGAATGAGGAGAGATTTTGCCTACTAACTCTGGCAGGGAAAACAAGAGAAATTTACACAAATAACTCTACTCGGAGACAAAGAGAACTTCATCATGATAATTCTGTGGGGAAATAAGGCCAAAACGGACACTTTCGTTGAATGTCTCACGTCGAGATCTTGAATGTCTGGTAATTCATTTGAGCAAGAGCTCTCTCTACCTGCAAGATAACAATACTTGAACACAAATGGTTATCCAACCTAGTTCATGTTTCAAAATGCATATATTTGACAATGACGCAATGCTCCATTCGACATGGAAATGCTGCGCGTTTTTATTTGGTGGATGCAAATATGACACTATATGCCGATGCAAATGCAGACTCGAACTGTTGGGATACAGAAAACCGCTTCAGCAAAATAAATGCCGAAGACAATGCCGACTCCGCTGGGGATAGCCAGGTGCTACAGAATTATTCCAGCAAAATAAATGCTGGAAGAGTGAAGTCGACTCAGCTGGGAAATTGGGAACTTAAGCCAAGCACCTCATTGAAGTAACACCCTGCTGGGGAATATAACTCTGCTGGAGAATAGCAGATGCGCCTGGTATGATTGGACTTCTGCTGGAGAGTGAACGGGTATCACACGATACTCTGACAAAATAAATGTCAGGGCGCCCAACCAACTCTACCGGAGAGAGTCTTAATCTTCGAGTTCCACTGGGAGGAATGAAAACACTTGCTGAAAAGAGAACTCCGCCGAGGACGACATGATTCCCTTGGGGACAATCAACTGACTCCGCGGGGGGAGAGTAAATGACCTTGCGGGGAAAGGTAAACTGCCTGAATACAGCTCACCAATTGGGAATATTAATCTTCTGAGGCTAAACCACTCTGCTTGAGGTAGAGGAATCCTTCTGGGGGACACCACATTGCCTGAATACAGCCTACAATTTTGGAATCATCAAACTCTGCTGAGGGTAAACGACTTTGTTATAAACGACTTTGTTGGAGCATGTCCTTTGGATAAGCTACGACTAGCTGGGGGAATTCGATCCTTCTTCAGGAAGAACATTGCTATCTTGGGAACGCGACCTGTGTGGGGGTCGAGTCTTTCGTTACGAGCTTCTGATCCATACTGCAATCTTTGGATCGTCCTCTTTTACGGCTATGAACCCTGCAACAAGACAAATAAGACAAGACAAGCCTACGCAACCAAATCTATTCAGGTTAGCGTTAGTGACATCATTTTCAGTTAATTCAAAGTTTTAGCAATTATTGGCAAGGGCCAGTGACGTTATGCACATGCTAGTTTCATCAAACCTAGGCGTTTTATTATGCACAAAACAGTAAAGAACCAACATCAAATACTGAATAACATATTTTATTGATTGGGCCCCTGAATGGGCGGAGTTTTGTACACGGGATGTAACTCCTGAAAAGAGGAAGCTACGCACAACAAATATACAAGTATGCACAAGAAGCATAAATATGATGACAAATTAAAATTGTACACATGTCGGCAACGGGATGCAGACGAACATCACAAACTGATCCTCCTATGACTCGCCCGACTCTAATGCTTTCCCGGTATTCACACTTCCGAAGAGATTGTATCTGATAATCGACCCCTCGAGTATATTCTCCCGCACCAATGCTCAAATGCAGTATCAAATTCGGACCGCAGTCATTTGCTTTTCAAATCCCTAACTTTTGCGTGAACCGCCCTTTACGGGTTTTCACTTCACCGGGATACCCTTTTTTGCCGAAGCTGCCCAGTGTAGGTTTTCAACTTCGCGGGTGTACATTTTTTCAATTTTATCCCTAATTTTTGCCCGAACCTTTCATTTTGTTTTTGGTTCGCCAGGATGCCCCATTTTTTCCTGGACTCTCTTTTTTCTGTCCAGCGGGTCAATTTTAAGCAAAGTATTTTTTAACTGCATCCGAATTCACAGGCGACGTAAAGTCTTCACCGTCCATGGTGGACAACAATAAAGCTCCTCCTGAAAAGACTTTTCTGACAACATATGGCCCTTCGTAGTTGGGGGTCCACTTGCCCCTGTGATCTGCCTGCGGCGGGAGAATCCTTTTCAACACAAGGTCGCCCGTCTGAAAGCTCCGAGGATGTATCTTCTTATCATATGCCTTCTTCATTCGGCTCTGGTACAAACGACCGTATGCTAGAGAAGCTAGCCTCTTCTCATCCATTAAACTCAGCTGATTCAACCTGTCTTTCACCCATTCTGCCTCATCTAGTTGGACATCTCGCAATACCCTCAGAGAAGGGATCTCAACCTCCAATGGTAGCACAGCTTCCATTCCATATACTAACGAGAACGGGGTTGCCCCGGTTGATGTGCGTACCGTCGTACGATAACCATGCAAAGCGAAGGGTAGCATCTCATGCCAGTCCTTATAGGTCACCACCATCTTTTGAACAATCTTCTTGATATTCTTATTGGCCGCCTCAACAGCGCCATTCATCTTGGGTCGGTAAGGGGAGGAGTTGTGATGTTCGATCTTGAAATTCTGACAGAGCTCCTTCATCATTTTGTTGTTCAGGTTTGAACCGTTGTCAGTAATTATCCGCTCGGGGATCCCATATCGGCAAATGATATCTCTCTTGATGAATCTGGCCACCACCTGCTTGGTTACATTTGCATAAGACGCCGCTTCCACCCACTTGGTGAAATAATCGATTGCTACTAGAATGAACCGGTGCCCATTAGAGGCTGTCGGCTCGATCTTTCCAATCATATCGATTCCCCACATCGAGAACGGCCATGGCGATGACATCACATTCAGAGGACTCGGAGGCACATGGATCTTATCAGCATATATTTGGCACTTGTGGCACTTCCTCGCAAACTTGAAACAATCATTTTCCATAGTCAGCCAAAAATAACCTGCCCGCAGCAGCTTCCTCGTCATAGCATGCCCACCAGCATGTGTACCAAATGTACCTTCATGTATTTCCTCCATGAGCAACTTCGCCTCTTTTTCATCTACACAACGCAGCAGCACCAAATCGTGGTTTCTTCTGTATAAGACACCATCCGGATTCAAATAGAAATTACCCGCCAATCTCCTGAGAGTCTTCTAATCTTGACTGGATGCCCCAGCCGGATACTCTTTATTCTTCAGGAAATTAAGGATATCAAAATACCACGGTTTGTCGTCAGAAGCTTCGTCAATGGCAAACACGAAGGCAGGTCTGTCAAGTCGAGAGATAACAATGCTGGGAGCCTCGTTTCAGAAGTTGACTTTGTACATGGAAGACAAAGTGGCCAGGGCGTCAGCCATCTGATTTTCTGCTCTCGGTACATGATGCAATTCAACCTTGTCAAAGAAAGGCAACAATCTCCTTGCATAGTTCATGTACGGTATTAAATTGGGCTGACGTGTCTCCCATTCTCCTTTTATCTGATTCACCACCAGAGCTGAGTCTCCGTATACATCCAGATTTTTGATTCGCAAATCAATGGCTTCTTCAAGCCCCATAATACAAGCTTCGTATTCGGCCTCATTATTGGTAACTGCAAAGGTCAATCGAGCAGTAAACGGGATGTGCGACCCGTGTGGAGTAGTGATGATTGCCCCTATTCCGCTGCCGTAAGCGTTTACAGCTCCGTCAAAAATCAACTTCCATTTGGAACCCAATTCTGGTCCTTCGTCTGGCAACGGCTCTTCGCAATCTTTCATCTTTAGGTACATGATATCCTCGTCAGGAAAATCAAACCTCATCGATTGGTAATCTTCAATAGGCTGCTCTGCCAGATACTCAGATAGTACACTCCCCTTTATAGCCTTCTGCGAGACATACTGGATGTCATATTCAGTCAAGACCATCTGCCAACAGGCAATTCTCCCCGACAATGCCTGCTTTTCGAATACATATTTGATGGGATCCATCTTCGAGATGAGCATGGTTGTATGATTCAGCATGTATTGCCTTAGACGCTTGGCGGCCCAGGCTAGCGCGCAACAAGTCTTTTCAAGCATTGAATATCGAGATTCACATTCAGTAAATTTCTTACTCAAGTAATAGATCGCATGCTCTTTTCTTCCTGTCTCGTCGTGTTGATCGAGAACACAACCCATGCTTCCCTCAAGAATTGTCAAATACATAATCAAGGGTCTCCCTGCCACTGGGGGTATCAAAATAGGAGGCTCCTGCAAATACTGCTTGATTTTATCGAACGCCTTTTGACAAATTTCGTTCCACGTTACAGCTCGATCTTTTTTCAACAACTTGAATAATGGTTCACACGTGGCCGTTAGGTGAGATATGAACCGAGCGATGTAGTTCAACCTCTCTAAAAACCCGCGCACCTCTTTCTCTGTTTTAGGCGTCGGCATCTCTTGTATTGCTTTTATTTTAGCAGGATCGACCTCTATCCCTTTTTCACTTACGATAAACCTCAGCAGTTTACCCGATCTCACCCCGAAGGTGCATTTGTTAGGGTTCAGTCTCAGCCTGAACTTCCTAAGCCTTTTGAACAACTTCAGCAGATTTACCAGATGTTCTTCCTCCGTCTGGGATTTGGCAATCATATCGTCAACATAAACTTCGATCTCCTTATGCATCATATCATGAAAAAGAGTCATCATTGCACGCTGATACGTTGCCCCAGCATTCTTCAACCCAAAGGGCATCACTTTGTAACAAAATGTTCCCCAAGGCGTTATGAAAGTAGTCTTCTCCATGTCCTCTGGCGCCATTTTAATCTGATTATAGCCTGAGAAGCCATCCATGAAGGAGAATACGAAGTATTGAGCAGTGTTATCAACTAGCACATCGATATGAGGAAGCGAAAAATCGTCTTTCGGACTCGCTTTATTTAAATCACGGTAATCTACGCACATTCTCACTTTACCGTCTTTCTTTGGCACTGGTACGATGTTAGCGACCCATGAGGGGTATTTTGTCACAGCCAGGAAACCAGCATCCCACTGCTTTTGGACCTCTTCCTTGATCTTCACTGCCATATCTGGTCTAGTTCTGCGAAGCTTTTGTTTGACCGGCGGGCATTCTTCTTTTAATGGCAGATGGTGCACAACCATATCTGTATCGAGCCCTGGCATGTCTTCATACGACCAAGCGAACACATCACTATACTCTCTGAGCATTTCAACCAGTCTTCGCTTGATGTCGCTCTGCAGCGTGGCTCCCATACGAATGTTCTTTTCAACCCCTTCCGACCCCAGGTTAATGATTTCGATGACCTCCTCGTGAGGCAGAATGACACGCTCTTCTTGCTTCACTAACCAAGACAATTCTTCAGGAACGTCACCATCTTCAACAATCTCCTCTTCGGCCTGAAATACCGGGTGTTCAAAGTCGGGACGAGTCATAGGTGGTTCAAGGATGTCATCTGAAAATGTTATCCTGCAAAAGGAATGGTTAAATGCTTCAAAATGCGTATAAAGCTAATAACCACGTTGCCATTTTATTGAAAAATACAAAACAGGAAAAACAGAGATCGCAATATTCGCACATGAAAAAACGCCTTTTATTTAATGATAAACACACAATGTTCATAACAGCACAGCCCTAAGCAAATCATGATGCCCTGGGCAAGACACCAGATTGTTCAACAATTAATAAAATAAAGCATTACTGTTTAAGAGTCACAGGAACAAGCTCCTGAATAGACCAATTGCACAATCCCTGTCCTGGCAAGCTCGGCTGAATCCAGGCGTCCATATCGCAATCGCTGTCTCCTTCGTCAGACTCTGAAGCAGCATTAATGGTCTCATGACATACTCCACCAGCAGTGATAGTTATTGGTCCTCTGAAATGGGGTGCCCCCACAGCAGGTGTTGATGACGACGGTTGATATCCCAACCCGAATCGGTCCATCTTCACAGGAATATCCAGCACTTTGCCCCAGCCCTTTGTCTCACCAGTCTCTACTAGAGCTTGAGCTTCTTTATATGACGAGACGGCTATCTCCGACGCTTTGCTCGGCCCGGGACCTTTGTCCTTGATGCGCAGCCCTTCAAATGCCTGACAGGGTGTTTCGTGAATCTCTCCATCGACCTCCACATACTTAAATGATGACAGATGGCTGACCAGGATGTCTTCTTCTCCACATACAGTGACCACACTGTCTCCCACCATAGATTTCAACTTTTGATGCAGGGTTGACGCGACTGCCCCAGCCCCATGAATCCAGGGTCTTCCGAGCAGGCAGCTGTATGCAGGCTGTATGTCCATGATATAAAATTCAGTTGCAAACACCTCTGGCCCCACCTGTAGAGGCAATGTTATAGATCCAAAAACTGTTCTTCGCGTGCCATCAAACGCTCTGACCACCAAGTCACTGGGCGTGCACAGGATTCCTCTGACATCTAGCTTCATCATCGCTTTCTTGGGCAGCACATTTAGGGATGATCCGGTGTCTACCAGTACATGAGACATGACTGATCCTCTACATTCCACAGAGATATGCAGTGCCATATTATGCTCTCTCCCCTTAGGGGTCAAATCGAAGTCTGTAAAGCCCAAGCTGTGGCCTGCATTCACATGTGCCAACACTCCTTCCAGATGGTTTACGGAAACATCTTGGGGTACGAAGGAAGTATCCAGGACTTTCAACAGTGCATTTCTGTGAGCTTCAGAACATAATAGCAACGACAGGATATATATCTTTGACGGCGTCTGTTGCAGATGCTCAACAATCTTATAATCACTTTTACGAATCAAGCGCATGAACTCTTCTACATCTTTCGATGCCGCTTCTTTGTCGTTCCCCTGCACTGGGACATTCTCAATCATCTTTCCTTTCCCCTTTTCCAGTCGCTCAGCCTCTACCTCAGGTGATATGAAGATCCTCCCGCTCCTTGTCATACCTCCAGTACCAACAACATTATCTACAGTCTCAGCTGGCTGCTTATTAACATCAATTTTTACTCCGTCACAATACACTTCCAACCCATATGACCAAGGGACTGCTTTAGTGCTCTCGTACGGGATTGGTCCGGCCTTAGTGATAGTGATCGGTGGTCGCTGGGCCGGTGCCGTTATGGTGATTGTCTTTTGAGGAATCATCACAGTAGCCACATCACCCTGATTATCTGCCAATACCCCTGCAGGTTCTTCAATTGCTGCTCGGTCAAATTGCAATGTGCCGCCATCTATTAAAGCCTGAATACCTTTCTTTAAGTCATCACAACCCCCAGCTAGGGTCCAACATTCTAAACAATACTCGTCACACCCAGGATAGACGCCCCCTTGCAATAATCGACTCTTTATTTCACACAACGGTGTCCTTAAATCATCGACATTCATAATCAAATTCAAACCCTCCTCAGTCAAAATGGCGTTCGCCCCATGATTAGGCATGGGCTTCTGCACTATATTCGGACCCGCCGTTCCAAAATTGATAGCCTTAATATCCAATAGATCCTGCACAACATGCTTAAATGCATGGCAACCCTCTACATCGTGGCCCGGGGCCCCAGAGTGGAATTCACAGTGCCTGCTTGCATCATAACCATACGGAGGCGTGCCTGTTATTGGTGCCAGAGTTCTCTTCTCTACCAAGTTCAGCCCTAGCAACGTCTGTAACAAATCTGCATACGTTGAAGGAGGCTTTTCAAACACTCTCCTTGGTTTACCTCCCTGGAATCTGCGCTGAGCAGGCTGTGCCCCCTGTTGTGGCTGCTGTTGTTGTTGTTGAAATGGTTGTTGCTGAAACGGAATAGTAACACTCGCCACCTGCTGCGGCTGATTATACTGCTTTCGACCTCTGCCCCGGCCTCGGCCTCGGCCCCCAAACACTGCGCTTGCATCGCCCTGAAGGCGCCCACCAAAAGCCTTTCTGTTGCTGCCAGATGCAGTAGATTCCTCAGCTTGGAATCTGCCCTGTTTAATGTTACTTTCAATCTTTTCTCCCATCAGAATTAAGTCTGAGAAACTGGCCAAAGATGTGTGAAACAACTTGTCATAAAACATACCAGTGAATGTTCCAATGAACATGTCATTCATTTCCTTGTCCTCTAGAGGAGGATGGACCCTAGCAGCCATGTCGCGCCATCTTTGCGCATACTCTTTAAAGCTCTCACCCTTCTTCTGAGACAGCCCTTGCAATTGGACCCGGTTGGGCGCCAAGTCGCTGTTATACTTGTAGTGAGCTACAAATGCCTCTGCCAGCTGCTTCCATGTCTTTATATGCGTTGGTTCCAATCCCATATACCACTCTAGGGAAGGACCCGACAAGCTATCTTGAAAGAAATGCATTAGCATCCTCTCATCAGTTGAATACGCAGATATCCTTCTATAATATGACCGCACGTGCACTTTCGGACAGGTGTCCCCTTTATACTTATCAAATGTAGGAGCTTTGAATTTGATTGGCACCCTCAGGCCAGGCACCAGACCCATTGTTGACATATCTAAGCCCACAGCACTTTGGTTCACGACCCCCCTCATCTGCTCTTCTAGCATTCTGATCCTCTGGGAATCATCCATAGGTCCCTCGAAACCTCCACCGGAGAAAGCGTCCTCTTGCTGGTCCTCCTGCCAGTTACCATTCCCAGCTCCATACCCATCGTATCCATTGTTACGGCCAGCTCTGATCTGATTCATCACCGGGCCTCGCCCCCTGTTACCGTACCCCGGAGCGGTCCCAGCAGGTCCAAAAGTCATTAACCCAGCGCCATTTCCATTTCCGAATCCTCCGTAACCCTGATTAGTCATACCATATCCGTCCTGCCCGAAGCCTTGAGCATTGAAACCATATTTCCCAGCATTATCGAATCCCTGATCATTGAACCCGAATCCAGCATTACCGAAGCCGTTGCCTCCCATATTATCACCCAAGTTGACATCACCAAGCCCAACGTTATGGACAGCAGTCTCGTTCCCAATTCCAACGTTACCGTTCCCAGCAGCAGTACCGTTGTTGATATTGACAGCAGGTATGTTGACTACCGGTGGAGCCACTGGTGTGGGAGTACCATCCCCATGAACAGTGTCGACTCGCACAGACTGATGATCCTCATTTCCATGCCCGGCGTTCCTGGCCAACAGAGGCTGCACCATAGCTTGCAAGTTCTCCTGACCTTTTGCAATAGTCTCCATTGTCTGCATAAAGAGCGCTAGCTTCTCGCGCATATCTTGCATCTCGTTCTGCATTTGATCCATGATTCTTCGACAGTTGGTGCGAGTGGAGTATCGGTGAGGGCGCTGATCTTCAATCCTGAAAAGACCTGGTACAGAGCAGGAAATAAGATACCATCCAATAATCACCTGTAATGCAATATGAATATGAATGCAATGCAATGTGTCTGTGCATTAGGGAAAAGCATTCCCCGATTCTAGTGTGAAGGTGCCAGTGCAGTGACAGTGCTAGAAATACGAAGATCGGAGCTGAATCATAGAAAGTCTCATATATTGCAGGGAAATCCAGTAAGCCAAGAATACAATATCACTGAGTACAATAAGAAGGCATGACCTCAACCAACAATCCTGGTGATGGTCAGCACTATGCAAATAAAGCATGCAAGTTAATACATGAAATGATCAAGTAATCCCATAGGCCCGGTACTCTTCTATTAACTTCTTGGTCTCTGGATGACCTGGTCGGGTAAGCAGCCCTTCAACAAGTTGATTTCTTCGTTTGAGCACACGTCGCACGTCACCAGCGGTTTCTTCCCATGCCCCTTCTCCAAAGCGATCCTCTAGCTTCCGCTTCTGCGACACAGCTTCGTTCCTGCCTTCGATGGCTTGGTTCAAAGCATTCTGTAGACTATATCTGGTCATCACTTCTTCTTCATACTTCTTAATGCTAGCCTTCAACTGCTCTTCGAGGTCGGAAATTTGCTGCTTCAACTTATCTTCCCTCTTTTTATTGTTGGTTAGCGTAGCATTCCAAGTCTTGTTACAAGAAGAGATTTCTCGGTGTACTGCGTCGAGTGCTTTCTTTTTGGATTCCAGCATGTCATGGAAGCTTCTGAACTCTTGCCCCAGACGTTCGCGCTTCTTTTTCTCCTCAGTCAACTCAGCCCCTAGTCTGTTTACTAGCTCGATCTGCTGTTGGAAAGCATGCACAACCTTGTTTTTCTCATTGCGTATCTGGGCTAGCTCCTTCTCTAACCCTTCATTGATCTTCATCAAGGCCTCTTTTTTCTTTAACAACTTGCTCGTAGGCCTCCCTAGTAACAGTAGTTGGTTCTTCCACCGGAATACGAACAGAGACTGGTACAGCTGGAAATGGCATCCGCAACTGACTTGCTCTCTCTTGAATCCAAACTCTGTATGGTGCATAAGCCTGACAATCATTCTTCCCTAACAGCGGCTTCCCTCTTCGGTTAATACGCGTCCAGGCATGCTGAAGCTTCGCTAGCAACTCCCCCTTCAAATCACCGGTGAAGTACAGAGATTCCTGTACTTCTTCCTCCTTTGGTGGGTTCTTCAGCGCGTATCCGAACTGGCGAATGAACAGAGAAGGGTTGTAATTAATACACCCTTTTCTTCCTATCAACAGAACATTAGGGTACCCAGAACAACTGAAAATAAGCTCAGACCCCAACAAGTCTCGATCAAACCACTCAATGTCTTCAGAAGACAGCCTCATCAGACGCTCTGGCCAGCTAGCTGTAGTTGCACTATCCACAAAAGGTCCCTTCAAGGGAAGATGGCTCTTAAACCACATGTACAGCAAAGGCACACAACAAGAGACATTCTTGCCTCTCCTGCTCCCATTTCTGTAGTGCATCGAATGATAGAAGTCCCCGATCAGTGTAGGCACCGGGTTGCCAGCTGCAAACAGATGAAATGCATCCATGTCCACGAAGTTTGGGAAATTGGGAAACAGCACTATCCCATAAATGCATAGAGCCAAAATAGCGTTAAAGACCACCCAACACCCATTCTTGGCGTACTCTTGAGCCTTACCAACCAGAAATTGGAGAGAGAAACCTGGAACCCCTCGCCAAGAGGTCATCAGCAGCTCAGAAGCATTCATGTGCAAGGCCTTAGCTAAATCCTCCAACTTGGGCTCAGCGGCAGAGTGAATAAAAGGAACTGCATTCTGTACCGGCAGCTCACTAAACTCTACATACTCCTCCATGGTAGGCCCCAAGATAAAATCAGCAAACGTGAAACATCTCAAAGCCGGGTCATAGAATTGCATCAGCGTGTACAACCCATTCAATTCATCCTCAGTGGATTTGCGAACCAAACTCAACAGCCGTCCGTAACTCTGCCTGAAGCTTCTACAGACATCCTCGTCTGCCAGAGAAATCAGACCCAGGAGTGGAGTAATATCAGGAATAGGTAGCTTGTACGCAACTGTCATCCTCAAACCAGCCATGATCAATACCCAGGAGTCCAGACACTAGAACCAGGGAATATGCAAATGCACCTGCAGCACAGACACCCGTTAATGGGATGCAATGATAATGATTATGCAAATAATGCAATGCAAGCAACATGAAACAGGGACCAAGTGCCATAGCTGAGAAGCCTGAACCATATCAACAAGTCTTAGATAGACCCTCCAAAATTCCTCAAACCCTGGTCTCAGATAGACCCAACATAAAGCTCCAACACTGGTCTCTGGTAGACCTCATAATATAACTCCAACTGGTCTCTGACAGACCTCAAACCATAACTCTGACTGGTCTATGATAGACCTCTTCACTGTCCATAAATACCCAGGATCTCAGATCGAGAAATAACCGGTATCTGAAGGTCTAGTTACCTGCATAACCCCAAACCCTCTCACAGGTAGATGTCCTAGTAACTGACAAAGGTATGGCATCCTATGCGGTCGTCGGTGTCACAGACTTTTAGGGTTGATGATACGATTCCCAGAAGGAGTGGCATCATCAAATCCTGAAGAGGCCTCACTTAGCCAACTTCCAAATGATCGGTCCCCAGAGTCGACAATCCAACTAACCAGCAACCCGAGCCACCCAAAGGGCAGGACAGGAGGCCAACCAGAAGAACCTCGTCTGAGTGTAGATTTCGCGGGACACTAGGACATGCAAAGCACGTGTGCGCCCACTAATCTCTACTCTAAGTCTAGGTGCGCTCAAGCCCAGGCCCGACTTATCTCTCAATCATGGAACACCCGTCACACCCCAATACAGCAATAATAATCAATAATATAGCTGAAAGTAAAATACAGAAAAAGTAAATCCATACAAAATCCTCGATGGGAAAACAAGCGCTAGGATTGACTCGCTCAAGGGACGTTGGATCCCAAATGCATAAGGAATTATCGCAGTCCTTAGCGGCCAGGGGACGTTGGATCCCCAGCAGAGTCGCCAGCTGTCGCTACTGCGAAAATCGGCGCCGGCTGAACAAAAGAGTCGCCACCGTGCGTTATTTATCCCAACGGAGGGAAAGGAAACGCTCGAGGTAAACCTACCGCAAAACGGGGAAAGGAATGGTCATCGCAACCAAATCCTGGATTCGGGAGTCGGTTACGCAAGGGGAAGGTATTAGCACCCCTCACGTCCGTCGTACTCGACGGGATCCACGCTTGTTTTCTGTCGAAAGTATGGTTATTCTATCTACTCTACAGGTCTGGGGTTAAAAGAAAAGAAAATGACTCGGCAAAGTATCGCACTTTATGCCTACGTATTCCCGTCCGGAACGAGAAATCAGAGTCAACGTAGTTCGCCTACCTAAGGGAAAGGAGAGGAAGGTTGCTCGCTAGGATATCGCATCCTATGCCTACGTACTTTCATACGGCATGAAAGATCAGAGCAAACGTAGTTCGGGCCACGTACGACACAGGTCTGTCTTGATTGTTTTTATTCCTTCTGAAAAGGTTTTTCTAATTAACAGTCCCAGCGGACAAAAATGACGTTTTGGTGACTTCACAATCTTTTACGGAAGAAGTGTCTTTTATTGTGTTTGAAATATTTATTGTGTTTTTCTGTTTATTTTGAGAAAGAAGAGACAGAACTCTAACCTACGGTTGCGAAGGGAATCAAACTAACCTAATGTTATCATGCATGGGTTAAGACCTAGTGTCTATCATGCTCCTCTCTTGCATAGAGAGAAACAGAGATCCTAAGGGAATAGAAGGAGACATAAACAATAGCATATATATACAATAAAGCAGTAAAATGCATGGATGCAGCAATACAAGCGAGGCAAGGGAGTCCCATTCAACCTCGAACCTAGAAAACAACAGGCAAAAGTGAACAGAATTCACTTTCAACCTAACAGGTTAAACAGCAAGCAATATAGTCAGGGAAAACCAAACAATACATCAGAAATGAACAACAGCAGAAAAATAAACAGCCACAGCAGCTCTGCATCAACATCTGACTTCAAGCCATCTCCAAACAGCTACAGGCTTCAGGCAAGCATCAATCTCCATCTCCACAGCCTTCAAGCAGGGTCTTGGTTATCAGTCTTCAATCTGCATTGGCTTTTCTTCAAGTCTTAATCTCCAAGCTAAGGAAGCAATCACAAGAGTGAACTGGGTGTTAAGCAGTTAGTTGACCACCAAAGGTGGCAAACAGACTGCTAACAACACATAGAATATTTCTCTCAAGAGTTCTATCTCTTAGACACTATCACCAAGCCTTCCAAAGGAAGGGGGTGAGTGTCTTAGAGAGACTTTGCATCACAGAGAGGGATGGAGGCAATCAAGACCTTCCATGTTTTGAGAATCAAGTTTACTACTCTAGAGCTCTGCCTAGCTCCTAAACCCTATAGCCTCAACAACTGCCAGCACATAATCTCTTCATCAACTCTGGAAGTTGGACTTCAGTCTCTTTGATCTCCAATGACCTCATCATCACAAGTCTTCAGCTCTCCCAATCCCCAAGCAAACCCAATACCCCATACAGACAAATGAAAATAACCCTAGAGAGGGCACACCACACAGTCAAACATACATAAGCAGTACTAATAGCAGTAGGGGAATCCTAACATTTTCTAAGGGATCTATTAGCTACCCATAATCCCTATAGTCCCATACCCCAAAGATTCAATCTACAACTCCTAAGGCAAATGATTTAATTCTCCTATGCTATCTCCTAAACCCTAGTTTTGATCATGTTATTCACACCTAAACAAATCACCTAAGATTAAGTCCTAAAAATATGAACTAAATTTTATGTACAAGATAAAGGTCTAATCTAATCAACCTACAAAGAATGGATTAAAAATGCTAAAGCATCTAATCAAACCAAAATTAACAAATTCATGCACTAAACTAAACATTATTTAATCCTATTTAAAAGAAAAATATGTCAAAAATAAAAAATAAAATGAAATTGGGATTTTTTTATATGATAATTTTCTTAACAAAATTATGAATAATATGCAAAAAGAACCAATTAAAATCATGCATTTTTCAATTACTTATGATTTTTCAAAGAATTAAAAAAATATGAAAGAAAATAATGAGAATTTAAATTGGAAATGGGTGCAGAAAGTAACATTTTTAGTTAAAATAAGGGAATGGGCCCAGACTGGGGGGCACGAATAGCAAGCGCGTCTGGGCCCAATGATCAGAAAACAATAACAAAAAATAAAAACGGTGCAAATAGCGAAAAACTTAGTTCAAATGGCATTGGGCTTGATTTGAGGGGGTGCTATTAGCATTGGAAATTAAAGCCCAGTCAGAATTATTAATGAAACGGTGCGTATATTCTTTTGAATCTCCCTCCGTTTTCAGTTAAATCACAGCCATTGGATTGCATCCCAAGTCCAAGTCAAACCCTGGATCGTGTGGCTCTCGCTTCGTCTTCAACCTTAGAAACCCTAGGGTTTCTGAAACTTTCCTCTCCCATGCACGAGTTCACCACCTCTGTTCTCCCTTGCCTCTCCATGAAATCACACGATTCAAAGAGCAAAGTTGCTCTAATTTCTTCCCTCTACACAGGCATGCCAACCATTTCTCCTAAAACTCAAACAATAAGTGAACCCGATAGGTGTAACATTCTGAATCCATCATTATCACCTGCTATCAACCATCTCAATTCTTTCTAATTCTTGCCCTAACATGCTCTACACTTCATGCTGATCACATTAAGCCACATATCCAAGATTATAGTGCAATATCCTTGATGTTATAAGCTCTAACAGTTTTGGTACACCATTGATAACCTCCATGAAACTTCTCCAAACTTTGTGAAATCAATCCTCTAACCTATCCTAACAGTTCTATACTAACAATTCCCTATGATTCTAACTAAATCATGCAATTCAAATGAGAGAACCAACCTGGTATGATGATGAAAACAGGTATGGAAATCCTTGAATCTGATGCTTGCAATGGTCTGAACTTGATCCACACACTCAAATCTTGATTCTGTATGCAAAGATTCTTGTTCAATCCTCTTGAATTCAGCAATCCCAAAGTTCTTGCACCTTGGATGATGAACTTGTATGGCACTATTTCTCTTCAATTCAGCCAAATTCTTGTGTGAATTGTGATCTATGAATGATATTGATGATGATCAAATCAAGAAATGTGGAAATTGATGGAGATTTGATGAAGTTTGAGAGGTTTTGCAAAAATGGAAGAATTGTGTATAACTTGTGTTTTGATCACAATGATTCACCAACCATGGCATGAAGCTCTTCAATTCAATATATAGGTGAAATTATAAAGTCCTAGAACCTTGGAGAACCTTCCCATGCACACTTTCCCTTGGATTTGGATTATGTAACTTTCTTTGTAAGTAACCAAGTATATCTCTCAAATCTTGAACCAAAATCAAAATTCTACTTTTTCCAATGTTCTTGAAACATTTTTTCCAATCAAAATGACCTATAATTTCATTCCATTTGGCCAAAGTATGAAAAATCTCAATTTTAGGTCATTTTTCATTCATTAAATTCATCAATTTTGAAACCTTGAGCTATGAGCCTTTCCAATCTTTCATGGTCACTTTTATAGACTCAAAATGTCATTTGGAGCAAGTTTGATGTTGTGAAGTTTTCCATTTGAAGCTTCCTTGTATGAGTTTTGGGCATAGGCTTGAAATGACCTATAATTCTCAGATGACCAAAATACCCTTTGCTTGCCAAGACAATAAGTAGAGTTCCACAAATCCTATGAAGGCATACCATACCATTATAGAAAGATACGACAATGAGAAACAACTCTTATGTTGACCAGAAATTCATTTGAAATCTCCTTGAGGGGTAAAAGTTGCTTGGAAGACAAGTAACTTTCACAGACAAAATTTCAGATACCTCAGATGACCTGTAACTTGCAAGGACCATAACTTGAGTTCTATAAATCTCCTTTATGTCTTCCACCACTCAAATTAAAGGTCTTGAGATACTATACAAGTTTCATGTTGACCAAGGATCCATTTGAAGCTTGCATTTTGACTTATCTTGCTTGGAAGTTTGACCTAAACTAGGGGATTTTACACAGAAACCCTAATTTAGAAACTCCTCTTCTCCTTGATTTCTCTTGATTTCTTCTTAGCACATCACCATATCTTCATTTACATGTCAAATGATGAACCCCACATCTCTCCAATAGAGCTCAATGCCTTTCAATCAATCAATTGACCTAGGGTTGACCTAGAGTTGACCCAGATGAAACCCTAGTTGACTGTCTTCAACTGCAACTCTTGTGATCATATCAATGACTTGCCTCCTTCTCCAAATGACTTTCTAAATCTTCCATGATGTCTACATACTCTCCATGCTCAACCCACAACTCACAACTTCTTTGGTGATCTTCAGATACCCTCAGATAGGAGATAGATTCACTGCTTGATCCAATGACTTCTTTAGATTTCAATTCTTTCTGATGACTTGAATGAGATTGAATTTGAATAATAACCTCTTGATAGGCTCATAGAGATGAGAATAGTGCTTGGTCCCTGTTGGATGATTTGCTATGCTATGCTATGCAGATGATTAGACTATGTACATGACTCTATATGCAAATGCTAAGGATATTGAAACATAAACCAAATGAATAAGGTTGAGCAAATTTTAGGGTGCAACAGCTGCCCCTATTCAAGCGACTTGGACCCGATTGGGTGAAGAGTGAACGGCCTTCAAACATTCGAGGTACGAGACGGTTGAATACTAAGAACCCGGAAATTTGCCAACCGCAGAAATAAACTGCGCCACCGCTTGGGGAACGATATTCATCAACTGAATCTAACTATTACAACAACCAACTGATCCATTAGCGATCGTGCTGGGGATTATTTTCATCGTCCTAAAAAAGATTCTATCCTCACAAGGATAGAACTTTGTCCACGTTAGGACGCCTGTGTCGTCAACACGAAGAAATCTTAACTAAAACTTTGTCCACGATAGGACTCGCGCGTCTTCGACTTGCTGGGGAAATAAAACTCGTCCACGTCAGGACACCCACTTTGCCAACAACACGAAGAAGGATAAATTTGTCCACGGCAGGACTCTCGTATCTTGTCATCATGAAGAACTATAAACTTGTCCACGTCAGGACACACCTTTCACCCTTATGAAGAAAGATATATGCTGAAAATAAATGGTCCGCGTCAGGACACCAACACTGAGAGTAACCAATTTTGTCAACGTCATGACTTCACATTCCACCAATACTGAGAAACCGAATCCGTCCACGTTAGGACTAGCACTTCTTATCACCCGGGGAAATAAATTTGTCCACGTTAGGACCCCCACTTCTCTAGCACGAAGAAATCCCGTCAATATAGGAATAAATTGTCCACGTCAGGACTCATTTCTCCATTGATCCCAGCCCACAAACTTCTTAGCACTGACGTGACAGCAACTTTGGGGCAGATTCTGCTGGGGATATTTGGAAATCAAACTACCGAATGCCTGTTCTGATAACCGGCGGCAGCCTCTGAAATTCTGATTCCTGAAACCCTTCGATGACAAATAACTCTGCTTGGGAATGAGGAGAGATTTTGCCTACTAACTCTGGCGGGGAAAACAAGAGAAATTTACACAAATAACTCTGCTCGGAGACAAAGAGAACTTCATCATGATAATTCTGTGGGGAAATAAGGCCAAAACGGACACTTTCGTTGAATGTCTCACGTCGAGATCTTGAATGTCTGGTAATTCATTTGAGCAAGAGCTCTCTCTACCTGCAAGATAACAATACTTGAATACAAACGGTAAGCCAACCTAGTTCATGTTTCAAAATGCATATATTTGACAATGACGCAATGCTCTATTCGACATGGAAATGCTGCGCGTTTTTATTTGGTGGATGCAAATATGATACTATATGCCGATGCAAATGCAGACTCGAACTGTTGGGATACAGAAAACCGCTTCAGCAAAATAAATGCCGAAGACAATGCCGACTCCGCTGGGGATAGCCAGGTGCTATAGAATTATTCCAGCAAAATAAATGCTGGAAGAGTGAAGTCGACTCAGCTGGGAAATTGGGAACTTAAGCCAAGCACCTCATTGAAGTAACACCCTGCTGGGGAATATAACTCTGCTGGAGAATAGCAGATGCGCCTGGTATGATTGGACTTCTGCTGGAGAGTGAACGGGTATCACACGATACTCTGACAAAATAAATGTCAGGGCGCCCAACCAACTCTACCGGAGAGAGTCTTAATCTTCGAGTTCCACTGGGAGGATTGAAAACACTTGCTGAAAAGAGAACTTTGCCGAGGACGACATGATTCCCTTGGGGACAATCAACTGACTTCGCGGGGGGAGAGTAAATGACCTTGCGGGGAAAGGTAAACTGCCTGAATACAGCTCACCAATTGGGAATATTAATCTTCTGAGGCTAAACCACTCTTCTTGAGGTAGAGGAATCCTTCTGGGGGACACCACATTGCCTGAATACAGCCTACAATTTTGGAATCGTCAAACTCTGCTGAGGATAAACGACTTTGTTGGAGCATGTACTTTGGATAAGCTACGACTAGCTGGGGGAATTCGATCCTTCTTCAGGAAGAACATTGCTATCTTGGGAACGCGACCTGCGTGGGGGTCGAGTCTTTCGTTACGAGCTTCTGATCCATACTGCAATCTTTGGATCGTCCTCTTTCACGGCTATGAACCCTGCAACAAGACAAATAAGACAAGACAAGCCTACGCAACCAAATCTATTCAGGTTAGCGTTAGTGACATCATTTTCAGTTAATTCAAAGTTTTAGCAATTATTGGCAAGGGCCAGTGATGTTATGCACATGCTAGTTTCATCAAACCTAGGCGTTTTATTATGCACAAAACAGTAAAGAACCATCATCAAATACTGAATAACATATTTTATTGATTGGGCCCCTGAATGGGCGGAGTTTTGTACACGGGATGTAACTCCTGAAAAGAGGAAGCTACGCACAACAAATATACAAGTATGCACAAGAAGCATAAATATGATGACAAATTAAATTTGTACACATGTCGGCAACGGGATGCAGACGAACATCACGAACGGATCCTCCTATGACTCGCCCGACTCTAATGCTTTCCCGGTATTCACACTTCCGAAGAGATTGTATCTGATAATCGACCCCTCGAGTATATTCTCCCGCACCAATGCTCAAATGCAGTATCAAATTCGGACCGCAGTCATTTGCTTTTCAAATCCCTAACTTTTGCGTGAACCGCCCTTTACGGGTTTTCAGTTCACCGGGATACCCTTTTTTGCCGAAGCTGCCCAGTGTAGGTTTTCAACTTCGCGGGTGTACATTTTTTCGATTGCTACTAGAATGAACCGGTGCCCATTAGAGGTTGTCGGCTCGATCTTTCCAATCATATCGATTCCCCACATCGAGAACGGCCATGGCGATGACATCACATTCAAAGGACTCAGAGGCACATGGATCTTATCAGCATAGATTTGGCACTTGTGGCACTTCCTCGCAAACATGAAACAATCAGTTTCCATAGTCAGCCAAAAATAACCTGCCCGCAGCAGCTTCCTCGTCATAGCATGCCCACCAGCATGTGTACCAAATGTACCTTCATGTATTTCCTCCATGAGCAACTTCGCCTCTTTTTCATCTACACAACGCAGCACCACCAAATCGTGGTTTCTTCTGTATAAGACACCATCCGGATTCAAATAGAAATTACCCGCCAATCTCCTGAGAGTCTTCTGATCTTGACTGGATGCCCCAGCCGGATACTCTTTATTCTTCAGGAAATTAAGGATATCAAAATACCACGGTTTGTCGTCAGAAGCTTCGTCAATGGCAAACACGAAGGCAGGTCTGTCAAGTCGAGAGATAACAATGCTGGGAGCCTCGTTTCAGAAGTTGACTTTGTACATGGAAGACAAAGTGGCCAGGGCGTCAGCCATCTGATTTTCTGCTCTCGGTACATGATGCAATTCAACCTTGTCAAAGAAAGGCAACAATCTCCTTGCATAGTTCATGTACGGTATTAAATTGGGCTGACGTGTCTCCCATTCTCCTTTTATCTGATTCACCACCAGAGCTGAGTCTCCGTATACATCCAGATTTTTGATTCGCAAATCAATGGCTTCTTCAAGCCCCATAATACAAGCTTCGTATTCGGCCTCATTATTGGTAACTGCAAAGGTCAATCGAGCAGTAAACGGGATGTGCGACCCGTGTGGAGTAGTGATGATTGCCCCTATTCCGCTGCCGTAAGCGTTTACAGCTCCGTCAAAAATCAACTTCCATTTGGAACCCAATTCTGGTCCTTCGTCTGGCAACGACTCTTCGCAATCTTTCATCTTTAGGTACATGATATCCTCGTCAGGAAAATCAAACCTCATCGATTGGTAATCTTCAATAGGCTGCTCTGCCAGATACTCAGATAGTACACTCCCCTTTATAGCCTTCTGCGAGACATACTGGATGTCATATTCAGTCAAGACCATCTGCCAACGGGCAATTCTCCCCGACAATGCCTGCTTTTCGAATACATATTTGATGGGATCCATCTTCGAGATGAGCATGGTTGTATGATTCAGAATGTATTGCCTTAGACGCTTGGCGGCCCAGGCTAGCGCGCAACAAGTCTTTTCAAGCATTGAATATCGAGATTCACATTCAGTAAATTTCTTACTCAAGTAATAGATCGCATGCTCTTTTCTTCCTGTCTCGTCGTGTTGACCGAGAACACAACCCATGCTTCCCTCAAGAATTGTCAAATACATAATCAAGGGTCTCCCTGCCACTGGGGGTATCAAAATAGGAGGCTCCTGCAAATACTGCTTGATTTTATCGAACGCCTTTTGACAATTTTCGTTCCACGTTACAGCTCGATCTTTTTTCAACAACTTGAATAATGGTTCACACGTGGCCGTTAGGTGAGATATGAACCGAGCGATGTAGTTCAACCTCTCTAAAAACCCGCGCACCTCTTTCTCTGTTTTAGGCGTCGGCATCTCTTGTATTGCCTTTATTTTAGCAGGATCGACCTCTATTCCTTTTTCACTTACGATAAACCTCAGCAGTTTACCCGATCTCACCCCGAAGGTGCATTTGTTAGGGTTCAGTCTCAGCCTGAACTTCCTAAGCCTTTTGAACAACTTCAGCAGATTTACCAGATGTTCTTCCTCCGCCTGGGATTTGGCAATCATATCGTCAACATAAACTTCGATCTCCTTATGCATCATATCATGAAAAAGAGTCATCATTGCACGCTGATACGTTGCCCCAGCATTCTTCAACCCAAAGGGCATCACTTTGTAACAAAATATTCCCCAAGGCGTTATGAAAGTAGTCTTCTCCATGTCCTCTGGCGCCATTTTAATCTGATTATAGCCTGAGAAGCCATCCATGAAGGAGAATACGGAGTATTGAGCAGTGTTATCAACTAGCACATCGATATGAGGAAGCGGAAAATCGTCTTTCGGACTCGCTTTATTTAAATCACGGTAATCTACGCACATTCTCACTTTACCGTCTTTCTTTGGCACTGGTACGATGTTAGCGACCCATGAGGGGTATTTTGTCACAGCCAGGAAACCAGCATCCCACTGCTTTTGGACCTCTTCCTTGATCTTCACTGCCATATCTGGTCTAGTTCTGCGAAGCTTTTGTTTGACCGGCGGGCATTCTTCTTTTAATGGCAGACGGTGCACAACCATATCTGTATCGAGCCCTGGCATGTCTTCATACGACCAAGCGAACACATCACTATACTCTCTGAGCATTTCAACCAGTCTTCGCTTGATGTCGCTCTGCAGCGCGGCTCCCATACGAATGTTCTTTTCAACCCCTTCCGACCCCAGGTTAATGATTTCGATGACCTCCTTGTGAGGCAGAATGACACGCTCTTCTTGCTTCACTAACCAAGACAATTCTTCAGGAACGTCACCATCTTCAACAATCTCCTCTTCGGCCTCAAATACCGGGTGTTCAAAGTCGGGACGAGTCATAGGTGGTTCAAGGATGTCATCTGAAAATGTTATCCTGCAAAAGGAATGGTTAAATGCTTCAAAATGCGTATAAAGAGAATAACCACGTTGCCATTTTATTGAAAAATACAAAACAGGAAAAACAGAGATCGCAATATTCGCACATGAAAAAACGCCTTTTATTTAATGATAAACACGCAATGTTCATAACAGCACAGCCCTAAGCAAATCATGATGCCCCGGGCAAGATACCAGATTGTTCAACAATTAATAAAACAAAGCATTACTGTTTAAGAGTCACAGGAACAAGCTCCTGAATAGACCAGTTGCACAATCCCTGTCCTGGCAAGCTCGGCTGAATCCAGGCGTCCATATCGCAATCGCTGTCTCCTTCGTCAGACTCTGAAGCAGCATTAATGGTCTCATGACATACTCCACCAGCAGTGATAGTTATTGGTCCTCTGAAACGGGGTGCCCCCACAGCAGGTGTTGATGACGACGGTTGATATCCCAACCCGAATCGGTCCATCTTCACAGGAATATCCAGCACTTTGCCCCAGCCCTTTGTCTCACCAGTCTCTACTAGAGCTTGAGCTTCTTTATATGACGAGACGGCTATCTCTGACGCTTTGCTCGGCCCGGGACCTTTGTCCTTGATGCGCAGCCCTTCAAATGCCTGACAGGGTGTTTCGTGAATCTCTCCATCGACCTCCACATACTTAAATGATGACAGATGGCTGACCAGGATGTCTTCTTCTCCACATACAGTGACCACGCTGTCTCCCACCATATATTTCAACTTTTGATGCAGGGTTGACGCGACTGCCCCAGCCCCATGAATCCAGGGTCTTCCGAGCAGGCAGCTGTATGCAGGCTGGATGTCCATGATATAAAATTCAGTTGCAAACACCTCTGGCCCCACCTGTAGAGGCAATGTTATAGATCCAAAAACTGTTCTTCGCGTGCCATCAAACGCTCTGACCACCAAGTCACTGGGCGTGCACAGGATTCCTCTGACATCTAGCTTCATCATCGCTTTCTTGGGCAACACATTTAGGGATGATCCGGTGTCTACCAGTACATGAGACATGACTGATCTCTACATTCCACAGAGATATGCAGTGCCATATTATGCTCTCTCCCCTTAGGGGTCAAATCGAAGTCTGTAAAGCCCAAGTTGTGGCCTGCATTCACATGTGCCAACACTCCTTCCAGCTGGTTTACGGAAACATCTTGGGGTACGAAGGAAGTATCCAGGACTTTCAACAGTGCATTTCTGTGAGCTTCATAACATAATAGCAACGACAGGATAGATATCTTTGACGGCGTCTGTTGCAGATGCTCAACAATCTTATAATCACTTTTACGAATCAAGCGCATGAAACTCTTCTACATCTTTCGATGCCGCTTCTTTGTCGTTCCCCTGCACTGGGAAATTCTCAATCATCTTTCCTTTCCCCTTTGCCAGTCGCTCAGCCTCTACCTCAGGCGATATGAAGATCCTCCCGCTCCTTGTCATACCTCCAGTACCAACAACATTATCTACAGTCTCAGCTGGCTGCTTATTAACATCAATTTTTACTCCGTCACAATACACTTCCAACCCATATGACCAAGGGACTGCTTTAGTGCTCTCGTACGGCATTGGTTCGGCCTTAGTGATAGTGATCGGTGGTCGCTGGGCCGGTGCCGTTATGGTGATTGTCTTTCGAGGAATCATCACAGTAGCCACATCACCCTGATTATCTGCCAATACCCCTGCAGGTTCTTCAATTGCTGCTCGGTCAAATTGCAATGTGCCGCCATCTATTAAAGCCTGAATACCTTTCTTTAAGTCATCACAACCCCCAGCTAGGGTCCAACATTCTAAACAATACTCGTCACACCCAGGATAGACGCCCCCTTGCAATAATCGGCTCTTTATTTCACACAACGGTGTCCTTAAATCATCGACATTCATAATCAAATTCAAACCCTCCTCAGTCAAAATGGCGTTCGCCCCATGATTAGGCATGGGCTTCTGCACTATATTCGGACCCGCCGTTCCAAAATTGATAGCCTTACTATCCAATAGATCCTGCACAACATGCTTAAATGCATGGCAACCCTCTACATCGTGGCCCGGGGCCCCAGAGTGGAATTCACAGTGCCTGCTTGCATCATAACCATACGGAGGCGTGCCTGTTATTGGTGCCAGAGTTCTCTTCTCTACCAAGTTCAGCCCTAGCAACGTCTGTAACAAATCTACATACATTGAAGGAGGCTTTTCAAACACTCTCCTTGGTTTACCTCCCTGGAATCTGCGCTGAGCAGGCTGTGCCCCCTGCTGTGGCTGCTGTTGCTGTTGTTGAAATGGTTGTTGCTGAAACGGAATAGTAACACTCGCCACCTGCTGCGGCTGATTTTACTGGTTTCGACCTCTGCCCTGGCCTCGGCCTCGGCCCCCAAACACTGCGCTTGCATCGCCCTGATGGCGCCCACCAAAAGCCTTTCTGTTGCTGCCAGATGCAGTAGATTCCTCAGCTTGGAATCTGCCCTGTTTAATGTTACTTTCAATCTTTTCTCCCATCAGAATTAAGTGTGAGAAACTGGCCAAAGATGTGTGAAACAACTTGTCATAAAACATACCAGTGAATGTTCCAATGAACATGTCATTCATTTCCTTGTCCTCTAGAGGAGGATGGACCCTAACAGCCATGTCGCGCCATCATTGCGCATACTCTTTAAAGCTCTCACCCTTCTTCTGAGACAGCCCTTGCAATTGGACCCGGTTGGGCGCCAAGTCGATGTTATACTTGTAGTGAGCTACAAATGCCTCTGCCAGCTGCTTCCATGTCTTTATATGCGTTGGTTCCAATCCCATATACCACTCTAGGGAAGGACCCGACAAGCTATCTTGAAAGAAATGCATTAGCATCCTCTCATCAGTTGAATACGCAGACATCCTTTTGTAATATGACCGCACGTGCACTTTCGGACAGGTGTCCCCTTTATACTTATCAAATGTAGGAGCTTTGAATTTGATTGGCACCCTCAGGCCAGGCACCAGACCCATTGTTGACATATCTAAGCCTACAACACTTTGGTTCACGACCCCCCTCATCTGCTCTTCTAGCATTCTGATCCTCTGGGAATCATCCATAGGTCCCTCGAAACCTCCACCGGAGAAAGCGTCCTCTTGCTGGTCCTCCTACCAGTTACCATTCCCAGCTCCATACCCATCGTATCCATTGTTACGGCCAGCTTTGATCTGATTCATCACCGGGCCTCGCCCTCTGTTACCGTACCCCGGAGCGGTCCCAGCAGGTCCAAAAGTCATTAACCCAGCGCCATTTCCATTTCCGAATCCTCCGTAACCCTGATTGGTCGCACCATAACCATCTTGCCCAAAGCCTTGAGCATTGAAACCATATTTCCCAGCATTATCGAATCCCTGATCATTGAACCCGAATCCAGCATTACCGAAGCCGTTGCCTCCCATATTATCACCCAAGTTGACATCACCAAGCCCAACGTTATGGACAGCAGTCTCGTTCCCAATTCCAACGTTACCGTTCCCAGCAGCAGTACCGTTGTTGATATTGACAGCAGGTATGTTGACTACCGGTGGAGCCACTGGTGTGGGAGTACCATCCCCATGAACAGTGTCGACTCGCACAGACTGATGATCCTCATTTCCATGCCCGGCATTCCTGGCCAACAGAGGCTGCACCATAGCTTGCAAATTCTCCTGACCTTTTGCAATAGTCTCCATTGTCTGCATAAAGAGCGCTAGCTTCTCACGCATATCTTGCATCTCGTTCTGCATTTGATCCATGATTCTTCGACAGTTGGTGCGAGTGGAGTATCAGTGAGGGCGCTGATCTTCAATCCTGAAAAGACCTGGTACAGAGCAGGAAATAAGATACCATCCAATAATCACCTGTAATGCAATATGAATATGAATGCAATGCAATGTGTCTGTGCATTAGGGAAAAGCATTCCCCGATTCTAGTGTAAAGGTGCCAGTGCAGTGACAGTGCTAGCAATACGAAGATCGGAGCTGAATCATAGAAAGTCTCATATATTGCAGGGAAATCCAGTAAGCCAAGAATACAACATCACTGAGTACAATAAGAAGGCATGACCTCAACCAACAATCCTGGTGATGGTCAGCACTATGCAAATAAAGCATGCAAGTTAATACATGAAATGATCAAGTACTCCCATAGGCCCGGTACTCTTCTATTAACTTCTTGGTCTCTAGATGACCTGGTCGGGTAAGCAGCCCTTCAACAAGTTGATTTCTTCGTTTGAGCACACGTCGCACGTCACCAGCGGTTTCTTCCCATGCCCATTCTCCAAAGCGATCCTCTAGCTTCCGCTTCTGAGACACAGCTTCGTTCCTGCCTTCGATGGCTTGGTTCAAAGCATTCTGGAGACTATATCTGGTCATCACTTCTTCTTCATACTTCTTAATGCTAGCCTTCAACTGCTCTTCGAGGTCGGAAATTTGCTGCTTCAACTTATCTTCCCTCTTTTTATTGTTGGTTAGCGTAGCATTCCAAGTCTTGTTACAAGAAGAGATTTCTCGATGTGCTGCATCGAGTGCTTTCTTTTTGGATTCCAGCATGTCATGGGAGCTTCTGAACTCTTGCCTCAGACGTTCGCACTTCTTTTTCTCCTCAGTCAACTCAGCCCCTAGTCTGTTTACTAGCTCGATCTGCTGTTGGAAAGCATGCACAACCTTGTTTTTCTCACTGCATATCTGGGCTAGCTCCTTCTCTAACCCTTCATTGATCTTTATCAAGGCCTCTTTTTCTTTAACAACTTGCTCGTAGGCCTCCCTAGTAACAGTAGTTGGTTCTTCCTCCAGAATACGAACAGAGACTGGTACAGCTGGAAATGGCATCCGCAACTGACTTGCTCTCTCTTGAATCCAAACTCTGTATGGTGCATAAGCCTGACAATCATTCTTCCCTAACAGCGGCTTCCCTCTTCGGTTAATACGCGTCCACGCATGCTGAAGCTTCGCTAGCAACTCCCCCTTCAAATCACCGGTGAAGTACAGAGATTCCTGTACTTCTTCCTCCTTTGGTGGGTTCTTCAGCGCGTATCCGAACTGGCGAATGAACAGAGAAGGGTTGTAATTAATACACCCTTTTCTTCCTATCAACGGAACATTAGGGTACCCAGAACAACTGAAAATAAGCTCAGACCCCAACAAGTCTCGATCAAACCACTCAATGTCTTCAGAAGACAGCCTCATCAGACGCTCTGGCTAGCTAGCTGTAGTTGCACTATCCACAAAAGGTCCCTTCAAGGGAAGATGGCTCTTAAACCACATGTACAGCAAAGGCACACAACAAGAGACATTCTTGCCTCTCCTGTTCTCATTTCTGTAGTGCATCGAATGATAGAAGTCCCCGATCAGTGTAGGCACCGGGTTGCCAGCAGCAAACAGATGAAATGCATCCATGTCCACGAAGTTTGGGAAATTGGGAAACAACACTATCCCATAAATGCATAGAGCCAAAATAGCGTTAAAGACCACCCAACACCCATTCTTGGCGTACTCTTGAGCCTTACCAACCAGAAATTGGAGAGAGAAACCTGGAACCCCTCGCCAAGAGGTCATCAGCAGCTCAGAAGCATTCATGTGCAAGGCCTTAGCTAAATCCTCCAACTTGGGCTCAGCGGCAGAGTGAATAAAAGGAACTGCATTCTGTACCGGCAGCTCACTAAACTCTACATACTCCTCCATGGTAGGCCCGAAGATAAAATCAGCAAACGTGAAACATCTCAAAGCCGGGTCATAGAATTGCATCAGCGTGTACAGCCCATTCAATTCATCCTCAGTGGATTTGCGAACCAAACTCAACAGCCGTCTGTAACTCTACCTGAAGCTTCTACGGACATCCTCGTCTGCCAGAGAAATCAGACCCAGGAGTGGAGTAATATCAGGAATAGGTAGCTTGTACGCAACTGTCATCCTCAAACCAGCCATGATCAATACCCAGGAGTCCAGACACTAGAACCAGGGAATATGCAAATGCACCTGCAGCACAGACACCCGTTAATGGGATGCAATGATAATGATTATGCAAATAATGCAATGCAAGCAACATGCAACAGGGACCAAGTGCCATAGCTGAGAAGCCTGAACCATATCAACAAGTCTTAGATAGACCCTCCAAAATTCCTCAAACCCTGGTCTCAGATAGACCCAACATAAAGCTCCAACACTGGTCTCTGGTAGACCTCATAACATAACTCCAACTGGTCTCTGACAGACCTCAAACTATAACTCTGACTGGTCTATGATAGACCTCTTCACTGTCCATAAATACCCAGGATCTCAGATCGAGAAATAACCGGTATCTGAAGGTCTAGTTACCTGCATAACCCCAAACCCTCTCACAGGTAGATGTCCTAGTAACTGACAAAGGTATGGCATCCTATGCGGTCGTCGGCGTCACAGACTTTCAGGGTTGATGATACGATTCCCAGAAGGAGTGGCATCATCAAATCCTGAAGAGGCCTCACTTAGCCAACTTCCAAATGATCGGTCCCCAGAGTCGACAATCCAACTAACCAGCAACCCGAGCCACCCAAAGGGCAGGACAGGAGGCCAACCAGAAGAACCTCGTCTGAGTGTAGATTTCGCAGGACACTAGGACATGCAAAGCACGTGTGCACCCACTAATCTCTACTCTAAGTCTAGGTGCGCTAAAGCCCAGGCCCGACTTATCTCTCAATCATGGAACACCCGTCACACCCCAATACAACAATAATAATCAATAATATAGCTGAAAGTAAAATACAGAAAAAGTAAATCCATACAAAATCCTCGATGGGAAAACAAGCGCTAGGATTGACTCGCTCAAGGGACGTTGGATCCCAAATGCATAAGGAACTATCGCAGTCCTTAGCGGCCAGGGGACGTTGGATCCCCAGCAGAGTCGCCAGCTGTCGCTACTGCGAAAATCGGCGCCGGCTGAACAAAAGAGTCGCCACCGTGCGTTATTTATCCCAACGGAGGGAAAGGAAACGCTCGAGGTAAACCTACCGCAAAACGGGGAAAGGAATGGTCATCGCAACCAAATCCTGGATTCGGGAGTCGATTACGCAAGGGGAAGGTATTAGCACCCCTCACGTCCGTCGTACTCGACGGGATCCACGCTTGTTTTCTGTCGAAAGGATGGTTATTCTATCTACTCTACAGGTCTGGGGTTAAAAGAAAAGAAAATGACTCGGCAAAGTATCGCACTTTATGCCTACGTATTCCCGTCCGGAACGAGAAATCTGAGTCAACGTAGTTCGCCTACCTAAGGGAAAGGAGAGGAAGGTTGCTCGCTAGGATATCGCATCCTATGCCTACGTACTTTCATACGGCATGAAAGATCAGAGCAAACGTAGTTCGGGCCACGTACGACACAGGTCTGTCTTGATTGTTTTTATTCCTTCTGAAAAGGTTTTTCTGATTAACAGTCCCAGCGGACAAAAATGACGTTTTGGTGACTTCACAATCTTTTACGGAAGAAGTGTCTTTTATTGTGTTTGAAATATTTATTTTGTTTTTCTGTTTATTTTGAGAAAGAAGAGACAGAACTCTAACCTACGGTTGCGAAGGGAATCAAACTAACCTAATGTTATCATGCATGGGTTAAGACCTAGTGTCTATCATGCTCCTCTCTTGCACAGAGAGAAACAGAGATCCTAAGGGAATAGAAGGAGACATAAACAATAACATATATATACAGTAAAGCAGTAAAATGCATGGATGCAGCAATACAAGCGAGGCAAGGGAGTCCCACTCAACCTCGAACCTAGAAAACAACAGGCAAAAGTGAACAGAATTCACTTTCAACCTAACAGGTTAAACAGCAAGCAATACAGTCAGGGAAAACCAAACAATACATCAGAAATGAACAACAGCAGCTCTGCATCAACATCTGTCTTCAAGCCATCTCCAAACAGCTACAGGCTTCAGGCAAGCATCAATCTCCATCTCCACAGCCTTCAAGCAAGGTCTTGGTTATCAGTCTTCAATCTGCATTGGCTTTTCTTCAAGTCTTAATCTCCAAGCTGAGGAAGCAATCACAAGAGTGAACTGGGTGTTAAGCAGTTAGTTGACCACCAAAAGTGGCAAACATACTGCTAACAACACATAGAATATTTCTCTCAAGAGTTCTATCTCTTAGACACTATCACCAAGCCTTCCAAAGGAAGGGGGTGAGTGTCTTAGAGAGACTCTGCATCACAGAGAGGGATGGAGGCAATCAAGACCTTCCATGTTTTGAGAATCAAGTTTACTACTCTAGAGCTCTGCCTAGCTCCTAAACCCTATAGCCTCAACAGCTGCCAGCACAGAATCTCTTCATCAACTCTGGAAGTTGGACTTCCGTCTCTTTGATCTCCAATGACCTCATCATCACAAGTCTTCAGCTCTCCCAATCCCCAAGCAAACCCAATACCCCATACAGACAAATGAAAATAACCCTAGAGAGGGCACACCACACAGTCAAACATACATAAGCAGTACTAATAGCAGTAGGGGAATCCTAACATTTTCTAAGGGATCTATTAGCTACCCATAATCCCTATAGTCCCATACCCCAAAGATTCAATCTACAACTCCTAAGGGAAATGATTTAATTCTCCTATGCTATCTCCTAAACCCTAGTTTTGATCATGCTATTCACACCTAAACAAATCACCTAAGATTAAGTCCTAAAAATATGAACTAAATTTTATGTACAAGATAAAGGTCTAAGCTAATAAACCTAAAAAGAATGGATTAAAAATGCTAAAGCATCTAATCAAACCAAAATTAACAAATTCATGCACTAAACTAAACATTATTTAATCCTATTTAAAAGAAAAATATGCCAAAAATAAAAAATAAAATGAAATTGGGATTTTTTTATATGATAATTTTCTTAACAAAATTATGAATAATATGCAAAAAGAACCAATTAAAATCATGCATGTTTCAATTACTTATGATTTTTCAAAGAATTAAAAAAATATGAAAGAAAATAATGAGAATTTAAATTGGAAATGGGTGCAGAAAGTAACATTTTTAGTTAAAATAAGGGAATGGGCCCAGACTGGGGGGCGCGCATAACAAGCGCGTCTGGGCCCAATGATCAGAAAACAATAACAAAAAATAAAAACGGTGCAAATAGCGAAAAACTTAGTTCAAATGGCATTGGGCTTGATTTGAGGGGGTGCTATTAGCATTGGAAATTAAAGCCCAGTCAGAATTATTAATGAAATGGTGCGTATAGTCTTTTGAATCTCCCTCCGTTTTCAGTTAAATCACAGCCATTGGATTGCATCCCAAGTCCAAGTCAAACCCTGGATCGTGTGGCTCTCGCTTCGTCTTCAACCTTAGAAACCCTAGGGTTTCTGAAACTCTCCTCTCCCATGCACGAGTTCACCACCTCTGTTCTCCCTTGCCTCTCCATGAAATCACACGATTCAAAGAGCAAAGTTGCTCTAATTTCTTCCCTCTACACAGCCATGCCAACCATTTCTCCTAAAACTCAAACAATAAGTGAACCCGATAGGTGTAACATTCTGAATCCATCATTATCACCTGCTATCAACCATCTCAATTCTTTCTAATTCTTGCCCTAACATGCTCTACACTTCATGCTGATCACATTAAGCCACATATCCAAGATTATAGTGCAATATCCTTGATGTTATAAACTCTAACAGTTTTGGTACACCATTGATAACCTCCATGAAACTTCTCCAAACTTTGTGAAATCAATCCTCTAACCTATCCTAACAGTTCTATACTAACAATTCCCTATGATTCTAACTAAATCATGCAATTCAAATGAGAGAACCAACCTGGTATGATGATTAAAACAGGTATGGAAATCCTTGAATCTGATGCTTGCAATGGTCTGAACTTGATCCACACACTCAAATCTTGATTCTGTATGCAAAGATTCTTGTTCAATCCTCTTGAATTCAGCAATCCCAAAGTTCTTGCACCTTGGATGATGAAGTTGTATGGCACGATTTCTCTTCAATTCAGCCAAATTCTTGTGTGAATTGTGAACTATGAATGATATTGATGATGATCAAATCAAGAAATGTGGAAATTGATGGAGATTTGATGAAGTTTGAGAGGTTTTGCAAAAATGGAAGAATTGTGTATAACTTGTGTTTTGATCACAATGATTCACCAACCATGGCATGAAGCTCTTCAATTCAATATATAGGTGAAATTAGAAAGTCCTAGAACCTTGGAGAACCTTCCCATGCACACTTTCCCTTGGATTTGGATTATGTAACTTTCTTTGTAAGTAACCAAGTATATCTCTCAAATATTGAACCAAACTCAAAATTCTACTTTTGCCAATGTTCTTGAAACATTTTTTCCAATCAAAATGACCTATAATTTCATTCCATTTGGCCAAAGTATGAAAAATCTCAATTTTAGGTCATTTTTCATTCATTAAATTCATCAATTTTGAAACCTTGAGCTATGAGCCTTTCCAATATTTCATGGTCACTTTTATAGACTCAAAATGTCATTTGGAGCAAGTTTGATGTTGTGAAGTTTTCCATTTGAAGCTTCCTTGTATGAGTTTTGGGCATAGGCTTGAAATGACCTGTAATTGTCAGATGACCAAAATACCCTTTGCTTGCCAAGACCATAAGTAGAGTTACACAAATCATATGAAGGCATACCATACCATTATAGAAAGCTAAGACAATGAGGAACAACTCTTATGTTGACCATAAATTCATTTGAAGTCTCCTTGAGGGGTAAAAGTTGTTTGGAAGACAAGTAACTTTCACAGACAAAATTTCAGATACCTCAGATGACCTGTAACTTGCAAGGACGGTAACTTGAGTTCTATAAATATCCTTGATGTCTTCCACCACTAAAATTAAAGGTCTTGAGATCCTCTACAAGTTTCACGTTGACCAATGATCCATTTGAAGCTTGCATTTTGACTTATCTTACTTGGAAGTTTGACCTAAACTAGGGGATTTTACACAGAAACCCTAATTTAGAAACTCCTCTTCTCCTTGATTTCTCTTGATTTCTTCTTAGCACATCACCATATCTTAATTTACATGTCAAATGATGAACCCCGCATCTCTCCAGTAGACCTCAATGCCTTTCAATCAATCAATTGACCTAGGGTTGACCTAGAGTTGACCCAGATGAAACCCTAGTTGAATGTCTTCAACTGCAACTCTTGTGATCATATCAATGACTTGCCTCCTTCTCCAAATGACTTTCTAAATCTTACATGATGTCTACATACTCTCCATGCTCAATCCACAGCTCACAACTTCTTTGGTGATCTTCAGATACCCTTAGATAGGAGATAGATTCACTGCTTGATCCAATGACTTCTTTAGATTTCAATTCTTTCTGATGACTTGAATGAGATTGAATTTGAATAATAACCTCTTGATAGGCTCATAGAGATGAGAATAGTGCTTGGTCCCTGTTGGATGATTTGCTATGCTATGATATGCAGATGATTAGACTATGTACATGACTCTATATGCAAATGCTAAGGATATTGAAACATAAACCAAATGAATAAGGTTGAGCAAATTTTAGGGTGCAACAACATCATGAATGACAAGTATGAGATGTTAGATCAAGCATTTCAATTTAAAACAAACTGATGCAAAAAAAATTGGTGTGTGGTGTGTCACTTAATGAAGAAAATGCATTTTGAAAGGTGAGGTTCACAACAGAAATTTTTTGAACCAAATGATGATGCAAACATATTTCAAATGACCAACATGAGGTGTACAAGTGGTTTTGGTGAAAATAAGTTTGTGCAAGAAAGTGGTATGTGAAATGTTGATTTTGTGAAGAAATATGCATGTTGAAAGGTGAGATTTCATGACAGTGTGTTTTTCAATGAAGTGAACATACATACATGTTATAAATGATCATTATGAGATGTTTCAATCCTTACATGTGTGAAAAATCAACCAGTATGACAGTTAGCATGACAAATGCAAATAGGAACAAAAATGACATTTATGAAAAAAAAGTCAAAAATAACACATAACTTCCACCATTGGAAGTTAAGTACAAAATGTGACATTTTCAAGATGAGTTTTTGGATAGTTTGGTTTCAGGTCTTTCCATCTCTTTTTGAATGGTTCTACACTTCCTATATATCATATGAAAAGAGTTTAAAGCTCCAAATACCATGGAAATTGACAGCTTAATAAAGTGGTACTTGATTTGCAAAACACACTTGAAACTTGCATTTTAAGAGTCAAAACTTGAGATACTTGTTATAACCATTAAGTGATGGTTTGAACACTTTTAAAATGATATATTGGAAGTGTCTAAACACTTGGTTTGAGTGGAAAAACACTAGAGCAAAATCTGGTATGTTTTGGCAAAAGAATGCTTAAAAAAGCTACACTTGAAGTTCAAAATCTTCATTATTTGTTGTAACAACTCAAGCCGGGTTTTAGACATGTTTAAAATGATGTATATGAGATGTTTCAACAATTAAATAAGGTTGAGAAGTACCAGAATCAAAACTGGTGTGCTATGCTTGAAAACAAGAGCTTGTGTAAGTGCAATGGACATGTTGAAACTAAATGTGAGCAAGAAACAAGCAATGTAATCATCCACACATCACACATACACCTATTTGATGATGTTCAAGCAAATAGCAAGGCTTAAATTGGACTGTACCAGAATTCTGGTTTTGGAGCTGGCTGCTAGTGTTCTAAGCAAGCATGAACAACAATCAAAACCACCATGGGCACAAGCTGACTGATCTAGATACACACACACACACTTAGCACATGATAGTAAACAACTTTAACTTACCAAACTAGTTGGCAAACCAGCTTCATAACCTAATGGCCCTGTA
This sequence comes from Lathyrus sativus, assembly GCA_963859935.3. Classification (NCBI taxonomy): domain Eukaryota; kingdom Viridiplantae; phylum Streptophyta; class Magnoliopsida; order Fabales; family Fabaceae; genus Lathyrus; species Lathyrus sativus. The sequence goes on along the minus strand of OZ012735.1, from coordinate 235,940,740 downwards.
ACTGCCCTACTTTGATTTAAAATGCCACAGCAAGATGCTTTCATCACAAACAGCAATTTCCAAGCAACAAACACAAGAACACCAAAGATATATAGTATAAAACATGTCTAAACACGCATGATGTTCATATGTAGCGACAACAGCAAAGTGTCATGAAACCACATAATGTTCAAATTTCAAAATTACACATAATACTCAAATATGCCAATTCATGAAAACTAATGTAAAAATCAGTAGAAACCAGTCACATACCTCTTGATGACTCTTTTGAGCAAGCTAAATCAGTTGAGAAAACCAGAGATATCTTCCACTTCACTTTCTTGCCTTTGAGCTTTCCTTCCACTTTAAGCCACAATACACTTTTAATGCTAAATGAAGAGATGTGAATTTCTAATGGTTGATAGGTGTTTTAACAGTTGAGATATGTTATTTATAAGGTGTATGAGTGATCAAAACCTCAAGAAAAGGATTGGAGCAAGATTTGGAGATTTTTGTAGCTTTGGTCAAAGCATGAAAGGTAGAAGTTTGACTTTTTGATTTTTGAGGTTTCTAGGTGGTTTAATGGATTACACACCTTCTATATGTTATTTAGAAGTTGTGTGGAGGGTGGTTGAAGTGTAGGAAATGATAGAAATGAATTTGAGCTATTTTCACTTCATGACCAATTTTGGAGTTTTCATGAACTTTGGTGTTTTTGAGATTTTGAAGCAAGGTCAAGGAATTGTAATGACAGAGCTTCTTTGCAGGTTTTATCAGATGGATTGTGTGGAATGAGGTGAATGAGACCTCGTTTTATAGAAAAATGGATGGAGGTGCTTGCTAGGGACCTTTCTTCACTATGAAGCAAGCTTTGGATATTTTGGAGCAAACCTCCCTTGGAGGGTTTTCCACTTGTTCTGATGCAAGACCCCTTTTGTCAACATTTCTACTGAATTTCTGAGATGATTTGCAGCCTAGAAACCATAGGGAAGGGGCTGGTACAACCTTTACCTTTCCACCTCATGCTTGGAGAATTCAAATTGTCCACTTGCCCACTTGCTTGGCAATGAACTCAATCCTTTGATTTTCTGATATTTCTCCACAACTTGCTCTTGCTTCATGCTACACACATATGATATATCACATACAACAAGTTGAATCAAGAAATTTTGGCAGATTTAGTGAAGTAAGTCATTTTGAAAATTCAGCCAATGTGGGACTTAACATGTGAAACCTCCAACTTTGCACCTATGTAACTTCCTGCTCATAACTCCTCTTGAGATGTTCTAGTATAATTTAGAAAGCCCTTACATAGATCTAAAACATTCATGTTTGTCAAGGAATCAAACTCCAATTGGAACTAGGTGAAAAATCCCCTCAAAGTTGGCTGCACACAAGGTTTTAAAGTGAAAATAACTTAGAAATTTTCCAAGTTATTTTCCCTTCTAGGAATGTTTTTGCTACTATCTCAAAAAGTATGCATTTTATGGTTGTGATATAGTATGGGACTTTTGTAGTACTTGTCAAGAGCTTTCCAATGAGCTTGGAACCAACTCAATTGAGTGTGTGGTTAAGGAGTTATGGTTTAGCCCTTTTCAAAACCCTAATTTCCCGATTTCTCGATTACTCCTTCATCCTTGATCCAATGATCATGAAAATTGATATGCAAGTCCAATATGACATAAGGAACAACTTTGTTTCACAAATTGAAGTCCAATTCATAAAATTTGGAGAGTTGACCTTTCGGTCAACCGTACGATCGATCGGTGCCGATCGAGTCGCCTGTTGATATTCTGGACATCCTGAGACCTTGACACTTCTTGAATAGACTTTAATAAGCTATATGAACTCCATGGACCTTAATCCCACCATTACAACATCCTCCAACATCAAAGTCAAACCACAGTTGACTTTTCACTAGTTAAAAACCCTAATCGGGGCCTCCCGACTGCACTGTCTTTGATTCTGAACTGATTTCTTCAAATTGAATTCTCACTTAACTTTGATATTATCTTTGATTTCATTCCATGATTGAATTGGCCCAAATCATTGGTTGATCATTCCTTGGTTGTTTGAATTTGTCGGTGCGAAAACCCTGATTCATCTATAACTTGACAATAATGAACTTGCACTGATTTAGGGTTAGATAATTCATGATCATGCTTCTAAAATGATAATGAGAGTCTAAGGGGTCAAAATTTAGGGTACAACAGTTGCCCCTATTTAAATATCTTCACTAGATGGAACGAGAGATGACAATCTTCGTTAAATCGCGGTGAAAGGTATTTAAATATAGGTAACCAAAAATTGTCCCTTAGATCCGATGTCATGCTAAAGGACAAGTTATGATATGCCATGAATCTTACATGATACTTTATGATGCTTAAATGCAAAACAACACCGACACAAAGATAGAAATCGACACTGGGGACTCGTACTGGGGAAAACTAAATTAACAGTTCAGACATGACTGATAATATAAAAAGGAAAACTTCACAAGGGGAAGAGACAACTCCAATAAAGATGACAATCTTATTGGAACAGAAGTACTCCACCGGGGAGAAGAATTGACTTCTACTGGGGAAAAGGATATACTTTTACTGGGAAAATGGAAAATTAATTCCATTGGGAAAAGAGAAGCAGGCTTCACCGGGGAAGCGAAAGACTGGATACAACCTCACTGGGGATGATCAGATGAGGAACTTCCTATAGCGAAGAGTTCAAACGGGATCTTCAGGAATGGACTAGAAACAAGACTAATCACACACGGAGAACACTAGTGACGACTAGATTTCCGAGACTTGACTGGGAACATGGATCATTGGGGATATATCCTCAGCTTTTGTAAATAGTTCGCACAGTGCTGGTAATTACGAAACATCCTGGGGAAATTGGTAACGACCAGAATTCCAAGTAATGCCAGTGACGACTGGTCTTTTAATGGTGATTGGTGAGGACCAAATCAGGGTATCAATGACAATTGGTTATGAAACAATGCCAGTTACGACTGGATTTTTAATGAAGATGGCAACGACCATGCTGGGGAATATCAATGACAATTGGTTACGAGGATGCTAGTGATTACTAGATCTTATTTAGGGTGTTGGTAACGACCAAAACGAAACAGATTCCAATAACGATTGGACTCTAGATGATGATACCAGTTACGATTAGGTTTCAAAGGGAAAAATTGGTGACAACCAACAAGATACCAATGACGATTGGATTTAGGCAGTGCCAGTGACGACTAGACTTCATGGGGAGAGTTATTAACAACTAACAAGATACCAATAACAATTGGAACAAAACTAGTGACGAATGGATTCCCCGGGGAAAGGTTGATAACGACCAAACCAAGAGGCGCCAATGACAATTGGACTTTTAAACAGTGCCAGTGACGACTGGACTTATACGTGGATTAGTGACGACTACTGAGATACCAATGACAATTGGATTTAGACAATGCCAGTGACGACTGGGCTTAAAAGGAAATAGATGGTGACGACTAAATGAATGCCAACGACAATTGGTTTGAACAAAATGCCAGTTACGACTGGACTTATACTTAGAAATGAAACAAGTAATAACTTGGACTTCACGGGGATTGACAGATGTCACCGACTCAGGGAACAACCGAATCACACTGATCCCATGATGAGGGGTGTACGTAGTCTTGGGAAATAAACCCGAAGATCTACTGGGGAATAGAGCCTGTAGGTAGATTTTGCTAAGGTGAACTCAACAGATGGCCAGAAATACTTCGCTGGGGGAAAGAACCTTCATATCATCACAAGAAATCCTGGGGGTAATCTTCAATCTTGGTAACCATACATGGCCAAAGGACTCTTCGTCGCTCAACTTGCTAGCATTTCATTGGGGAATGTAAATTCTGACTGTGTATCAAGACTCCTGCTACCCTAAAGTTCCGGGGAAGTATGATTTTCCTCGAGTCTTTCCACAAGTTAAAACATTTTGTTAAATCTTTCCAAGTTATTTTCAAAAATTTGGACTTTAATGCTTTCAAAAACAATCGTTGACTAACGAACGATATTTTGCATAACAAAGAAAATAAGGAACTGATAATTTGCACAAGAAAGAAAGGCTCAAAAGGTTGATTTTATTTAAAGGATGAAATCTTGCCAATGACAATATTCCATGGAAATTTTACAAGTAAAATGGCAAAAGTGGAAAAGGTTACATTGAATCATGTGACCTAACTATCCCTAAAGACTAGAATTCTCCAAGATCCTTGCTTCTGACGAGAGCTTTTGAGATGAATCTTTGTTGAGTCTGCAGTGTTGATGACTTCGTCTGATGCAGCGAAACACCTTTGCCCCTAATTTTTGCCTGGATCGCCCTTTCGAGTTTTCAATCCACCGGGACACTCATTTTTGCCTAAGCCGCCCTTTCGGGTTTTCAACTTAGCGAGCCTTTTGATTTCTTTTCTCTTTTTCTTTTCTTCTCTTTTTTCTTTTTTTTTTACCCTAACTTTTTCATAAACCGTTCTTTTGGATTTTCTGGTTTATCGGGTACTTTTTTAGGCGTAATATTTCCGATCTGCGTCAGAGTTTATCGGGTGTGTGAGTTGTTCTCCGTCCATGGTAAGGATCAGTGAACCTCCGGAGAATACTGTCTTCACAATAAAGGGGCCATCGTAATTAGGAATCCACTTCCCTCTTGCGTCTTTGTGAACTGGTAAGATCTGCTTGAGCACAAGTTCTCCTTCGCGGAACTATTTGATACGGACCTTTTTATCGAACGCTCTCTTGATTCTTTTTTGATACAATTGGCCGTGACACATCGCAGACATGCGCTTTTCATCGATGAGATTCAGCTGATCAAATCTTTCTTTAATCTATTCTGCCTCTTCTAACTTGGTTTCCCTGATGACTCTGAGGGATGGTATCTCGACCTCGATGGGAAGAACTACGTCCATTCCATATACCAGAGAAAAGGGAGTTGCCCCTGTGGAAGTGCGGACGGAGGTTCTGTATCCGTGTAGGGAAAATGGTAGCATTTCATGCCAATCTTTGTAAGTTTTAACCATTTTCTGCAAGATCTTCTTGATGTTTTTATTTGCAGCTTCCACAGCTCCATTCATCTTGGACGGTAAGGGGAAGAGTTGTGGTGTTCGATTTTGAAATCATCACATAATTCTTTCATGACCTTGTTGTTCAGATTGGTACCGTTATCTGTTATAATTCTGCTTGGGATCCCATAACGATAAATGATCTCCTTTTTAATGAAACGAGCCACCACTTGACGTGTAACGTTGGTGTAGGATGCAGCTTCAACCCATTTTGTGAAATAGTCGATGGCAACCAGAATGAAACAGTGTCCATTTGAAGCTTTTGGCTCAATTGCCCCAATCATGTCAATCCCCCACATAGAGAAAGGCCATGGTGACGACAGTACATTCAACAGTGTTGGAGGCACATGCATTTTGTCCGCGTAGATCTGACATTTGTGACATTTTCTAGCGTACTGAATGCAGTCGGTTTCTAAAGTTAACCAATAATAACCAGCTCTCAAGATCTTTTTGGACATGGCGTATCCGTTGGCGTGAGTACCAAACATTCCTTCATGAACATCTTTCATTAACAAGTCCGCTTCTCTTTGTCAACACATCTGAGTAAGACCATATCATGATTTCTTTTGTAAAGTACACCATTGCTGAGGAAGAATTTGGATGCTAATCGTCTTAGTGTTTTCTTGTCAAGTGTTGTAGCATCTGCGGGATATTCTTGTTTCAACAGATAATTCTTTATATCATGATACCAGGGTTTGCCATCGGTTTCTTCTTCAATCATTTGACAGTAAGCAGGCTCTGTCTTGCGTTCAATTGTGATAAGTGTGCCATCATTGACATCTCTAGTTTTCCACATCGAGGCCAGCATGGCTAAGGCGTCGGCGATGTGATTCTCTGCTCTTGGAACATGTTTAAAGGTGATTTCGTCAAAATACTTGATCGTTTCAATGATATAAGCTCTGTAAGGGATCAGGTTTTCATGTCTTGTCTCCCATTCACCTGTGACTTGGTAGATAACCAAAGCTGAGTCTCCACTGACTTCGAGATTTTTGATTTGGAGATCAATGGCTGCTTCGAGACCAAGGATACACGCTTCGTATTCAGCAATGTTGTTTGTACAATCAAAGTCTAGTCTGGCTGTAAACGGAGTGTAACCACCTTCAGGATTCATTAGGACTGCACCTACGCCATGTCCGCTATAATTGGAGGAACCGTCGAACATCATCTTCCACCAAATATCTGTCTGTTGACCTTTGTCAGAACTTGTTTCTTCACAATCTTTCACTAACATGATACCTTCATCCGGAAAACCAAACATCAGAGGTTCATAATCTTCGACAGGTTGATCTGCGAGATATTCTGACAACACACTGCCCTTGATAGATTTCTGAGCCACATATTGAATATCATATTCTGACAGTAGCATATGCCACCGGGCGAGTCTTCCGGTTTGTGCAGGTTTCTCAAAGATGTACTTTATTGGATCCATTTTCGAGATCAACAAAGTGGTGTGACAAATCATACACTGCCTCAAACGCTTAGCGGCCCATGCTAAAGCACAACAAGTCTTTTCTAGGAGTGAGTATCTGTTTTCACAATCAGTAAATTTCTTGCTCAGATAATAAATGGCATGCTCCTTCCGTCCGGATTCGTCTTGCTGGCCCAGAACGCAACCCATTGAATTTTCAAGTACTGTCAAATACATAAAGAGAGGCTTTCCCGGAACAGGTGGTATCAAAATTGGAGGTTTTTGGAGATAACCTTTGATCTTATCGAACGCTGTTTGACAATCAGAATTCCATACCACTGTTTGATCCTTTCGTAACAACTTGAAGATCGGTTCACAGGTAGGGGTCATATTGGAAATGAACCTGGATATGTAATTTAACCTGCCAAGAAAACTTCTAACCTGATTTTCGGTCTGCGGAGCTGGCATGTCTTGAATGGCACGGACTTTGTCTGGATCCACTTCAATCCCCTTGTGGCTGACAATAAAACCGAGTAATTTTCCTGATCTGACTCCGAAAGTGCACTTTGCGGGATTCAATCTCAACTGATATTTCCGGAGTCTTTTGAATAACTTCAACAAATGTTCTAGATGGTCTTTTTCATTTTGAGACTTGGCGATCATATCGTCGACATATACTTCTATTTCTTTGTGCATCATGTCGTGGAACAAAGCCACCATAGCTCTTTGATAAGTTTCGCCAGCATTCTTTAGACCGAATGGCATAACCTTATAACAATAGCTGCCCCATGGAGTAATGAAGGTTGTTTTTTCCATGTCGTCAGGATCCATTTTGATTTGATTGTAACCAGAGAACCCGTCCATAAAGGAAAACACTGCAAACCGAGTTGTATTATCTACCAAAGTATCAATATATGGTAAAGGGAAGTCGTCTTTCGGACTGGCTTTGTTTAAATCTCGATAATCTACACACATCCTAACTTTTCCATCCTTCCTTGGTACAGGAACAATATTGGCCACCCATTCTGGATATTTGGAGACTGCGAGAAATCCTGCATCAATCTGCTTTTTTACCTCATCTCTGATTTTGAGAGCCATGTCGGGTCTGGTTCTTCTGAGTTTCTGTTTAACCGGCGGGCATTCAGGTCGGAGCGGTAGCTTGTGAACTACTATATCTGTGTCTAGTCCCGGCATATCTTGATACGACCATGCAAATACATCCACATATTTTCTTAGAAGTTCTTCTAACTGTTGTTTGACTTTTGGCTCTAGTGCTTCCCCGATCTTGACTTCTTTTCTGTCTTCTTCAATGCCAAGATTAATGACCTCCAAATGTTCCTTGTACGGATGGAGCTCGGTGTACTCAGACTGTGCCCATCTTACCAGTTCCTCAGGGACTTCAAAATCTTCATCCTCGTCTTCGGCTTGGTATATTGGGGAATCCACGTCTGGAGGGAATGCGAGGTTACAGGATTCAATGGGGTTATGGTCATCACTGCATGTTGGAAGGGTTTACTTTATTAAAACACACAACAACAAATGCAACACATACAGAGAAAGAGAAAATTGTTTTTGTTTTGTTTTTTTTGTATTGCCATTTTTCTTTCAAAGTAAAAGCAAAAAGACGGTAAAAAAAACGAGGAATTTAACAAAATAGTCCATTCTCATTGATATTTCTTTGAAAGCATAGGGCCCTTACAAAACATTCCTATAGCCTTGGGCACGGCTATGGAGATTTTAAAATAACAAAGAAAGAAAACAAAAAATTACTTTAACTCGGGAAAAACTACAGGAACTTCGATAGCCTCCCAGTTGTTTAGAGTAGCTTCGTCATGATACCCTAGTTGTCCTATGTCTTCACTTTCAAGATTTCCTTCCACGACGTTGATTTGAAAACCTCCACTGACGAATATTTCTTGAATATCCTTTGGCCGGCTGTTGTCATGTATCGGTTTTTCATCTTGAGTTGGTTTGTAACCCAACTCCTGGCGGTTCATCTTCGGCTTTACCTCAATGACTTCCCCCCATCCTGCGGGAGTGCCTTCTTCCAGCGTAGTTTTGGCGCTTTGAGCAGATGCGAAAGTTGGACCACTTTTTGCCACCGTCTCCTCTATTATCACTACGTTTGCTATTTCTAGTGCTTGGAATGATGTCTCTAGCGCGTTCTCCTCTGCTTCAATGTACCGGAACGATGAAAGATTACTGACCATTAATTCCTCCTCACCATGAACGATTACTAGCTTATCATTTACCACAAACTTCATTCTTTGGTGCAGGGTAGAAGTTACCGCCCCTGCTTCATGGATCCAGGGACGTCCCAGTAGGCAGCTGTAAGCTGGATTTATGTCCATCACCTGAAATACAATGTTAAATTCATGGGGTCCCACCAAAATTGGCAATTCTACTTCTCCGATGACCGTTCTCCTCGAACCATCAAAAGCTTTTACAATTAACGAGGTTGGTTTAATCTCTGCACCGGTATAGGCTAATCTGGACAGTGATCTTGCGGGTAACACGTTTAACGAGGATCCTGTGTCGACCAGTACTCGTGCCAAAGTATCTTCTTGGCATTTGATGGATATGTGTAGTGCACGATTGTGATCACGTTTCTCTTTCGGTAACTCAGCATCACTGAAACTTAAAGTATTACACTCCGTGATGTTAGCCCCTACTGAATCAAACTGCCCGAGTGAAATATCCTTGGTTACGTGTGCTTGTCTCAATACTTTCTGTAATGCCTCCCTGTGAGCTGGAGAATTTATCAAGAGTGACAAGATTGATATTTTTGATGGCGTCTGATGAAGCTGGTCTACCACCTTGTAATCACTTCTTCGGATAATCCTAAAAAATTCATCATTTTCTTCTTCTGTGCTTGGAATTTCTCCTTCTTTGGTTATTGTGGCAGGAGTAACTTCTTTGGGAACCGTAACTGCTACTTTCGGTTGATAGATCCGACCGCTGCGGGTCATCTTGCTAGTGCCGGCAATGTTGGTCACATCTTTCTGATTATCTGTCTGAACAACCTTTCTCGTTTCTTTGTCCACCACAGTCACATCGTACCTCCATGGAACAGCTCTTGCATTGTCATAATGGAACGGTCTTGGTTTTTGAACTACGATTGGTCGCGGTTGACCAATAGCAGCTCTGTTGAAAACTGGCCTTGCACCCCTGTTAAACACTGGAACTTTCTCTCTTTTCCTGGACAGGTCGAAAACTGGCTCTATTATAGAAACTTCTTCTTTCCTTACCTTACCACATACTTGTAACATCCCCTCATTTATCAATCTTTGTATATTTCCCTGCATCACATCACATCCACTGGAACTAACAGTACATTTTTCACAATTGTTATGAACACTTCCCAACAACCCTGCTTCTGTCAACTTATCATGCAATTTCTTCAATGGCGTTCTGATTTTTGACACATCATTAATTATCTCTTCATCTAACTTTTCAATGGCATTGACCCCTCCATGGTTTGGCAGTGGGTTACTTTTGACGTTAGGTGGTACATCATCAAAGGACAGGATTTTCTTCTCCATCAACTCTCTTACCAGATGTTTTAAGGCAAAGCAACCTTCTAAGTCGTGGCCGGCAGCACCTTCATGGAAAGCACAATGGACATTTGGGTTATAATATGGAGATGTGGTATCCGGATTAAGCGGTCTTGTCGTGATCAAACCCTGATGGACCAAAGATGGATATAACTCAGTATACGTCATGGGTATTTGTGGGAGTGGAGGTTTTGTGGTCGGCCTCCGATTCTGGTATTGTTGTCTGGGCTGTGGTACCCTCTGCTGCTGATTTTGTTGAAAGGGCGGAGCATTGGGCGCTCGTTGATGCCCTTGCTGGTTTTGCTGATACATGGGCGCTGGTCGCCCTGGTTGATAATTTGAAATAGAATGGTTGAATGTTGGGGTCACAGCTGCCACATATTGTTGAAGGGCATACTGTACTGGGTACACAGGTCTTTGCTGATGAAACTGTTGAACATAGTTAGGTTGGATTGGCTGGATGAAACTTTGTTGAGGCGGCTGATATTGCTGATATGGAGGTCTCACGGTACGATTTCTTCTTCCCATTACGGAATTTGTTTCACCTTCTTTCTTTTTGTGAAACCCACTGCTGACTTTCTTAATACTGCTGTTGTTAGAACTGCTGGAGCTGCTGGCTACCTTTCCACTTTTCATTCCCAATTCTACCCTCACTCCCACGGCCACAATGTCTGAAAAACTTGCAGACACGCTGCTGATCATTTTTTCGTAGAATTCTAGTCTCACTGTGTCAACAAACCAATCTGCCAGTTCTTTCTCGCTTAGAGGTGGTTCTACCTGGGACACTATTTCTCTCCACCGCTGAGCATACTCTTTGAATGATTCTGTGCTTTTCTGGGACATGCTCAACAACTGCCTTCGGTCAGGCACCATATCCATATTATATTTGTAATGTTTCATGAATGCATCAACCAAATCTTGAAAACTGTGGATTCTTGACTGATCTAGACTTAGATACCATTTTGCTGGAGCTCCTTTCAGACTGTCTTGGAAGCAATGGATCATTAACTTGTCGTCTTCGACGTGTGCTGCCATTCTTCTATAGTACATGATTAAGTGAGTTCGTGGACAAGTAGCTCCAGAGTACTGATCAAAATTTGGGATTTTGAACTTTGGCGGTATTACTAGTCCAAATACCAAACACATTTCTCTGACGTCAGTGCCAAAGGTATCGTTTCCTTCCATCGCTCGGATCTTTCTCCCTATAGTTTCAACACTTTCCCTTAACTTCTCATGTGATTCATTCTCCTCTTCATACCCTTCGGGTCCTTCGTATACTGGTGGTGGATTATGAAAGATGGGGCGTGCTTGAACCTGAACTGTAGCTGGAGTGTAGGTGGGAACAACTTGTGGAATCTCTCCTCCCAAGGGAATTGTCTGTTGAGTGACTCTCGGCGGTGGCACAAATCCTGGAGACAAACCATAAGGCGGTACATTTGCAATGGTTCCAGCTTTCGGGATTGGTTCTACAATGATTTCAGAGACAACGGTGGCTTGAGTGTCCAACATTACACGGATGACTTGTAAGGCTTCCCTGATCTGTCCCATGCCTCCTCGGAGCTCTCCGAGTTCATTGTCGATTCTGTCTACATATAAGTTCTGTTCTTCCATCCTTAAGCGAGCTTGGGCTCGTGTGTTGTACTGATGGCGAGGTCTCAATGTGATTCTGAAGACAAGACAGAGGGATGAGACACGACTCAGGAACATGCATATGCGATGCTTATGAAATGCAGACATGCAAAATGCAGATCTTTAAACTTTCAAGGGAATAAAAGCTTTATTTGCAGACAATTCTTCATTGATAACATCTGGAGAGTTTACAACATCAAACGTGAAATGGAAATACAAGCTTCTACAAAATACGAAAAACAACAACGACAAATTCTATATCCTTTGACTGTACGAAATAAACCACTTGTAGAGAAGAGTAGCGCAGCATACAACCCGTGCACCTCCACGACGACTACTACGATGAATGGAGAAATATGTATCAGCTAACAGTGTAGGTACTGGATTTCTGAGCTCAAAAAGAGTGACTTCGTTTGCTTCCACAAAGTTGGGAACAAGAAGAGTCCATAAATCAATAAAGCCAGAATGGCTTCAAATGCTTCCAATCTCTTTGCCTCTGCATAGATCTGGGCTTTTTCAAACAAGAACATTGTTGGTAAACCATACATGCTTCCTCGGGTAGTTAAATGAGAACGTACTTCAGTTACTTCTAGGTTCAAGAGATCTGAAATGGTTCTTCATTTGGAGTTCTTTCTCGTCCGGAGAACGGTCTAGGAGTAACGCTCACCCCCATCAGTGTGGAGTATTCTTCCAAGGTTGGGAGTAGTTGGTAGTCTGGGAAAGTGAAACAGTGATAGGTTGTGTCGTAGAACTGTACGAGTGCTGATAACATTTCTTCGTCAACTTGGATCTCGAGTAGAGGCAACACATTCCCATATCTTTCTGTGAAATGCTTCAGAATCTTCTACCAACCCTGCTAGTCTTCTAAGATTTCCCAGATCTGGGATTTGGAACATACCTCCTGTGGTTGTTTTCTTTCTCGAGTTCATTGTGATAATATCTGCAAAATAAACTTTATTTCCTTGAATGTTTAAATAATGAGAATGCAAATGTAAATGCAAATGTAAATGCAAAAGTTTTATGGAACTCAAATTTACCAAAATATCCTTTCATTTCATTGATTTTTCAAAGGGGTATTACAAAATATTTTAGTACATCTTACAAAAGCCCTAACATTACAACTCAATATGCTCTAAAAGAAAGTCCTCTCTCTTCTTGATTCTTCTGAGCTCTTCTTCCACCTGTGCTTTCTCAAGGATGAGTTTGTCTACCATAGCCTTCCAAGGAGTTGATTGATGGTTGGAATAAAATGTATTTTCCCGTGCCTTCCTCTTCTTGCTTGCAACTGCTTCCTCTTCTTTCAACTGAAGTTGTTTGTGGAGTTCCTCGTTCTCTTTCATAGCAACCTGATATTTGTACTTCCAGGATACCTCAGTCTGTTGTGACTTCCTCAGAGCAACCTTCAGCTTCTCTTCCTCAGACATGAAAATCAACGGTTGTTCTTCTATTAAGACCATAGGCTTTTGTGGAGGATAAGGCATTTTCAACTGAATGACCCTCTTTCGGACCCATTGGAGATAAGGTTCAAAAGAGATGCAGTTAGGTCTTCCCAAGTCCTCTTTTCCTTTCCTGTGTATATGCCCCCATGCTTTGAGAATTTCATCTTTTAATTCTGAAACTCCTATGAAGAAAATACCTTCTACGTGAGCACTGCAGGGTTTGTCTTTCAGCGGATAGCCAAGTTGTCGACGAGCAAGCACGGGGTTATAGCTGATTCCCCCATTTGTACCAAGGAGTGGTATATTCCCGAAGCTTCCACAACTATCAATGATTTTGATTCCATCGTAACTACGGCTGTACTAGTCAATATCGGAGTGAGTAAGAGCCATAATCTTTTCAGACCACCGTCCTTTTCTCCAAAAAGTATGGGCTTTGGGTAGATGAGAAACAAACCATTTATACAACAACGGAACACAACAGACGATCATCCCTCCTTTGTGAAGATTTCTTAGATGAACAGAGTGGTAAGCATCAGCTAGTAGAGTAGGTACTGGATTCTTCTTCAAGAATATTTTAATGGCATTGAGATCCACAAAGTTGTCAAAGCTCGGAAACAGAAAGATCCCATAAATAAGCAAGGCTAGAATAGCCTCAAAAGCATCCATACTCAAGTGATCGGCATAATACTGAGCCTTCCCAATCAAGAATTTTGCAGTCAGCCCAAAGATCCCTCCTTTAGTAACCATGTTCTTCTGAATGTCTACCAACCCGATACGTGTGGCTTTAGCAATTTCTTCTTCTTTAGGTTCCTTCTCCATGACGGGAAAAGGAGATGCATCAAGGATGGGCAGACAAGAATACTCTTCAAGTGTCGACACTAACTGATAGTCAGGAAATGTAAAGCAGTGATAAAGTGGGTCATAGAACTGGAGTAATGTGGAAAGGAGTCCCAGATCTATTCTCTTCTTCATTCTCAGTAGAGACAACAAATTCCCGTACCTGTTCTTGAACCCTTCTACATCTGTGATCAGAGTGCTCAACCTTTCAATCTCATCCACATTAGGGCTTTTGTAAGTGTACTTTATAGTTTTCTTTTTTTCATTGTCCATGATGTTCCTGATATTTTATAAATAAAAGACTCTGAGTTCCATAAAACTTTATGACATGATGTTTATGGATGCATGAATGCACAAACACAGGTAATCACATATTCACAGATTCACATAAGTAAACAGACAAGGTTTTGGGTTTGGATAATGAAAGAGGAGTCGAGGTCTACCCATCCCAAAAGGTGTGTGTTAGGGCTTTTCTTCGCTGTAGAACAAGGTTCTAAAAAAGTTCCCGGAGTCTTTGACCCATCTTTCGGATATTATCAATTTCCCAAATACTTGGTGGTCGATAATATTCTCAAGAGAGTCTCGTCCAAGTGTAGTATCGCGCATCAACTACTTTGGAATTACTTCCTTATAGTCATCGCACTACATCCTAATAAAGACATAGTGGGGGAAAAGGTATCTAAAGGTCCTCAGTGTCATGGGCACCTATGTAGAAAGTAGCATTGTTTTCACGAATACTCGATCAACAATACTAACTCTCAAAAGGGCCTCCACTGAGCAGTGATTTTCTCAAGTCAGCTTGGTCGGGAATCTACTCCCTATAAGCCTTCTTGAATATATCACCTTCCTATCATAAGTATGCTCGAGCACGGGTGTAGTGCTGTCTCACCATTTCAAGTTTCCCAAACCAACAGAGCACAAATATATACAAGTATTCGCAGATAGCAATTAGTTAAACAAAATAGGTTGAACCCTCAAAATAAAAGCAAAAGCAATGTCCCCAGTGAAGTCGCCATTTCTGTTGCGGTGAAAATTGGATGTCAAGCTATTAATTAACTTGAACCTTATTTCTTTTACAACCGATCTTTAATTTATCCAAAGGAAAGGTCTCAAGAAAGAAAAACCTTTTTCACGATGTAAACAATGCTTATGAGATTCGGGGATCGGGGGTTAGTTATATCTAGGGAAGGTATTAGCACCCTAAATATCTGTAGTACTCTACAGGAACCTTTTGTTTGATTGATTGCTAAGTTTGTGAATTGTGTTATGGTTTGGGATAGGAATAAAATAAATAAAGGCCTAAGTGTTTTTCTAAGTTTGCTCGCAAAGGCATCGCAACTTCTGCCTACGTATCCTAACTAGGATAGAATCAGAGCAATCGTAGTTTGCCTCACAAGGGGAAAGAACACTTGATGACGATAAAGGTTCAATGGGGAATAAACATGACAATGTTTGTGTGGAGTTTGACAAAACTCCCTACTCTAAATTGAAGTAAAAGGGGAAAAGCAAGAAATCATGACGATGATTCTCACACAGAGTTGACGAACTCTTTCCTAGGGTTCTAGTTGAAGAACGCTCCTAGTACGGGTAGGTTTCTTAGACTTAAAGAAAAGTCTAATGGCTTCTAAACTAATGTTAAAGATGACTTAACAAAGTCAAGGGAGGGGTAAATGAAATATTCTTGACATTGAGGGTCAAGTAACAGACCTTCCTTTGGAGGGAGACTGGGGAAATAACTTGGACGAGAACTAACGAGTTTCGTTGCTTGGGGACAAAAGAAAATAAAATGCTATACAAGATGACAATCAAGGTAAAGCATAATCATGGTTACAACCAAGTAAATAATGAGAAATGGTAAAAATGAAACATGAAGGTAACAGTTAACAGATGAAATAATCGACACGGTGACAACAGTTCGCATTTAATGAAAATCAAGAGATAAAAAAGGCTAACAACCAAGAAATAAATCCTAGCATGTTAGCTAACATATATAGGCATAGATTCAACAAGATGCAAGAAAAATATTGAGAGGAACCACATGAACATTCATTTGCAACTACGTACGATATCGCGTAAATGCGCACAACTTACACCTAAACAAAATAAGTTATAAAATATGCAAACATGAAAAATAAAAATATGGCATGAAAGTAAACTTTAATACAAGCACAACAGAAAAAGAACGGACGAAAAATGATGAAAAACGAGTGAGATATGAATTTTAGAAGTTTGTGTGAAAAATAACAAAAAATGGTAAAAGGGTTGCCCTCCTCAGGGGTCGAACCCAGGTCATGCATGTGAAAGGCGCGTTTGGCAATATGGTCTTACCACTGGGGTGGCTATACATCCATTGATGAAGCCACCCCTAATAATTAATAAGGGTAACTTGGTGAAATGGCTGGGCAAGAAAACATAAACCAATGCATTTACGTTTTGTACCGTATCTCCCTAACCGTTTATCGGAATGGAACAAAATTTATATGGATTTGGGGTAGAAATGAACAAGCAACATGATAGTGCAATTAGTTTTCGAAAATTACCATTGTGGTGTAACACCCGATAGCCTTACCATTTGAAGCTCAAAATTGCATTTTCATGTGGGCAACCTTACATACTCATATTCAAACCATACCAACTATGCACACATCACAGGTAGATGATAATGAGTGGATTCAAATTAAATTTGTGATTAAAACTGAACTGTAGTGAAAGTTCATATGCAAGTTGCAAAGGAGTGACATAAGTGTTATGCATGACTTGGAGCATTTCAAGTTTCAGAGCAATTTTTATCATAACAAGCTTTCATACACCTCAAATACAAGTTGATGAATGAGTTTTGATTGAAAATTAGGGGCTGCACTGATAGTGTAAAGTTTTGATACTCAAAAGTGCTCATTTGTGTGAAAATGCATTATGAGTGTGTGTTTGTGTTTCAAATAGTTTCAACTTCAAGTGAACATGCAAACACATCATGAATGACAAGTATGAGATGTTAGATCAAGAATTTCAATTTAAAATAAACTGATGCAAAAAAAATTGGTGTGTGATGTGTCACTTAGTGAAGAAAATGCATTTTGAAAGGTGAGGTTCACAACAGAAAGTTTTTGAACCAAATGATAATGCAAACATATTTCAAATGATCAACATGAGGTGTACAACAAGTGGTTTTGGTGAAAATAAGTTTGTGCAAGAAAGTGGTATGTGAAATGTTGATTTTGTGAAGAAACATACATGTTGAAAGGTGAGATTTCATGACAGTGTGTTTTTCAATAAAGTGAACATACATACATGTTATAAATGATCATTATGAGATGTTTCAATCCTTACATGTGTGAAAAATCAACCAGTATGACAGTTAGCATGACAAATGCAAATAGGAACAAAAATGACATTTTTGGAAAAAAAAAGTAAAAAATAACACATAACTTCCACCATTGGAAGTTAAGTACAAAATGTGACATTTTCAAGATGATTTTTTGGATAGTTTGGTTTCAGGTCTTTCCATCTCTTTTTGAATGGTTCTACACTTCCTATATATCATATGAAAAGAGTTTAAAGCTCCAAATACCATGGAAATTGGCAGCTTGAGAAAGTGGTACTTGATTTGCAAAACACACTTGAAACTTGCATTTTAAGAGTCAAAACTTGAGATACTTGTTATAACCATTAAGTGATGGTTTGAACACTTTTAAAATGATATATTGGAAGTGTCTAAACACTTGGTTTGAGTGGAAAAACACTAGAGCAAAATCTGGTATGTTTTGGCAAAAGAATGCTTAAAAAAGCTACACTTGAAGTTCAAAATCTTCATTATTTATTGTAACAACTCAAGCCGGGTTTTAGACATGTTTAAAATGATGTATATGAGATGTTTCAACAATTAAATAAGGTTGAGAAGTACCAGAATCAAAACTGGTGTGCTATGCTTGAAAACAAGAGCTTGTGTAAGTGCAATGGACATGTTGAAACTAAATGTGAGCAAGAAACAAGCAAAGTAATCATCCACACATCACACATACACCTATTTGATGATGTTCAAGCAAATAGCAAGGCTTAAATTGGACTGTACCAGAATTCTGGTTTTGGAGCTGGCTGCTAGTGTTCTAAGCAAGCACGAACAATAATCAAAACCACCATGGGCACAAGCTGACTGATCTAGACACACACACACACACACACACTTAGCACATGATAGTAAACAACTTTAACTTACCAAACTAGTTGGCAAACCAGCTTCATAACCTAATGGCCCTGTAACTGCCCTACTTTGATTTAAAATGCCACAGCAAGATGCTTTCATCACAAACAACAATTTCCAAGCAACAAACACAAGAACACCAAAGATATATAGTATAAAACATGTCTAAACACACATGATGTTCATATGTAGCGACAACAGCAAAGTGTCATGAAACTACATTATGTTCAAATTTCAAAATTACACATAATACTCAAATATGCCAATTCATGAAAACTAATGTAAAAATCAGTAGAAACCAGTCACATACCTCTTGATGACTCTTTTGAGTAAGCTAAATCAGTTGAGAAAACCAGAGATATCTTCCACTTCACTTTCTTGCCTTTGAGCTTTCCTTCCACTTTAAGCCACAATACACTTTTAATGCTAAATGAAGAGATGTGAATTTCTAATGGTTGATAGGTGTTTAAAAATTTGAGATATGTTATTTATAAGGTGTATGAGTGATCAAAACCTCAAGAAAAGGATTGGAGCAAGATTTGAAGATTTTTGTAGCTTTGGTCAAAGCATGAAAGGTAGAAGTTTGACTTTTTAATTTTTGAGGTTTCTAGGTGGTTTAATGGATTACACACCTTCTATATGTTATTTAGAAGTTGTGTGGAGGGTGGTTGAAGTGTAGGAAATGATAGAAATGAATTTGAGCTATTTTCACTTCATGACCAATTTTGAAGTTTTCATGAACTTTGGTGTTTTTGAGATTTTGAAGCAAGGTCAAGGAATTGTAATGACAGAGCTTCTTTGTAGGTTTTATCAGATGGATTGTGTGGAATGAGGTGAATGAGACCTCCTTTTATAGAAAAATGGATGGAGGTGCTTGCTAGGGACCTTTCTTCAATATGAAGCAAGCTTTGGATATTTTGGAGCAAACCTCCCTTGGAGGGTTTTCCACTTGTTCTGATGCAAGACCCCTTTTGTCAACATTTCTACTGAATTTCTGAGATGATTTTCAGCCTAGAAACCATAGGGAAGGGGCTGGTATAGCCTTTACCTTTCCACCTCATGCTTGGAGAATTCAAATTGTCCACTTGCCCACTTGCATGGCAATGAAC
Organism: Lathyrus sativus; assembly: GCA_963859935.3. NCBI lineage: Eukaryota > Viridiplantae > Streptophyta > Magnoliopsida > Fabales > Fabaceae > Lathyrus > Lathyrus sativus. Next base: position 235,921,498 of record OZ012735.1, on the reverse strand, counting down.
TCAATCCTTTGATTTTGTGATATTTCTCCACAACTTGCTCTTGCTTCATGCTACACACATCTGATATATCACATACAACAAGTTGAATCAAGAAATTTTGGCAGATTTAGTGAAGTAAGTCATTTTGAAAATTCAGCCAATGTGGGACTTAACATGTGAAACCTCCAACTTTGCACCTATGTAACTTCCTGCTCATAACTCCTCTTGAGATGTTCTAGTACAATTTAGAAAGCCCATACAATTGATTACTAATTTCCCGATTTCTCGATTACTCCTTCATCCTTGATCCAATGATCATGAAAATTGATATGCAAGTCCAATATGACATAAGGAACAACTTTGTTTCACAAATTGAAGTCCAATTCATAAAATTTGGAGAGTTGACTTTTCGGTCAACCGTACGATCGATCGGTGCCGATCGGGTCGCCTGTTGATATTTTGGACATCCTGAGACGTTGACACTTATTGAATAGACTTTAATAAGCTATATGAACTCCATGGACCTCAATCCCACCATTACAACATCTTCCAACATCAAAGTCAAACCACAGTTGACTTTTCACTAGTTAAAAACCCTAATTGGGGCCTCCCGACTGCACTGTCTTTGATTCTGAACTGATTTCTTCAAATTGACTTCTCATTTGACTTTGATATTATCTTTGATTTCATTCCATGATAGAATTGGCCCAAATCATTCGTTGATCATTCCTTGGTTGTTTTGAATTTGTCGGTGCGAAAACCCTGATTCATCTGTAACTTGACAATAATGAACTTGCACTGATTTAGGGTTAGATAATTCATGATCATGCTTCTAAAATGATAATGAGAGTCTAAGGGGTCAAAATTTGGGGTACAACAACATGATTTTGTTGATTTTTGTTCTTGCAATTGGTATTGAATCTTGGGCTGATTTTTTGCTAGCTGGTTGATTAGAGATGCATGATCCCCTATGATTTAATTTATATTTTTTAAACAACAATAGGTTCTGTTTTGGATTAGGATCTTTAGACTTTCCATTTTAGGGTTTTAATTGGATACCTTGTGATCTAGGATTTCTTTAGGTGATTTCCCTTTAGATTAAGGTTCTAATCCTTTGCCCCTAGATCCATAACATGTTTAGGTTCCCTTATAAATTTTCTTAGGATTTTAGAAGGTATTTTAGTATTTTAAGTTGATTTAACACTTAGGCTAGTTTTAGTTGCTTTCAACATAGCGCTTGCTTTAGATTGACTTCAATGGTTGCCTTTAGTGCATGATAGGTTTTCTAATCTTCTTTGTTGGTGTTTTAGACATGTTTAAGCTTCTGTTTTCTTGTTGGTGATGCTTGATTTGGTGTTTAGGCCTCCCTTTAGAAGCTTTCTTTGAGCTTATTCATTTAGGGATTAGGAAGAGCTTAGTTGCTTTCTCTTTCTTCAAATAAACATGCATTGCTTTGATTACTTTCCATTCTCATCCTATGATTCAAGGTCCCTATGTGAAATCCTCATCCTTCCTTTGGAAGGATGTATGGCATTTTACAAGAGGTAGAACCTTTGAGGGTGCTTTTCTCTGATGATTGGTTGAGTGTCAGGTTGGATTCCTTTGGTTTCCTTCCTGCTTCCCATCATCAATCAATATTCTTGATGTTCATTCTTTTCCTTTTGTTGAAGACTTCTCTTGAGGATTTCTTAAGGTTGTTTGCTTGCAGCTGTTTGATTGTTTGCTGTTTATCTGTTTTGCTGTTGAGCTATTTGTCTGCTATTTTTGTCTGCTGTTTTCTTCTGACTGCTCTACTTTACTCGTGTGTCTGATTGACTGTGTGTTGCATTAGACTAGGTTTCTCATATAGTGATCTAGGCCTAGGAGCATCCTAAAGGTTGAGAATAGCTCCATTTACTTGTCTGCATCTAGAGGTTGAGTCGGTCTCCCTCTACTTGACTGTTATTGATTGGCTTTGCTTGTTGGTTTAAGGTTGAGTCTGTCTCCCTTGCCTGTGTTTTGTGTGTTGCCTTTGGGCTTGCTTGCTCTAGAAAGTTGAGCCTGGCTCCTTCTGCTTGTTTGTTGCATTGCATGCATTTTATTTACAGTTTCTGTACAGTTATTTCTTTTGCTGTTTGTTTTCCTTTGCCGTGTTCCCCTAGGAACTCTGACTTCTCTTGTTCAAGAGAAGTTATGACAGACATTAGGGTTCTAACCATGCATGATAACATTAGTTAGCTTCCCTTCTAACCTCAACCATAGGATCATTTTCGTATGACAACTTTAGGATTGGATCAGTTCCTCTTTAGTGCGTCTTTTCTCTTCTCATCTGCAAATAAATCAAAATACAGTAATAAAGGTTAATTGAAGTCGTACGCTACGAGCCTTAAGCTACTTGAGAAAGGATTGTTGGAGAGTTTCTTTTCAACAGTCTGGATGTTTAGTATGGTACCCTTTGGGTGACATGCGACACATTCACTCTCAGGTCATAGTCTCTAGTGCGATATCAGTTGGAAACATCTATAAAAGATACTTCTCTAAAAAACAGAAAACAAAGATCAAACTCTTTTTGTCCTCTTGGACCTTTAATCCCTTGGAAACCCTTTTCAGAAGGAGAGTTTTGTTAACTCCCAGTTCTACCGCAAACGGTAAACGCCTAAGTCTCCAAAGGTCGAGCTGTATACACCAAACTGTTGGAACCGTCTGTTAACCCTACTCGGATAAAAAAGACAAACATGTGTCTCTTGTAGTCCCAAACTACGTTTGCTCTGATCTTTCGCGCCGTGTGAAAGTACGTAGGCACGAGATACGATATCTCGGTGAGAAACCTTTCCCCGTAGTTAGGCGAACTACGTTGACTCTGATGTCTCGTTCCAGACGGGAATACGTAGGCATAAACTGCGACGCTTTGTCGAGTCATTTGCTTTTATTTTCAGACCTTTAGTGTAGATAGATGTAGTCAACCCGTCAGATGAACACAACAAGCGTGGATCCCATCGAGTACGATGGATATGAGGGATGCTAATACCTTCCCCTTGCGTAACCGACTCCCGAATCGAGACAATGGTTGTGATGACCTTGTTTTATACCTTTTCGTCAGGTTTTTTCCGA